>CM076576.1:4967490-5353976 GCA_034641835.2 Pinus albicaulis | reverse complement strand
TGAGAAATTTAATATCTAATCTAACTAATAAAGCAAATTTACAAAATTGAAATAAATAAAACAGTGCTGGAATTAAAAGCTAAGAAAAATAAATCAGCAGAAGGAAAAGACTGATTCCATGTCATTAGTCATTGTAAAACTATGTGCAAATGCCCGGGCTGCCTACTGTAATCTGGAACAAAGACACTGATCAGTTAACAGTAGTATAAAGCATGAAAAATTATGGACATAAATAAAACGTTAATACCATAAGAGATGTAATATATACACGTGAATAACTATGGCATAATGAACGTAAGGAAATAAAGCATGAAACTATACAACAATAAACAAAACCTCGGCGTGTGCAGGGGCCCTCTGCACAATCCTCGGGCAACAACTATCAACCACGAATTATGCTTATGAACAGAGTCTTCTCATGTATTCAAAACGCAGTCATAACAAGGAAATAATGTCACGGCACAGTGGGCTTTCTTTTCAGCAAAATTACATTACAGAAGCTAACTACTATGCGTATGAGAACGCATTATTTATAATAGAGGATGACATAACTAATTTCCTACAATCTACTCTGATAAAAGACACGTGAACAACCACGTCCAGAAATCTAGCATTATGGCTGCCGTGAAGATTAAATCTATGGAGGGTGGCCATTGGATTCGGCTTATGGAGCAGTCCATAGGTGTTGATATGTTCCCTGAGATTTAGGAGTGGCCACGCAAGTCTTCACGTGGTGAAAAATGGAGTTCTGTCACCGTAGGACTCTTAGGTTGACCACCGCTTGACTACCTTTGACCACGAACTTCTTTGGTGAATTCGACTGAGCCAGTAGGACTCTGTCCATGTCCATGTCATTTCCAGCTTTCCCATGTGGCTTGATTTTCCTGAAGACACCTGCAATATAGACTTTAACAAAATGGCTGCGGAAAGTTGAAGCAGCTGCGGAAAGTGACAAGATTCCGCAGCTCAATGAGCAAAAATCTAATTCAAACAGCAGACACAAAACATAGTTAAAAACTACTTTAAATGCTCTTTTATGATTAATATGCAATGATGTTGATGACTTAGGAGGTCCAGGTAAATGGAAAAAGTCTAGAAAGGTGTATAGGAAAGATGCAAGTTTGGGACTCAACATACCCCCACTGTGAAGGTGTTGCATGTCCCCTATGCAACCAAAATTTTGATCATCCTCCTTCAATTCATATGCCCTGATACCTCCGCCAGTACATCCAGTCTTCTTATCCTCTTTCTTGGTGCTGCTAACATCCTGGGCTTCTTCATCAAGCATCTGAATTTGAGATTAATCAGTGCTCTACTTATCTTCTTGCATTTCTTCTTCAATTTCCTGTTCTTTTTGTGCCACAGTCCCAGATGTAGCATAGTGTTGTCATGAATGATCTTTTCCAATCTTCTTTGCTCCTTTAATGCTTCATTTTCATTTTAATATGTCTATTTAAAACCTCCAACTCAAAGACTTCTTGTTTCAACGATTGGACTAGAGCTTCTTGTGCTGTGTGAGGCTGAGTGGATGAAGTGCTGGGACCCGTGGCTGTTATTTCTAAGGATTATATGTAATCATACACCTCTTGCTGCTTTGGATCTATTTCGGGTGTCGTTTTCCTTGGGCTGTCCTCAAAATTCTGTGGAGGAGAATTGACTTCAAAATCTGGCCGAAAAGGACTCATGTCAACATCTTGAGGACTAGTTTCAACGTTTGGCTGAGAATGAGGTGGACTACAGCCAGCTGGAGTTTGTTCAGGTGTTCCATCTCCCAAATAAATAAAATGGGGTCCTTTTGTTTGTGCTTTCCTCCACTTTCCTTTAAGCCTGCTGCTTCTTCTTACATGATGTGGACTACTGTCTTTTTCCTTCTGTTTTTCTTTTCCTTTCTTTTTGGCCATAGCTGACTGTTCCTGAAGGTGAACTAGTCTCTCAGACAATACTTGATGGTCTTCTTCTGAGGAAGGGGTTTGATGCACAGCCTCAATGCTTATTTTCTCTTTTGATTTTGTTGGCTTTTTACCCTCAGTCTTTTCCTTCCTCCTTTTAGACAATCTTTCTTCTCTACTAGTTCTTTCAACTATGTTAGTAGGAGTGCTTTGAGTTTTATCACCTGTTCTCTTTCTTCTACTTCTTTTTGATGTACTGCCTTCAGGGGTTTCTTGGGGTTCTTCAAAGAAATTTCTAATTAAAAACTTCTCCCAGGTGTCCTTTTTCTCTT
Organism: Pinus albicaulis; assembly: GCA_034641835.2. Taxonomy (NCBI): domain Eukaryota; kingdom Viridiplantae; phylum Streptophyta; class Pinopsida; order Pinales; family Pinaceae; genus Pinus; species Pinus albicaulis. The sequence goes on along the minus strand of CM076576.1, from coordinate 5,351,755 downwards.
TTAATTGTTTTTTTTATCAAGATTTTTACGAGACCATGGTGATACAAATGTGGTTCTACGTCCCCCAGATGCTTTTGGACGGTTATAGACATCTTTTTCAAAATTTTTAGTAAAAAGTATGGCAGATTGAGGGTCCGGTTTTCTAAGAAATTCATCAACAGTCGGGTATGATACATGTACATTGATCCAAAACGTCCCTCACAGGTGATAAACTTTTGAATAACCAATAGTAAACTGGCCCACTCTTCTTTTAAAGCATGAACAAGAATTCCCTTTTTGAAAATGGTAACATCCATACCTGGGTTACGTAGGATCACTCTCCAGGCTTCCTCGCCAATGCTCTTGTTCTTGAACCAGCGTTCACCTTCTTGAGGGAGTTCTGTAGCAGCTGCTATGGATGCCTCAGTCACTGTAAATTTGGGGTCCCCAATTTCTACCTCCAGACCGTTGAAATACCTCGCAAAAGCTTTTGTTACCTCCTTATTGTAGCCTTTAAACTTTTGAATAAATCAAAGCCATTTTGCATTTTTCAATATGTCTTTAACTTTCGGGTATCCTTCCATAAATTTGAGTCCCTCTGGTTCTGTCCTCAACAACTGATCCATCCTTCCTTCTGTTCTTTAAAACTCGTCTGCGTGAGGAGGGTTTAGCGGAGGTAAGACGGCTGAATTAGCGGAAATGAATAGGGTTTATGAAGGAGACCAGTGACTGTAAGCGGATATCAGAGAATAGGTACACGGAATGAAGCGGAACAGAGAAAAAAATGGGGTGAAGGCTTATGTGAGCACGGTGGAAATGCAGTCGTGAGGTCAATAGAACAGTAGGGGGAGTAAAGTGCATCCGACAATATTTAAAATTGGGTGGCTGCAGAGTAGACGCAAGCACGTTTATGAAACGGCTACAGATTTTGTACAGCTGAGAGAAGCCGTAGTCAAATCAACCACGTTCCATAATTACAGGTGGAGTATCAAAGTATAGCCGAACACGAGTGAGGACCGGAGGCTTGATTATGCGGCCGTTTAAAAATGAATGCAAGGATTGTGGGGGAATCGTATAGAGATCGTGGAACGGTTATGGAATTATCAACGCAATCATTGCATATAATGGAGCTATGGTTTATAACTATGTAAAAATGTGCTTGAATGCCATTTGAAATAAATTTCTACTCATACCTTGGAATTCTTGCCATTTTTCATTAGTCTTCAATCAGTTGCTCCTCGTTGATGCTTTTGAATGCCTCATGTCTTCATAATATGTCCTCATCCTTGCATTTGATTTCATGATTGTTGAACTAACATCTGACTGTAAATTTTTGAAAAACAGAGTGGTGGCTAAAGAAACTACTTCTGGCTGCGGAAACTGGTGTCAGCTACGGAAACTGACACAGTAATTATTTGGTGAATGGAGATGGATAGATGATAACTGACTGAATGAAAATGGTCATGAAAGAAAATTTTTATTAGTGAAATGAATTGAAATAGATGAAATAGAGTGAAATGAAATGAAGTAGAGTGGAATGAAATGGAGTGGGTTGTCATAAAACTTGTGAAATGAGAGAGAGAGAGAATTTTTTTTTTTGGAAAATATAGGGTTTCAGGTGTTCCTGATTTTCACCCTACATTTTCTGTATAAGACTGCCAATCAGTGATTGGTTTTCAGGCTTATACAATTTTATTTTTTTTTTTTAATATTTTGAAACTAAAAAGAACAAAGGCTAGGCTGGTGGAGAAGAAGGATTCTTCTTCACCAACCTTATTGCAGAATTGTCTTGAAACATTTTGACAAATTCCTCTTTTGAGAGTGGCTTATGATAGATCTTTAATCTGTGGCCATTCACAATAAGAGGAGTTTGAGATTCATCAATGGTCTTGATTCTTACCGCTCCATTGCTAAAGATCTTGTCAATCTCATATGGCCCAAGCCAATGAGTCTGAAATTTTCCTTTAAAATCTTTAAACTTGGAATCAAATAGCAATGCCCAATATTCTTCTTGAAACTTCTTCTCTTTGATGCATTTGTCATGCCATTTAGCTCTTTGATATTGAACTAGATCAGTTCTTAGAATTGCCTCTTGTCTGATCTCATCTAGCTCATTCAACTGCTCCATTCTATGCTTTTGGGCTTCTGATAGATCCATCCCTAACTGAACTGCCATCTTGAAGGTTTTGACTTGGAACTCAATGGGGAGCAGGACTTCTTTCCCATAAACAAGTTCATAGGGAGAATGTCCTGTTGTATTTCTCCATGTAGTTCTGTAGGCCCACAAGGCTTCAGGAAGCCTTTCTGCCCAATCTCTTCTATGTAGATGAACAATTTTGGTGATGATACTTTCAAGAACTTTTTTTGTAGACTCCACTTGACCATTTTCTTGCGGATGGTAAGGAGTAGATCTTCTGTGCTTGATTTTGTATTCTTCCATCAACTTCTCCACCAAGTTGGATGTGAATTGGCTTCCCTGATCTGTCACAATTTCTCTTGGAACACCAAAGCGAGTAAAAATATCCTCATAAAGAAAATTAACAACTGAATTTTCAGTAGCATACACTAATGCTTTGTCTTCCACCCATTTAGTAACATAATCAGTACAAACCAATATATACTTATTTTACTTAGATGGTGGATTAATAGGTCCAATGAAATCTAAAGCCCATTTTTCAAAGGGTTCGATGAGTACCTGTGGTTGCAATGGAATTTCATTTGAAAGGGTAGGTTTCCCTACTCTTTGGAAGCTGTCACACCTTTTGACATATTGTTTTGCATCTTTGAAGAGGGAAGGCCAACAATATCCTAAAGAGAGGATTTTATAGGCTGTCCTTTTGTCCGCAAAGTGTCCGCCGCATGGTTCATCATGACATGCCTTGAGGATATTAGGCATTTCATCCTCCCTGACACATCTTCTGATCACAAGATCTGGCCCTGTTTTAAACAATTCGTTAAAAATCCATGAATATTTTGAACTCTCCTGGATAATATTTCTTCTTTCACTTGGAAATAAATGTGGAGGCAGTTTCCCTGTAACCAAATAGTTAGCAATATCTGCATACCAAGGGGTCTTAGTAGTTACTGCAAACAAGTATTCATCAGGAAACTTATCCTCTATAGGAGAATCTTCTTTAGTATTCTGAATCCTAGACAAGAAATCAGCTACTGTATTTTGTTTCCCTGGTCTATCCAACACAGTAATATTGAATTCCTGCAAAAGTAGGAGCCATATTGTCACTCTGCCATTAGTAACAAGTTTGTTCATTAGATATCTAATCGCAGAATGATCAGTATGAATAAAAGTTTCATAGCCTGTTATATAATGTCTAAACTTATTGATTGCATGAACAACAACTAAAAACTCTTTTTCAGTTACAGTATAGTTCAACTTAGTGGGAGTCAAATTTTTACTGGTATAGTAAATGGCATAAGGGACTAAATCCTTTTGACCCAACACAGCTCCTAGAGCTGTATCTGAAGCATCTGTAGAAATATGGAAAGGGAGTTTCCAATTTGGTCCTCTCAAGATAGGTGCTTCAAATATTCTTGTTTTCAAAGTTTCAAAGGCTGATTGACAATCAGGATCCCATTTAAATTCACAGTCTTTTGTAAGAAATTTGAAGAGTGGAGATGCTATTTTAGTGAAGTTTTCTATAAATCTTCTATAGTAACCAGTAAATCCTAGGAAACTTCTAACATCTCTTTGACAATTTGGAATAGGCAACTTGGAGATGACTTCAACTTTTGATCTATCAACCTTAATTCCATCTCCTGAAATATGATGTCCTAAAACAATCCCTTCAGCAAACATCATAAAGCATTTTTCATGGCTTAATGAAAGGTTTGTTTCTTTACATCTTATGAGAACTTTTTCCAAATTTTCTAATGCCTCTTCAAATGAATTACCATAAACCGTAAAATCATCCATATAAACCTCTACACAATCATGGATTAGATCAGAAAAAATTCCTAGTACTGCTCTTTGGAATGTTGCAGGTGCATTACATAACCCAAAAGGAAGCACTCGATAGGCAAAAGTCCCCCATGGACAGGTAAATGTGGTCTTATCTTGATCTTCAGGTGCTACCTGAATTTGATTATAGCCACTAAAACCATCCAAAAATGAAAAGTACTTTTTGCCTGCTAATGTATCTAATACCCGATCGATAAAGGGAAAAGGAAAGTGATCCTTCAAAGTTGCTTTGTTCAATTCCCTGTAATCAATGCATACCCTCCATTTACCATTCTTTTTAGGTACTATAACCAAAGGAGAAACCCATCGGCTATCTGAAATTGGATAAATGAAGTTTAAATTGAGTAGTTTTTGGAGCTCTTCTTTCACTATCTCCCTAAGGTTTGGATTCATCCTTCTCCGAGGTTGTCTGATTGGTCTACTATTTTCCTCAATATAGATATGATGGATGCAAGTCTTAGGATCAATACCTTTCATATCAGTATACTCCCATGCAAATGCAGTAGAATGTTTTTGCAAGATTTTGGTTAGTTCTTCCTGTTGTGACTTTTCCAAATTTTTGTTGATATTTAATGTTTTTCCTGGAAAAATCTCAATGGTAGAACTACCGAACTCTTCCATAGAGTAAAGAGACATTTTTCTTGATGATAAATATTCAATGTCAGATTCCAACTGAAATTTTGTGGGGTCATATTCTCAAGATGTCTCAAAATTTTCTAATGTGTTCAAAATTTGACTATCCTCACTAATTTCAGAAATGGTAAAGACAGGTTGTATAGTGTCCTCATCATCGACCCATTCATTGTCTCCTACTTCTGTGATTGCTTTTGCTGGAGGATACAAATTTAATTTCTTTGTCGAATTACCATTAGAAATGTACATATCCCTAGATCTACAACTAATGAAAGCATCAGCTGTGGCTAGCCAAGGTCTTCCTAAGATAAGTGGGTGCCCTCCTAGATTACTCTTGGGAGTCAAAATCATAAAATCTACTGGATATTCCCAAGAATCTAAGGAGACTGAAATATCTTCTAATACACCATTTGGTTTGATAATTGATCGATCTGCAAGTTGAAGTAAAGTAGGTGTAAAAAGAAGATTAGGAAGTTCTAGCTGTTCCATAGTCTGTCTACTCATAATGTTGATAGTAGCCCCTAAGTCAATCAATGTGTTTGGAATTTCTATCCCATTTATATGTGTCTTGACAATTGGACTACCTGGATCTACATACTTCTGCATGGTAATTTTTCCCATCATGATATCTGCAATTTTTCCTACTAGGTGGATTCTTCTTGTATCTCTTAGTTTCCTTCCTAGTCTTTTGAGACTCAACTCCTTTATTGTTTTTGCTAGAATAGGAATCTCTCTAATGGCTTGTAGCAAGGGAATATTGATACAAACATTCTTTAATTTATCTAGAAAATCATAGTTAGGCAACAAAATTTGTTTTTCCACCCCTTTATCAATTTGTAATCTTTCAGGGAAAGGAGGTGTGGATGAAGATGCAGGTTGCTCAACTATAGGAGTTGTGGGGGTTAACTTTTCTTTCTCTTTTTGAATGTTTGAGTTTTGAAGAGATGCTTCCTCGGAACCTTTATTGACTTTAAGAGAGTCCTCCTTAGAGGTATCTTGCTCTTGGACATCTATAGAAGGTTTTTCTAAAACTCTACCAGACCTGAGTTGTACATCATTGAGAGGAACAATCATATAGGTAGGAAATTGTTGTCCTTCTATCATGTAAGTATTCTGAGGATTTTTATTGGTAGGATTTGGCAATGGCTGAGCTGGAAGTTGATTTGTCTTTTTTTGGAATGGAAGCATGAGTTGAGGATTTGGATTTTGTTGAGAAGGTTGTTGTTGTGGAAATGGCAATGAAAGTTGTAGATTTGGGTTTGGAAGTTGTGGAGCCTGTTGATTTTGAAAAGATGGAGGATATTGATAAAATTGAGCAAATATCCCATAAGGATTTTGCATACCTTGTACCCATGACTGATATGGATTTTGAGGTTGGGGCCAAGGTTGTTGCCAAGGATTCCAATTTGGTGGGGGTTGAAAATTCATAGGGTTGTTAAACCCTTGAGTTTGTTGCCCCTGCCAAGGTCTTCTTGCAACAAAACAGAGAGACTCTACTGAATTTGGATCTTCTTGAAAGACAGCTTTGAGTCCAGGAATTGAAGGACAATCCTTGGTCTCATGATTCTCTGAGCAAATCATACATGTTTCTACAACTTTTGCATCCAAGGGACATTCCCTTAAAGCATGTTTCTTCCTACATTTCGGACAAAATATGGCTAGAGCATTAGTTTCTGTTTTCTGCTTGTTTTGAATTTTAAGGTGTCTAGTTGTTCACTAAGGCTCCCTAAGATATCAGTTTTGAATTCATCAAGCATATTTCCAATCTCTGCCCTACTTACTGATCTAGTTGCATATTTGTTTGCCCTGATAAGAGAAGGATATCTAGGCCCTTTTCCCGTTTTAGATTTTCCCCTTGAGAGATGGACACATAGTTCTATTATGTCACGAAGTGGAAGTTGAGAAATATCTCCTTTCCCCATCGTGTTTAAAATATCTATCCATTCATCTCTAATGGCTTTTAATAGAAGGGCTTTCAAAGTTTCCTCATCTAAGTTGCTCATCTTTTCTCTTTTTAAGTTGTATTGAAATCTTTCAAGTAAATCCTCCAAATTTTCATCTTCTTTTTGCACCACTTTGAATACCTCATCCTTGTGATTGGTGGGCATGCAATAGTCCAGGTATCTATCCAAAAATCTTTGTTTCATATCATTCCAAGTCCTAATAGATTGGGTGACTAATCCCATGAACCATTTCAAAGCGGCTCCCTTCAATGTTGAAGGAAACAGTTTGAGTTTTTGAGAGTCTTCCATATAGTCATAGGTTCGGCACACGACTTCAAACTCAAACAGAAATGGTTCAGGATCCTCACTTCGCAATCCATAAAATTTGGGGAGGACAGATGGTGAGATGTTTTTCATTGTTGTATGAGTTTCCTCATCAACTATAGGGAATCCAAACGAGTTGTCTCCTTCCTTATTTCTTCCATTATTACCCCCACCTCCACCATTGTTACCTCCATTATTTCCTCCTCCTCTACCTCTACCTCTACCTCCGAATCCATCTACTACTTCCTCTGTCATGATAGTTTCTTTAGAGTCCTCAGAGTCCTCTGGTTCTTCTATCAAGGGAGGATGAGAGGGAGTTTCTTCCTTTTCTTCTTCAGGTGATTCTACTTCTTTAATTACAATATACTCTCCTGTAGAAATAAAGAAAGGGTCTTCTTCTAAATGAGATTTGGTAGATGGTGTAGGAGAATCCTCTAATTCAGGTGCTCCTTGAATTCCAGGAATTTTAAGGCTAGGGGTAGATGGTGGTGAATCTTGTCTATGCCTTGAAGAAGATGGAGTTGTGAAAATCGAACTCTTGGCTCTAGCTATAAACCTTCCCCTAGAATCTCTTGCTCTATGCATGTCATTTTTTTATTTTTAAGTTGGGCTAATAATTATTTTTCTAATCTTCCAGGTCACACTAGGTGCAAGAAGAGAGCATACTTAAGAAATTATTGAACCAATAACTCTCTTTTCTGATCCTCCAGATCACACTAGGTGCAAGAGGAGAGCATACTTCAAGAAGTTATCAAATTTTCCCTTCTTTTTATTGTTTTTTTTTTAAGAAATTGGCTACCTAGTTACACTTCCCCGGCAACGGCGCCAAAATGTTTGGTCAATTTAGTGTATCCTAAATTGCTACATTAATTTGTCAATTCGGGATTCGTAAGCTGACGAAGTGTGGCGCACTATATGTGCAAGATAACCTATCTCTTACTTTTTGTCGTTTTTGCTTTTTTTGTTTTTATTTATCTTGGGGGTTTTATCTTGGTTGGTTTCCTAATGTGAGATGGAAATTCTAAAAGACAAGTATGGATATAAATGTTCAAGGCAATGATGTCCTTTATAATGATTTCCCAAACTTCAAACTTCAAGAGGGTTTTAAAACATGCAATAACAAAATTAATTCCTAAAGGAAAATGAAAATGTGCCACTCTACTAGTCAAACAAACAGTGAACTATTGATCATGAAACCCATTACCCTTGTTGCTGTCTAAATACAAAAGAAACCGTGCTCAAAGAAATCGAAGAATTGCAGGCAAAGTAAAGCTAAAATCAAATTACATCAATTCATATTCTCACCCCTCACCATTAGTCTCGCTATGGCTTTCGGAGGTAATCATAAACAACTTGAGCAATCTGATATCTAATTTGCAGAAAAATAAACTAATATCAAATTACACACTCATACTTCAATCCCTCACCATTAGTCTCGCTATGGCTTTCGGAGGCAACTGATAATGACATGAGCAATTTAATATCTAATCTAACTAATAAAGCAAATGTACAAAATTGAAATAAATAAAACAATGCTGGAATTAAAAGCTAAGAAAAATAAATCAGCAGAAGGACAACACTGATTCCATGTCATTAGTCATTATAAAACTATGTGCAAATGCCCGGGCTTCCTACTGTAATCTGGAACAAAGACACTGATCAGTTAACAACAATATAAAGCATGAAAAATTATGGACAGAAATAAAACGTTAATACCATAAGAGATGTAATATATACACGTGAATAACTATGGCATAATGAACGTAAGGAAATGAAGCATGAAACTATACAGCAATAAACAAAACCTCGGCGTGTGCAGGGGCCCTATGCACAATCCTCGGGCAACAACTATCAACCACGAATTATGCTTATGAACAAAGTCTTCTCATGTATTCAAAACGCAGTCATAACAAGGAAATAATGTCACGGCACAGTGGGCTTTCTTTTCAGAAAAATTACATTACAGAAGCTAACTACTATGCGTATGAGAACGCATTATTTATAACAGAGGATGACATAACTAATTTCCTACAATCTACGCTGATAAAAGACACGTGAACAACCACATCCAGAAATCTAGCATTATGGCTGTCGTGAAGATTAAATCTATGGAGGGTGGCCGTTGGATTTGGCTTATGGAGCAGTCCACAGGTGTTGATATGTTCCCTGAGATTTAGGAACGGCCACGCAAGTCTTCACGTGGTGAAAAAAAGAGTTCTGTCACCGTAGGACTCTTAGGTTGACCACCGCTTGATTACCTTTGACCACGGCCTTCTTTGGTGAATTCGACTGAGCCAGTAGGACCAACTACAAGCCTTGATTCAAATTGACACAACCAAGAGTGCTAAGAATCCACACTATGCATAATAAACCCTCTCATTATGGAATGACATGAATTTAAATCAAAAGCCATATGGGCTTCCCAACCTTCATACCTTGTCACCATACAAACCATGATAAAATACGCTTGAAATCAATTCAAGACCTCAACGTTAACACTTCAATATTAATATAATAACCCATGTGATATATATAATCCCCACGCAAATGTTATGCGGACTTTTTAATACCGCATTGTCACTGTGCATTAAACATATGACAAAGCTGGAACGACAGTGCCTCCCACACAAATGTAATGTTAAACCACAACATATGTAATACAACTACACCACGTATATAACGTTTTAGCTCATACCATATGTAATGTAACTGTCAACATATATCAAGCCAAATCATGAGTAAATCCCACTGTACGGTCGCTGTGGCATTTGACATCCAACGTTGCAGAGACATCAACGCTTCCACATTGGAAGCCAGCCCAAACCAAACACAAACGTTTTGGTCTTCACTCCTTACAGTCACGGTTTGTAAATATGACAGCACTCCAATGTCGTGTCTCTTTAACTCGTATGTTGACCCTGCGATCTCATTCCACGTCGACGGTAACTGATATATGGTTGTTGGTGCTCCAGCTATATCGATCATGCCTTTCTTCCATCTGCAGTAACTAACGTATTACATTGGCCTGTGGCTCCGCTACGGCCATAAGCATACTCCTTACTCCAGCGCAGAGTGTAACTTCAATTCTCTCTTACACTCACGACACTCCTTTATTGCTGACTACAATGGCACAACTCTCGCTCTTCGCGTCAGCTGGTTTCGACTTCTGGCTCGAGTGATAGCCACTCACAGTTTTTGCGACTTGTTGGCACACCACTGCCTCCTCCTTGCATTGGCTGGTGTTAAAATTTGAGGATTGAACCTTACAGTTCTCCTCTTTTGTGATGTGTGATGTTTAATTGATCTGTGGCACCATCGAACCACATGGATCCTTCTTACTGTGGAGTCACGACTCCTCAAATATGCAGACTCCCTTTAATTGCTAGGTGCGATCCTTTCAAACTCGATCACACTGCCTTGTCTCGTGTAAGATGCAAATTCCCCCCTCTATATAAACTCTGCCTGCATTCACAGTCGCACAAATAGTATATATACAAACTTGCAGATTTAAAATAGGCATCTTAACAAGCTTTGATACCAAATGATGCAGGGATTCTAGGTTAAATCAAATCCCCGCATATAAACCAATAAATCCTTCCTCCATTTCATAAACACTCGAGCAGTCGCATAAAAATGCCATTAACTTCAAATGTCAAATATACAAATCAAAAGAGAGCTTATTCAAACAAAATGCAGATATTAATAACGTAAAATAAATCTTCGGCCACATATTACAATGGAGAGCTTCTCTCAGCTCTTGGCCCTTTACAACAACTCTCAAATCAATTCACACACTCTCTAATTCCTCACTTCTTACCTCTCTTCCTTGTTTTCTTCCTTACACAACTCTCATATTTATACACAAATATGGATTTACTCCATTCCAAAAATCTCTCCACACAAATCTCAACTAAATCTAAATTAGATTCATTCTAGAACAAAGTCCCGTACATAGAATTCCTACTCTCTAAATTTGTTACCTAATTCTATTTCACTCATATTCTTTTAATTATTAAAAGTATATATGCAAAAATCCTCACATTTTCTCTTAATTTATTAAAATAAACAATTTAATAAATAAAATAATTAAAATGTCTCACCTCCCTTATTACATAATTAAATAATGAAAATTGGCTCCTGCATCAATACCCATCATTCATCCAAACTCAATAATGGTAAAAAATAAATGAAACTAGATTAATCTTGGAAGGCTAAAAAAATGTTGAAAGGGACAAAACCAAATCTACCATATGAGAATCACAATTAAAACCACAACTACTTCCTAAGATTACATAGATATCCATCCAACTTAAACACCTTTCCTTTTCATAGTGATTTCTTAAAACTTGGGTGGCCAACATTACATAAATAGTAGAGATACAACAACTAATTTTATGATTCCACGTCACATACACGTTTAGTAGTTTTCTTAATGCTTAAGATGATACAAGATAGAACGTATATATACCTAGCCAAGAATTGCAGATACACTAACTCCACAAAAAATACATGACTATATCTTAGATGTAAGTTAACTGTGAACCATTCAAACACTGTCTCAGCCTAAAAAAATATTGAGAGAAAAAACTAAGCCAATTTTGAAAGAAAAATAAAAATTGAGAGCAAAAACAAAATCAATTATGAAAGAAAGATAAAACCAGAATGAAGAAAATCCACATACATTAACCCATCACCTAATTAACGTGTACCTGCATGTCTCTAGGCGAATATGGAGGGAGAAGAAGACCTTTATGCAATTTCCAAACAAGATATCTAACCAAAAAAACTAAACTGATTCTTTTCTTTTCAATGTCATTTCAATCTCCTGTGGCCAAAAATCGCCTTAGTAAAAAAGGATAGAAACAACAAAAAAAAAAACAGATATAGGCACAAAAGTAAAAACCAAAGACATATAAGTAAAAAGAAAAAAATAACATACATGTTGTTCACCACAGGCTCCATTCAAGCAAACCTGATCCTCCATTCTAGCAATTATTTTTTTGGAAAATCCATTTGAGCTTTAAAAAAGAAATTGACAAATATTTTTAAAAATAAACCAGAGCGTAAATGACAAAAGATCAAAAATAACAAAAACACACCTGCTGCTCCACCACAGGGTCCATTTCCAGCAGACTTAGCCCCTCCGTTCCAACGATTTCCATTCATCTAAATCCAATAAAATTGTACTCTGCGTACTTATTTCTGCAATATGATATAATCATACTTTTCCTTACCATGAAGAACAAAAAGGAAAAAATACCTTGACATAAATAGATATGTACGTATATTTGTATAATTCAGTAGTTTCCATGGGCTGACTGTAACAGGGATTGCTTGGACTTAGTTTAGGGAGTTCTGGGATTGAACAAAACACCACGAAGAATTCCCTGGGCTTGAGCGGCTTCACGAGGTAGACCCTTAAAGGTTAAAAAGACAACGCCGAAGCTGCTCGACAATCCATAAAGGTAGCTTTTCGTGTATGGGTTTATCAAAACGCATCCCCTGAACAATACCGTAGGATATCATTTGGGAGAGACAATTTCTTTAATAAATTTTAATATTCTATTTTTCAAGATATAATTTAGGCAGGGTCAATATTTTAATAAATGATAGTTTTGTATTTTATAGTGTATTATTCTAGTTTTGAATATGTTTTTGATATTTTATAACTATTGTTAAATTTTTTTATTTCCATTAGGTTTATTTTATAAATATAGTTCGAATTCTATTTATATGGATTTTATATAGGGTTTGAATTCTATTTATATGGATTTATTTTAATTAAAGAATATAGTTTTATGAATAAAATTAACAAATAAATCAAAAATATGTTTATTATAATAGGTAAGTTTAAATGTTAAATTTATAAATTTGTTAATATTTAAAATAAAAGTATTCAAAATATGGAGATTGGTTTAGGAGGTTAAGAATGAAATATTTAATCATTATTTATTAGGGAAAATGGTGGATCTAGAGGGATAATTGCTATTTTATTGTAAAAAGAGACGAGTATTTTCAAGGGGAAAGTAAAGATGCAATGGTTTTTAAAGGTCTTAGAGGGGCCCATCTAAGGGTTGTTGTGATAATATACCTTTGTTTCCTAAGTTACTATTTCAAGGCACACTCCTGCAACAAATATTAGGACATAATTTATGTTGTCATGTGCTAGACAAAAACACTAATAATCATAGTTTGAAGATATCTGATATATGTGTATATTATGTTGATGTGTGAGCCTGCAACTCTAAGAGAGTTATATCGAAGTCTAGTGTGTAATCTGGGATCATAATGGACATTTTACTGTGATTATTATTGCCATGTGTTGTTTGGCAAGGCTTGCACAACCCTATTCCATCATCACAAAGTGGATAAAATTATAAGGGTGCTTTATGAGGCCAACCCTGTTATCTCAGAAACCTGCATGTCTTATCCTTGTCTAATAGATGGAACATCAGTCACCTAAGAATCAAGTATATATATATATTTTAAAAATGAGACAAAATATCAATGCATCAACATTATTGAACCGTCTTTGAAAAAAGACTATTGTAGCCTAGACACAATACCAGTGCATCAACATTATTGGTGGAGTAGGTTGGCCTTGTGGATGAATGCCCAACATGGGGTGTTACAAAGGACAACACAAGGCTAACACCTGAATTATTAGGGTAATCAATCCAACATTGAGAAGCACAAGCATGACCATAATCAGTGGAGAAGGCAATGTTAAGGCAAGGGATAAGTCATAAAAACATATGGAAGTGGATCAGAGCAAAACCTTGAGATATGATGGTACGTTTGAAGATATGTTGGTTGCAAAAGTTTGACATAGAAACTGACACTCAAATCTATTCTTGGCATTGTTTACAAGAGTTGATGCCATCTTGAGACCTTTTCGAACATGAGATAGGAAGGAACTAATGGCCAATGTAATTATATAGCATAAAGGACACCGATTTGAAGTTACGGTTCCGTAGTCGAGTATCAAAGAAGTATCATATACCTTTACACATCCTTTTAAGTGGTTGTAACTAACATATCCTTTGAAGACAGACATGCCCGTATCAGATCCATGATATGAGGAATTTTGTAAACATACTTAATGCCCCAATTTTGAAGAGGCTACTTTGATAGCCATGTATCATTTCTAGTAAGATTTACTTCTATGGTATATGTTGTCATTAGAGAAAATGCCTAGCTTAAGAAGAGACATGTGGGAGCCTTGTTGGTTGTTGCATGAATTTTATTAATTAATTTAACGTTGGCAATACAGTAAGACTAAACTTGCTCATTTTTAGAAAAAATATTAATTAATTCATCAATGGAATCAAGGTATGGCTAAATTTATAGATTAGTTTAATATGTATTCTCACCATCCATAACCACACTAAGGCTAGCCTAAGAACCTTGTTGTTCATTGATATTGTCCCAATATTTAGAGTTTTATAGATATATAATGCAAATTTTATTTTATTTTTAAAACTCTAATCATTAATTACCTCGTAAGGCGTATTTATTTGAAAACAACTTTCCTAGTTGTCTCTCTGTCATAATATTTACCATTCAATCTTTTGTTAGATGATTGAATCAATATTAATCGTTGATTGGAATAGTCATGGTTGCAACAGTTGCGAAATTAGTTTTCCATCCACCCAAACTACTTTAACATATTACGCAGAAGGCTTTTCAAATGCTCATGGCTTCTGTGCAAAGATCAAAACTCTGGGTAGAATCCGCCATCTGCATGTTGTTATATCGCTAGCATTTTGGTTCAACCATGACACCTAACGGGCGCTCGCACAAATAGAGCCATAGCTGCAGGCTTCTGGAAGGCAACTGGTAGGGACTTATGTCTGAACTGAATTGTCTATTGCAGAGACATAGAAGATTGGGTATGCTCCACATGATGAATGGTACTTCTTCAGTCATAAAGACAAGAAGTACCCAACGGGCGCTCGCACAAATAGAGCCACAGCTGCAGGCTTCTGAAAGGCAACTGGCAGAGATAAAATCATATTTATGAACTGTAAGCGAATTGGCATGAGGAAAACACTTGTATTTTACACAGATCGAGCCCCTCATGGCCAAAATAGAGAATGGATTATGCATGAATACGGTCTAGATGCCAAGGAAAAACTAGACGGTAAATTCCAAGGAAAAACTACAGATAAATGTAAGTGCCAGCACTCCATGCTTGTTTATAATTTTACAGCTGATTACGTACAATTATTCCACTAGAATTTAATCAGGGTAGCAAGCGGTTCTTGGTAACAGTGCTAATTTAGAGACTAATTATCTAGGATTTGCAGGAGGATGGGTGGGTCGTGTGCTGTGTATTCAAGACATTCTTTTACCTATAAAGTGACTACAAGTTATTGTAGATTACCTCCAAGATGATAATATATAGGGAAGACTGCAGGTGTTGCAGGAAATTCAAGATGATAATATATGGGGAAGATTGCAGGTGTTGCAGGCAATTTAAGCTACGGTGCTTGAACATCCATACATTGTTCAGTTGGTGAGGGAAGCTGAACTGATTTACGCCATATATGATGAAGTGGGGAGCTTGGAGCTAACTGATAGCACTTTGAATATGGTTAGAAATGCAATTTCTACAGCCAATTTTCTTTTTTCAAGAAACATACTACTTAAATCAGAGTAGAAACAAGAAATACTGTTAACAAAATTATTGATATTTGGTACTTTTCTCAGAATTACTGATACTACTGTAGTTTTCTCTTTATTAGTTTTATCAAAATTACCATAATACACTCTTGAAAAAAAATTAATTACCATGATACACAATCAAATTCAAATATTCCAACAAAAGAAAATCTTAATGAAAACAAAAACAAGACGAACTTTCACAAAAAAATATAACTGCCTTATAAGATTTGCAATTTCATTTTCTTACTACAAATGTCTCAATAGGACATTTCACTTCCGACTTTTAATTATTAACATGCTGACAATTTTTTTTCAGAATTACAGTAATTTTACCGTGTCATATTTTAAAATTAACATGACTTTAACTTTGCTATCTGTTTTTTTATCTGATTTATAATTAAAATAAGAAGAGATGAAAAAAAATTACAAAATAAAATACATATACTTCAATATTTTCAAACAAGAAAATTAATTAATGGTATCTCCATTATTATCTTTCACTTATCTGGACTAAAAAGATAATCAAGCCAGCGAACACATTACAATGAAGAATATGCAAATATGACAATGTCTATTAACACATTACAATGAAGAATATGCAAATATGACAATGTCTATAATTACATTTGACTTGAAGTAATCAAACTAGTTAACAATTTAGGGAGCTTGGCACCCTACAATGAAGAATGCTCACATATTTTAGAGGTTTTAAGTATATATAATATTATATTATCGATATCAAATTTCTTCTATTAAGTAACTGTGATTGACAGATTTTTTTGGAAGCGGAACATGGACGCAGCTAGGGTTTTGTTGGGCTTTGCCGCCGCCTGCAACAAATCTGCAGATCCCGCGCAAGTTTTACCTGACCCAGCCATCCTTCCCTTCGCGAGCGAATGCACTGGAGATGGCATCGATTCTGGGCTTCCCAGCTCAACGAAAGAACGCCTGGAGGCAGCGCCCTGCAGAGTATGGCTCGGATCCCCTGCGGAGTATGGCGCGAAGGCCTTCGGCTCGGAGAGGTTAGACGGTAATGCTTTATTTGGCTCTGTGGCAACTTCATTCGCATATCAGGCGGTGGCATATGCCACTAACCCCGGCGGCATTAACAACGGATTCAGGGGAAGGAAGGGAGGCGACCCCCTCCCACTCGGCTTACTAATGCAGAGCAACGAGGATTTCAGCTCCTGCAGAAATGCCCTTAGACGACGCGAAGCTTCTGTTCCAATGCGGTCCCCTGCTTCTTTTAGAGTCCAAATCCTTATTCTCCCAGGGAATATGCTTCTACATTGGGTTTCCTCTTCAGATCTGGTGCAATCTAAAAATAAATCTGGATCGCCGAACTGGGATTCCCTCGATCCACCAGAGACTTATTTACCAAGGTAAACAGCTTGAGGACCTTCTTCCCCTCTCAAGTTATAATATTAACAGAAATGCTTCTATTGTGCTCACCCTTCGTCTGCGAGGAGGCGCTGTTGGGCAGGCTTCTTCTGCCCCTTCTCACTCTTACAAAGATGCTGTTCACTCTCAGAAACCCACTCCCCCAGAAACCCTCAAACCTCAGCCTTTCATGGTTGACAAGATGGATGATGCTCCCTCAGTAGAGATCTCTCATCCATATATTGAAGAAGACCTTCAAAATTTTGCTAAAAAAGCCATCATCTGCAGATTTAATGGACTTTGGCCGCGTACAAAGGAACTCTACGAATGGATCCACGAAAAATGGACAAGTAAATGCAAGGTCAGATTTTGTTCAAGGGGTTTCTTTATAGTATTGTTTGAGCACTCAAAGCATTATGAGCTGGCCTGCAATGAAGGTCCATGGTTTTGGGGAACAGCAGGGCTCTTCTTAACCCCTTGTTTTCCTGATTTTGACCCAGCTACAACAGTCATCACCAAGACTCCTGTCTCGATCAGACTCCCCAACTTACCAATCCATCTATGGCATGCCGCAGTTTACAGAAACCTGGGCAACACCTTGGGCCGCTTTGTAATGGCTGATTTTGACAGGGAAATTCAAGGTCTCTACACATATGCTAGAATATGTGTGGAAGTAGACCTCAGCAAAGGACTGCCTGACCAGATCATCATCAAGGCGGGCGACTTAGTTTGGGTTCAGATCTTAGACTATGAGAATACTGCATTCTGATGCCGCCACTGTCACCAAACAGGGCATTTGCAGAACTCTTGCCCCACTCTCCCTGCCAAAAAGAAAAAGGATAACAGTACAAAGTCCAAATCCAAAACATGGACTCCTTGTTCTCCGCCGCCTGCTGCAGACTCAGAATCCTCGAGCTTGGAAGATGAAGGGAATGATGTTTTTTCAGATCAGGGTCCTCAGTCAAAGCACTTGTCCACCACCGCTCCTGGGCACCCTCCTGATCCTACAACTACTCCAAAGCGTGGTCATGAGTCTGCCTCCTCTGATTCGGACAAGGAGCTCCCTCACCTGGAGAACTCCAGTCTTCAAATCGTCCAAGTTCATTCTCACCAGAATGGTTGGGTTAAAGTCATCAAAAAGAAAGGGAAGAAACTTCGTGTGGAAGATTCCACCATTGGTGGATAGTTGCTGATCTTTCCAGCCCTCTTCTTGCTTGTTCCTGCTACTAGCTTGTCTTTTTTCTCTCTTCGGGACCGATGTTGATAGTTTATCATTTCCGGTTGCCGGTTTCTTGGTTCTCCTGACTGTACTACCTTTGTACCATATTTTTGCTTAATAGACTTAGTCCAATTCAGAAAAAAAAAAATTATTATATTCTCAATACTGAGCTCCCAAAGAACCACAATTGACCTAATAATATCATCTTTATTGAAATTATTGACGTCAAATTAAGTTTTAGTTCAAAATTCTTGGGATCAATCTTAAAAAATCGTAGTGTTCTTTCTATAGCTTTAAATTTTCTGGCATGTCTAACCAAGTCTTATGTCAGACCTTGTTTCTAGATATTAATTCAATCATTTGCATGCAGTAACAGGGTTTTGTTTTTTAACTAAGCTGGAGGTGTGTATATATTGGAATTTAGGTTAGGAATTTCAAATCTTTACATTATCGAGGGTGGATATTCGATAATATTCCCCCAAATGGGTCAGTCGTGCAACCAGCCAGTCAAACATTTAGTAAGATTAAACTAGATTATAATTGCAAGTTTGAGGCTCAAGCAATGTTGCGATAGCTTACCAAGACGTTAGGCTATGGTGCTTCGAGTCAAACATCTACCAAGTTTATAACTCGATTGTACCCGTATTTAGAGGCTACAATATTGTGATGTCTTTTGACCGTGCATATAGTTACCGCACAGCTCCAATCTTATGATAGCTCAAATGGTCAAGTTCTCATTGCTAAAGTACCTTGCTATATGGAAGGTCACGGGCAAATCTCCTCGATGCCTTGGGGTTGGCCTCAATCGCATCTGACATACCTGGCAAAAAATTATCGCATGCCTCCAATCTTATGAATCCTCAAAGCAATGTTGTGGTGTCTTTCGACCTTAAATGATAGTGAGATTTTCTAACCAACTTATAAGATACCATAAACAATTTTGTAATTTATATTTAAAGTGTCCTAATATATATTTTTTTAAATATTTAATATGAATTGAAGAAAAAATATTAATCATAATAAAATATTTTAATAATTTAGTTAAATTAATAATAAATAAAAGATAATTGAAATTTATAATTATTATTATTTTTATTTTTGTATTTTTATTTTTATTTTTAATTTATAAATGATTTTATTTTATTTTATAAATTAGTGTCTTTTTCATTCTATAGTGTCTTGATGTTTTGAAAGACTATGGAAAGAACATGATGGACAATTCAATAATATTTTTTTATATTGAAACATTTATTTCTCATTAGGATCTCATTTTGTTACAAAATTTTTTTAATAGGTTTTTTCCACAAATTATAAAATACAATTAATTTTATTATTTTTTCAAAAATAAGTATATAATGTTTGTTTAAATATATAATTATAACAAAATGATAATAAGTTCAGATTAATTAACTATGCTATATGATCAAGTTCATAGATATTAATCCATAATAAGTATTAAAAGGCTTATCATGATACATATTACATTGATTAGATTAAAAAAATTATTAAAAATTAATTAAATTATAACTTTATTTTAAATTAGTATTAGTATTAATTATAAAAATAATTAATATATGAGTTAAACATATATGTATTAAAAATAGATAAAATCTTACGATGTTTCTTTCGCAACATTCCGTGATGGTACAATTGCTAGTGATTACTAACTACTCATGATTCATCCAAAACTCATTAATGGTAAAAAAGAAATGAATCTAGATGTTCCAAGACTAAAGAAAATGTTGAAGGGGAAAAAAACCAAATTTACCATATGACAGTCACAACACAACCACAATCACTTGCTAAGTTTACATATAAATCTAACTTAACCACCTTTCTATCCTCAGGTTAGTTTGTGTTAGGTAATTGGTTATTAGAATCCAAGAAACCGCTAGAACTGATTCAATGTTTCTGATGTATTTATATGTACATTATTGTACAACATTCTTTGAGACATTCATTAATATATTATTGACTTTGTTTCCAATCTTGTATGTCTTACAACTTCTCATAGTGATTTCTTAAAATTTGGATTACTAATTAATGCAATATAAATAGTAGATATATAATAATAATAATAATTCCACATCAAATATAAATTTAGCAGTTTTCTTAGTGCTTAAGATGATAAAAGCACATTACTTATCTTATATGTAAGTTAATTGTAAATCCCCAAGCACTATGTCAACCTGGTAAAGATAGATAACAAAAACAAAATCATTTTTGAAATAAAAATAAAGATGGAAAGAAAAAACAAAACCAAATCTGAAAGAATAATAAAAATAGAAAGAATGGAAATCCATCTACAACAACCACATCACCTCATTCATAAGAAAGAATGTGCACTTGCATGTCTGTGCATCAATATGGAAGAAAAAAGGGAGCCCAACCTAAATAATAAAAAAAAAATGATTCTTTTCTTTTCAATAATGTTTCATGTACCTAAAAGAAGAAATAGAAAAATTAAATATCTACACAAAAGTTAAAAACAAAAAACATATACGAAAATTAAAATAAAAACCAAAAATATACTTGCTGATCAACCACAACCTCCATTTAGTAAACCTGATCCTCCATTCTCTCAATTATACTTAAAAAAACATGTATTTGAAAAAAATAAACCAAAGTGTAAATGTCCTTTGAAAAACAAATATAAACCACAGCGTAAATGAAGAACAAAAACCAAAAACATACCTGTAGCTCTACCCAGGGTCCATTTCCAGCAGACTAGCTCCTCCGTTCCAATGGTTGCCATTCATCTAAATCCAATAAAATTGTACTCTATTTATTTATGCAATATCATGTAATCTTATTATTTCTTCCCCAAAAAAATAAAAAATAATAAAATACCTTCACATACATGGATATGTCCTATCTGTATAACTCGGTACTTTCCACGTACTGGCTATAACAAGGGTTACTTGGACTTCACTAAGCTTAGGGTTTTCTGGGCTTGAGCAAACATTACGAGTAATTCCCTAGGCTTAAAACATTAAAGGCCTGGGCCTTAGTATAGAATCCGCATCTGAATATAAAAACTAAGGAGTTGAATCGTGAAGGCTGAAACTGGCTGGACGGTCCATAAAAGGTATGAATGTGTTTTTGATATTTAATAAATATTGTTAATGTTTTTATATGTATTAATTTTATTTTATGAATATAGAATAATTTTTTAATATTTATTTAATTTTAAAAAATTATTGATATTATGTATTTATTTTAATTAAATAATAATATAAATATGATTATTACTGTAAATTTTTATTTTTATTTTTATGATGATGACACTTATATATTCATAAATTTTATTAAATAATTATATGAATGCTTTAAGTGGTTAATATAGATCATATATGAAAATGGATACCAAGTGAGTAGAATAACTATGTATCTATTCACTATTTTAATAAAATTAGAATGGATATCATGTGAGTAGAATAATTATGTATTTATTCATCATTTTAATAAAATTAAATTTATATATTAAATTAGTATTAATGTAGTGTTTATTATATGAATGAGTTATAAGTGTGAATGGAAATAAAGTGGGGAAAAGAAATAGTCAATTATATTATTATTATTTAATTTTAAGGTTACTGCTAAGCTCTACATCAAATTGGTTAAAGCTACAAAGGTATACATACTCTACTCCTTTACTTTTGAATCAATGATTTTTTAGGAGGAAACACATGCTCTTAACCATTAGGCGCACTCAAGCTATATACATACTTACACCTCAATACTAATAACCTAAAAATAAAACTCTATAATTAAATAAAACATACACCTCAATATTATTTACTATGTGCATAATTTCATTTTAATTTATTAATACAATAATTTAAATCTAAATGTTAGAATCAAATCAAATATCAAATTGGTGAATAAAATATCTATGTCTTTAGTTTATAACTATTAAAGCTTACAAAATATGCATACTCTACTTCAATTAGATTTAAAAACACATATTCTTAATAATTAAAAACACATATTCTTAATAATTAACTTAACTTACTCAATATTAATAATATATAATATAAATTGTATTTTATTTTTTAAAAATTTATAACTTAAAAAATATTATTTATCTTCAAATCAATTTAAAAAATTAAATTAAAATCATATCCCATAATTTATTCATCCAAACATATTGATTATAAAACCAACCTAGATTCATCTTTATTCCAGATCTATCAAGTGCCGAGAGGGATCAAATCTCTCGAGGTGAAAACCTCTTTTTTGAGTGCAAAACTTGAGGAAAGGTTTTCACCTTGAGAGATTTGATCCCTCTCGGCGCTTGATAGATCCAGAGTAAAGATGGATCTAAGCTGGTTTCAGTCATGTGCGACCAAGGAAAATCTATCGATAATATGAGGAACATATACTTAATTTTATCAATAATATGTAAATACATCTAATATTAACATAACCATTTTAAATATGTTAAATATGTCTGAGATTTATTGAGTCATTTTAATTTTAAATTTGATTAATTACCTCAGTTTGTTGAGATGATAAATATTGTAAAATAACTTTAATGATGAAATAAAATTTTGAATGCAAAGTGACAATGTAATAATATTGAATGATAGAAACTGTGAATAATAAGAATGTAGTCAATTACGAATAGTCTTCATTGTGATCGATTTCAAACTATTTTCTTCTACTATTCTTATTTTCACCCATGTTATTTTTGTCATATTTTCATATTGATTATTTGAAAAGGACAGTTGGAATCGTAAACCATTTAAATATTTAGCTCGAGGTAGTAAACATCATACCTTGTCTCTCTTGCTCTCCAATATTAATTGGTTGAATTACTATAAAACAAAAATCAATGTACATTGTCAATAATTTTTTGTGCTTACACTGAAATCATTGCACACACACTATTAATCCAATGACTTTAAAATTAATGTACCATCATACATCCAATTACATCAAATTAGAAATCAACATATACACTGAAATCAATGCAACTAATGCAAGAAATCAAATAATAATAGAAAAAACATCTACACTAAAATCAATGCATCTAATGCAAGTAATGAAATATGATTAGAAATCAACATCTACACTCAAATAAATGAGTCTAGTGCAAGTAGGAAAATAGGATTTAAAGCCAACATTTACACTGAAATCAATGCATCTAGTGCATGAAATCAAATAGGATTAGAAATCACCATCTACACTGAAATAAATGCATTTAGTGCAAGAAATCAAATAGGATTATAAATCATCTACATTTAAATCAATGTGTTTAGTTAAATCATCTATATTTAAATCAATGCATTTAGTGCAAGCAATCAAATATAATTATAAATCAACATCTACATTGAAATTAATGCATCTAGTGCAAGCAATCAAATAAGATTAGAAATCACCATCTACACTGAAATCAAGGCATTTAGTGAAAGCAATCAAATAGGATTAGAAATCACCATCTACATTGAAATTAATCCATTCAGTGCAAGCAATCAAATAGGATTAAAAATAATGTACATTGAAATCAATTCATGTAGTGAAAGAAATCAAATATAACCAAAAATCAAAATCTACATTAAAATTAATGCATCGAGTGAAATCAATCAAGTAGGATTAGAAATCATCATCTACACTGAAATTAATGCATTTAGGATTAGAAATCACCATCTACACTGAAATCAATGCATCTACTACAGGAAACCTTCTTCCCTCTCTCCCCCATATATATCTATATATCCATCCATCTCTCCTTCTTTTTCTCTTTATCTCACCCCACCATACACACACTATCTCTCACTCCATATCTATCAATTTACTTGTCCCTCCCTCTTTCTCTCCATCTATCTTTTTTTCTCTTCACCTTACATATATATCTATATCTCACTCTATCTCTCTATATCAACTGCAAAACATAAAATCTCTTTCTCCAATCTATCTATCTATCTATCACTCCCTCCTCCTCCTCCTCCTCCTCTCTCTCTCTCTCTCTCCACCTTTCACCCTCTATGTCTTTATTCTTACCTCCCCCTCTCTCCCTCTCCATCTTCATATCTCTTTCCCTACCTCTCTTCACTCTCTCTCTTCCTTTCTCTCCCCCCCTCTCTCTCTCTATCTTCACCTTCCAACTTTGTTACCATATGCCTCTCTCTCTCCTTCTCTCCCCCCTTCTCTCCATATCTCCTTATTTGTCTCTTTATCTCACCCCAAAACATACATACTCCCTCTTCATATTTCCCTTGTCACTCCCCCTCTCTCTCCACTACTCACTCTCTATGTATTTATTCTTCCCTCCCTCTCTCCTCCCCTCTCTCCTCCTCTCTTTCAAGTCCCCTCTCCTTTCCTTCCTCTCTCTCCCTTTCTCTCCTACCTCCCTTTCTCTTCCCCCATCTCTCTCTCTCTCCATCTCTCAATCCCTCCCTCTCTCCCCCTCCAAATCCATATTTCTATCCCTCCCTCTCTCCTCCTCTCTTTCAAGTCCCCTCTCCTTTCCTTCCTCTCTCTCCCATTCTCTCCTACCTCCCTTTCTCTTCCCCCATCTCTCTCTCTCTCCATATCTCAATCCCTTCCTCTCTCCCCCTCCAAATCCATATTTCTATCCCTCCCTCTCTCCTCCTCTCTTTCAAGTCCCCTCCCTTTTCCTTCCTCTCTCTCCCTTTATCTCCTACCTCCCTTTATCTTCCCCCATCTCTATCTCTCTCTCTCTCCTACAATCCTTTCTTCCCCCATAACTCTCTTCCTCTCTCTCATCATTCCTCTCTCACCTCCTTCTATTTGACCCCCCATCTCTCTTTCTTTCTCTCTCTCTCTCTCTCTGTCCTCCAATCCTCTCTCTTCCCCATCACTCTATCTCACTCTCCAACTATATTACTATTTCTATCCCTTTATCCTTCTCTCCCCCCTTGTCTCCATCACTCCTCCTTTCTCCTTCTCTCCCCCTTGTCTCCATCACTCCTATGTATCTTTATCCCACCCATAAGCATACACACTCTCTCTCCATCTCTCCCTTGTCACTCCCTCTCTATGTATTTCTTCTTCCTTTCCTCGCTCCGCCTCCAGCTCCATCTCTCTATCCCTCCTTCTCTCCTCCTCCTCTCATCCTTTCTCTCTCTCCTTTTCTCTCATGCCTCCCTCTCCCTTCCTCCTTCTTTCTCTTTCTCTCTCACTCTTTACCCTCCAATCCTTTCTCTTTCTCCCTCCCTCTCTCATTCTCCCTCCCTCTCTCCTTATCTCTCTCCCATCTCCATCTTTATGTCTCCCTCTCCCTCTCTTACCCTTCTCTAACTCTCTCACTCTTCTCACTCTCTCTCTCTCTTCATTCTTCTTCTCCCTTCTCCTTCAATTTATCTCCATATATCCCTTGTCACTCCCCCTATTTCTCCACCTCTATCATATATCATGATATATTAATATATATTACAATATAATAAATTTAATATTGTATTAATCTAAACATATTAAATTTAATAATATTAATATTTTAATATTAATGTTAGGGTTAATAATATATTTTTTTTGGCATGGTATTAATAATAATTTGGTCCATTGTATTTGACTCTTATACTTCATATATAATTAGATCTTGATTTCTAATCGTATTTGATATATTTTTATTTATTTACCTTACCTCTTTATACCTCTTTTATATTTACTTATTTACCATACCTATTTTATAAATATATTATTTGGCCCATGGTATTTGCCCATGGTATTATTAATAATTTGTCCCATGGTATTTGGCCCATGGTATTAATAATAATTTGTCCCATAGGCTTCACCTAAATAAAACCTATTTTTGAGTTTTTGTAAATATAAAGTGGTTTATTGAGTAAATATAAAAATCGGTTTTATTTATTTACCATACCTCTAGTTTATTTATATTTTTATTTATTTACCATACCTCCCGAGTAATATAAAAAGAGGTTTTATTTATTTACCATACTTATGGTTTATTTATATTTTTACATATTTACCATATTTTATTTATTTACCATATCTCTTTTTTAAGTGTTAGTAAACTCTTCATATTTTAAGTTTATATCGTTTAAATTTATTTTTAATAAATTTTTAATTGTTCATTTATATGTTTATGTAAACTATTGTTCAAATCAACATTTTTTTTTTGGCTTCGGATATATTTACACATCGGAGTCACACCTCTCGGCGCAATAATAAAAATGAAACCTCTTAATTTATAAAAATTAAAAATTAAACCCATAATGCATTCATCCAAATATACTATTATAAAAATAATAAAATATACTATGATAAAAATAATAAAAATTAAGTAGAATCATATTCACAATGTTAAAAGAAAATCAAATTTATCAAAAATATTATAAAAAATATATATATATATATATATATATCCTCTGAAACTAAAGATACATGAAAATGAACGAAATCAAATCTACCACATACGTTGGTACGTCGATACACCAGTACATGACAAGAATCAATCGCTGTAGAACCAGACCTTACCAGCATCCGGCGGTAAATCCTTCTATCACCCTGTGGGACCTTTACTATCTTCCGAAGAAGAGAGCATGAGCCATGAAGGACGCTTTTGAAGGACATTTGTTTTGTGATTGCGACAGTGAGCGGCCATTCTAATTTCGGAATTGTTTTCGTTCGATTCTAAATATATATTTAGTAAGACAAGTAAACAGATATGTTTAAAAACAGTAATGCGGTGGCTCGCAAATCTTGGTAAAGTTTAAATGTACTAGTTCAGTGTTTTATATTATAAACCCAACTCCCTTCAAAATTTTGTAGTATAACGATTTTAGTTGTTGGTTATATCAAGTTGCAACATTAAAATGTCCACGAACCTAGAAGCATGCGTAAATAAAATTAATTCTGACAAGACCTGACAATGGAAAATATTACAAATAATTGTGTTGAAAAGCGGAGGGATCCACAATTTGGAATTTTCACGGAATGGAGAATAAATGGAATTTTTACGGAATGAGAATATATGGTCGCACGTGAGAATTTTCTGTGGAATTATAAAATTGTAATAAATAAAAATAAAGCTTTATAGTTAGCGTTATTGTGGAATATATGGTCGCACGTGAGAATTTTCTGTGGAATTATAAAATTGTAATAAATAAAAATAAAGCTTTATAGTTAGCGTTATTGTGGTTTATGCGATGTAGTACCATTATTGAATAGGTATGGATTAGGTTTCACATTTGAACAAAGTTACAATTCGATTAGATTAGTTTAATTATTGAGAACAAGAGGTATAGTTCACATAATTCAATTACTAAATTTTGAAAAGTATGAATTGAACATTTAATTATTGAGAATAAGGATTATAGTTCACTTTTATTAAATTTTGAAAGGTATGAACTAAGTCTTATATTTAAACAAAAGTTACACTTAGTTACTCTGACTTAGTTTAAATATAGTTAAATTAGAGTAAAAAACAATAAAGACATGCAATTTTAATACTATATTTATTTATTTTAATCTATTATTTGTATATATTTGTATGGATTATCTATAATTTTTTAGACAAATCTCATTTATACATGTGAATAGAAAATTATGCATACATGGAAAATAACTTTTCTACTATAACAAGTTAGGTTATTGGTGTTGAATGGTATTGTAAATAAAATGAAGCAAAAAATACATTAATGCATCAAATGTAATCATAATATACATATTACATTAAACTAAATTTAAATAATAATAATTTTAATTATATTAATTCAAAATTTTATTTTTAAAATTGATTAATAAATATATTTATATATAACTTTTGTTATAGATATCACTTTAAAAAAATAAAATTTATAGATATTTTTATAGATATTGTATTTGAAATTTTATCTTTACTTTATTTAAAAATATATATATATATATATATATATAATTTATTTTCTTAAAATTATTACTTTAAATTTTATATAAATTATATTTAAATATCAAATTTTATAAAAATTATAAATATTAAAATTTATAAAAATTAATGATTCTAATTTTTTATATTATCATATATAAATTTCACATTCATAACATTTGCCACTTTATGATCAGCTGAAGGTCTTCCTGTTTGTGTACAAAATCTGCCACTTTATGCTCACCCGAAGGTCTTCCTGTGTACAAAGTATCTATCAAAAATATCATAACTTTTATTTAATATTTATGTATATATAATTTATTTCAAAAAATAAAGTAAATTAATAATAAATATCACCATTTACAAATCTTCATAATTGATTTTTTACGTTTGAAGTTCGGAGCGCATCTGGTGCTGCTATGATGGGGCCGCTATCATGGGCACTGATGGTTTTACTTTTTAAATGCTCGTGAATATTTGTCGTGTAAATGTTTTATTCACCTGACAATGTGTAAGGATTTTGGACACCACAATATCTCCACAATGGTATGATATTGTTTACTTTGGGCCTAAGCCCTCATGGCTTTGCTTATGGGCTTTACCCCAAAAGGCCTCATACCAATGGAGATATTTGTCCATCCTTATATACCCATGATCCTCCCCACTTCTAGTCAATGTGGGACTTTGGTCGTATACCCAACAGGACGGAAACACTAAGGGTTGCGGGTTCCATTACCTGTAAACAAAAGGGCAAGCCCTTACATAATTTGCTAGATAGTAAAATACACAAACTGAATGAAATAT
This sequence comes from Pinus albicaulis, assembly GCA_034641835.2. Taxonomy (NCBI): domain Eukaryota; kingdom Viridiplantae; phylum Streptophyta; class Pinopsida; order Pinales; family Pinaceae; genus Pinus; species Pinus albicaulis. The sequence continues at coordinate 5,322,998 of CM076576.1, read as the reverse complement.
GGTGCGAGAGTTACCTGTAAAATACACAAACTGAATGAAATATGGTTCGGACGAGGTGTATTTAAATTAATATTTCTGTAAGAATAATACCATATGACAAATGCTAACCAAAGGTAATCCATAGATTTTATTCCATAGTTTTAAATGCCACTTAAGTGCTGGTACAGAGTCCTTTGACTCGCATTGAGTTCTGGAATATTTGAGTACTATGCTAATCTTTAAATTGAATGAAATATACTTGATTATTTAGCCATAGTGCTAGGGTTGTTAATATGTTATAAGGTTGTTAATATGTTACATTGCGGAAAGCTTTATTTCTTAGGGCTATTCATTAATATTTCAGAAATACCAATGCCCATCGGCATGCCCATCCTCGTAGTCATGCGGTCCAATCTGCAATAATATATAAGAATGGAATAAAGAATATATCAGGAACGGATTAACTCCGAAGTATACTATTGTGCTTTAAAGGCCATTGAATCAACAAAAGCAACTTTATTAAAGAAGGTTACGGTGTTTATTATCATATACATAATTAGAAATTGATAGTTCAATTCAAAGTTACTACAATTATGAATAATAACAGTCGGTTCTTAGTGGGATTAAGTAATCTTAACTTGTATTAATTTTGAATATTTATATTTAAATTTAAAAATAATTATAATTATTGTTAAAAAAAAAGCAATTAATGTAATTTTTTATTAATAATATTGAAATAAAATATTGGATTAAGTAATATTAACATATATATTAAAATATATTAAAATTAAAAAACTTTTTAATGTGAATAATGTGATTTATAAATAAAATATACTTGAGAGTAGATCGGTTTTAAAGAGGGGGAAAATGGCTCTGCAATACCGCAAATATCTCTCAGGTCTAGAGTTTTCGGGCTATGTTGCTACCGACTGTCTCGGGGTTGCATTCTGTGAGGGCTTTCGGCTTAAACCAGGAAAACATGGACAACGCCGCTCGTTGGAGCTGGTTAAAGACCTATTGTTGGAGCTCTATGATGTGGTGGAGGCGGTCAAGGCTCTGGCCCCCCAGCGTCCCAGCCTTTGGTTTCTTCTGTTGCGGGCTTCCTTTTGGCTTTCTTCTCTTGAGGATGGCCGTAGAGGGTGCGCTCGGGGAGTTTCGAGGGACGACAGAGCTCTGCTCTTCGTCCGGGTTTATGGGTGGCAAAGGCTTTGCCTTAAAATACTCGCTTGGGGCGGTTGTTGGTCCAAGGGCCGGCTGGGTGCGATGTTGCCCAAACTACTGCTCGTTCCTTCCTATTGCAGGCTTCCCCCTTGAATGGTGTGGTTGCATAAGGCTGGATAACTACGGTTGGCTTGAATATGGCGCATGGTATTTCTCAAAATCCCCCATGTTTTCCTTTTTAATATCATGAACTCTATTTTTTGGGGTTTTCGGTTAGGATGGGCGGCCTGGGGGACGACCCCTTCTGCTCTGCTCCCACTTCATCTTGGGCTTGGGGTTATGTCCTCTAATCACTCTAACCTGCCTCGGGGTGGACATGGCCCTCAATCAACTTTCCTACGGGGGACAGACACACAACTACTTTTCAGGGACTGTGCTGTGGTGGTTTATCTGCAGCAGTCACAGTTCCAAATCTTCATTAAATCCATAGACGGGAAAACAATGGTCTTATGGGTGAGGGACTATGAGACGATATAAGAGCTGAAGATCAAAATTCAATCTATCACTGGCTTCTTTGCTCAACAACAAAGGCTGATTTATTCAGGAAGGGAATTATAGGAAAAAACAAAACTGAAGGAAAACCAGATTCAAAGAAACATTACTAGTTTCAAAAATCACAGACTAAGAGGTGGGCTTCCAGGAACAACATCAACAAACAAATCAGCGACAACAGGAAAAGTTTTTCCCTCTTTCAAGGATATCCTGAAAGGAAAAGCTCTGTTATAGGGGAAGAAACAATCGCCAAGACCCCTCAATTCCAGGGCCATACATTGCCGAAAAAACAAAAAACATTCCAGATTTGGTAGTTGAAACACTAGAGGTTACAGGGCTGTTTGAAGCACTGCAAACAAAGGTTGTGATCTGCAGATTTAATGGATTTTGGCCAAAACATGAAGAGATACATGCCTGTATTCACCAAAACTGGACCCAAAACTGTGACATATTTCTTTGTGCAAAATGTGTTTTTGTTGTTCAATTTGATAATACAGAGGACTGTTGCACCGCACTCTCTAATGGACCATGGTTTTGAGGAAGAGCGGGTCTCTTTATAACCCCATGGTTCCCGAGATTCGATGCCAACAGGATGGTGGTTTCTAAAATCCCTATTTGGGTGTGATTGCATAATTTGTCGCTCCCGTTCTAGCCCCATCAGGTCCTAGAAAACATTGGCAACACTCTAGGAAGGTTCATAAAGCTGGACTGAGAGAAAATGGACAAAGGGATATTTACCTTTGCAAAGATCTGCATGGAGATAGACCTTAGCAAGGGTCTGCCATACTACATCAATCTAATCCATAAAGACCTCAAGTGGCCACAAGTTTTAGACTTCGAAAACACAACATTTCGATGCAGGGTGTACCACCAAACTAGGCATTTACAAAGCTCTTGCATCTTATCCCGGAAAAATACAAATAAGAAGCCACAAAAGAAAAAAGGATGGAATTTTCCGGAAGCAACATCATCAAATGATGAGGATCCAGATATGGAAGAAAACCATAGGCGAGTAGATTCAGAAATTTCACAAGAAAATCAGACAGAAACACAAGAAAAACGTGCAAGCAAGGTGGCAGAAAAATAGACTATCGATGACAAATCGGCACAACATACATAAACGGGTCCTAATCAGGACGGGCTGAACAACGATCATGGTGTGATTGGAATCAAGCATGCACATGCTTCCGAAAGCTTTGACTCCAATAAAGAAGTCCAACTCTTAACTGGTATGGAGTTGGCCATGATAAATGTTGCTCCTTCTTTGAAGGGTTGGCAAAAAGTAAATAAGAAAAAAGGCAAAAAATATAAGTCTTTCCTTGTGGGTTCTCTAGCTCATGCCCTAATTCATATAGGGTGATTCTCTCATATAGAATGCTACGACATATACGATGTAACTTTTTGTTAATTTTAATAAAAAGTTCAATTTTTTCATGGGAATATATATATATATAGTATTTTAAACATTTTATTATTTATTTATTTATTTTAACAAAGATGTGTTAGAATTGTTGTAAGTTTAAATTATGTACTCTACACAATAAAGGTGCCCTAAAAAGATTTTTCAAAAAGTTGAATCAATTTATACATTAAAAAAATGCAATTTAAACAATACTAAATCAACAAAGATTTGTTAGAATTGTTGTGAGTTTAAATTGTGTAGTCTACACAATCTCATGCCTAAAAATATTTTTCAAAAAATTAAATCCATTTATATATTAAAAAAATAGAATTTTACTAAATCACCAACTAAAATAAATCTTTACTAAATCAACAATTAAAATAAATCTATATTGATTATTTCTGGATCTCTTACCCCTTTATCCCTTAATCTTATTTGTCAACTTCCTACTCTTTCAACTTACTCTTATCTATTTTAATTTAGCAAGAGTTAACTCTTTTAATCGTACCCTTCCAGTTTTCTTGTTGTTCATCCTTTAATCTTATTAATTTAATAGGATTATAACCTATTTTATTTTACTCTTCCAAAACTTTCATTGTTAAGTCTTTTACTCATACCCTTTCAACTTCATGTTGTTATTCATATTTTAATCCTATTTGTCAATTTCCTCTTCTCTTTATACTTTTGAAAAATAAACCCCGTAAGGAAATAGCATAGGAAAGAGTAGCCTAGAAGAAATAAGATGTTGCAGAGAAGGAGCTATTGTGGAGGAATGAAAATCAAAATTTTCTTCCATGGAAGCAGGTAGTGAAATATTAATGCAATACTACTTCCTTGAGCCTTACAAATCATGAGGCCTATGTTGAAGTTAAGTTAGATACCTTGTCTGATCATGCCAACATGAATGCCTCATGAATAAAGAAATAGATCGTGATTTTCTACCTTCAAAATCAAAGGTTGTTTTGGTGCAGTGCCTCCATATTTAATCTTGATCAATTCCTATTGAGTCACCTATGTATTATTTCCTTCATGATCTTTGAAAATATTCAAAATATCACATTGTTCTTTACCACTGATGTCCCTCGTGTCGTGTTTGCCATGTTCTTGTTTTTTCAGTATCGCCGATATGAATTTGGTTTTTTTTTGTTCTTTGTGTAGACAATAAAAAATGTATGGAGAGGTGGCTTTCATCACTTCAAGCGCAGTAAAAATAAGGCGATTGAGAAAATCGCTCCAACACTGAGAGAGATTTGGTAGAATTTATGGAGTTGGCGAACATTTCTTGTTCTATGGTGTTGGCTACTTGGCATAGCTTTCTTAATCTTGTGTCGAAGAAATGAATTTTTATTTATCTTATATTACATTAACCATGAAATTGCCAACATTCATGGCACTTTTTCCATCACATTTGTAGAGAAAATTATAACAGAGTATCACACTTTTCTTATCAGAGCTAAATGCTCCTATATGCAACAACGATGAATTTCATCACTTAAGAGCAGTAAAAACAAGTTTATTGAGAAAACAACTCCAACACATTTGTAGAGAAAATTATAACACAATATCACACTTTTCTTATCACAGATAAATACTCCTATATGCAACAATGATGGATTTCATCACTTAAGAGCAGTACAAAGAAGTTATCTAAATTCTCCTATATGCAACAACGATGGCTTTCATCAGTTCAAGAGCAGTAAAAACAAGTTTATTGAGAAAAAAACTCTAGCACTAAGAGAGATTTGGAAGCAACTGTTGAATTGGTGAACATGTCTTGCACTATGGTGTTGGATATTGGGCATAGCTTTCTCGATCTTGTATACAAGAGTGTAAATTTGCATGTAGCTTATACTACATTAACCATGAAATTTTCAACATTTAGGGCACATTTTCCATCACATTTGTAGAGGAAATTACAATAGAGTATCACATTTTTCTTATCATATCTAAATGTTCCTATATGAAACAACTACCTTGTGCCTCATAGTTTAAATTTGTGCAAGGAGGAGGAGAGGAGGAATGTCAAGGTGCAAGCTATAATATGAAGATAAAGAAGAATCTTGTTTGGGACTTGAGATAGACTCATTCTATGCACATCTAGAGTAAAGCTTAATAAAACAGAAATCACCATACTTTGATGTTTTAAATAAATATCTTAAAAATTAGAATATATTTTTTTTGTAAGCTTATTAGTTCCTTACTATTTTCTATTAATACAAAAAACGAGCATAATATATACAAAAGTTAGACCTCAACCTTCCCGAAGGAAACCAGTTCTGTTGGCCATCTAAGTGCATTGTATGCCATCCAAAACATAAAATTTCTTAATCTCCTAAACATAGTCTTAATATAACTGATATCAAAGTTTTCTAATATTAACATTTACAGAATATATAAGTAATATTTAGTGAAATCAAAAGTAAAGCTATCCGCTAAAAAGTAGAGTTGTTAGCTCTAGTCATCATCTGACTCTACCTAGTCATCATATGACTCCACTGGGGCCGGATCTTTGACACTAGATCCTGGTATTTCAACCTGTTGCATGGATTTTATATCTTTCTCCATCCTGCCAAGCCTAGCATACTGATGCAGTTGACGCAAGTTAATTTCCTGAATATTTCTATTTATCTCTGCCAAGGTAGAGATTAACTTTGGTTCCCCTATTTCCTGAATTGACATTATGGCTTTTACCAGCAAGCATTTTACCAACCAATATGTTCTAATTGTGTGCTGAAACAATGAGATTCTCCCACGAGTATGCCCGGGATCATCATTCATATGCTGCAATTCTTCTGCTGTCAATTCATCCTCTTCTTCCATTTTATTTGTGGCTTCAGTTTCCCATCCAAAAATACGAGATTTTAAAGAACATGGTGTGTCTTTTGAAAAGGTCTGAATTAAGGGCTCCATGAACTCTTTAGTTGATCAATTTAATACATTTTACTCAATTTTTTTTTCTAAGTTAAGTTAATCTATTAACAGAGGAAATAGATTACATCAGGGCTGTAGCCTAGTCTTTGCCCAATCCTGTGGCAGTCTTGAAAAAAAAAGCAGAGAAATAGACTGCCCTCATAGAGGGAAACCAGCCTAGAACAATTTTCGAACTATTGCAATGCCCTCGCAGGGGTGCCATCGAAAGATGTTTCTGAAGATTACGTCGTTTACAGCAATAAAAAACAAAACTATAAATCGACACAACAACATAATTAAAAACAAGCCCGATAGTATGGGCCGATAGTAAGCACGAAAACCAAACAAAGGAAGAGCATCTACCCATCAGGCGGTTCTTCCACGACTCTGCACCAGAGTGCATCCATTTCTCCATCTTTCTTGAACAGGTCCGTGATGGAAGTGACAACCTGCCTAGAAGGTGCTGGATCTCCAAGAGCCATATCCACATCATGAGTCCCGCTCACTTGCCCTGGATCACCCTGTGTCTCCTTGCCCTGCTTGTGCGTCGACCCCACCTGAAGGTTCAAGGTCTGGGAAGCTGCTTGATACAGACTCGACAGGCCAGAGCTTTGATCATCTGCCTGGGGCTCTTCACGGAAGACCACAGTAATAGAGGCAGTGACCCAAGGGCGGTTAAGAGAGCAATTGAAAGAAAAAATCACCGTATGAGGCGTGGGAAAAGGCGGAGCGGTAAGAATTGGAGGCTCTAGGGAGCCCAAATGGTGGCCAGAGCCATGAAAACGACCTGTCCTGCTTCTGGTGTTGGGATAGCGGCCTGAGTGAGAAGACGAATCGGAGGTGGAGTTGGAGGTGGAGGGAGTACGCCGGGGTTGGCTTCTAGTGCTACCCCTGCGGCACCTCATCCTTTGACGAAGGCAAGGCATTGGCACAGACTCTGCAGAGGGCGCGAGAAGAGGCGGAAGAGCAGGAGTGGCGAAGGCTTGAGGAATTCGGAAATTCAAAGAGATTGAAGCAAACAGACAAAGACCAGAATGCGAGAAGTGGAAATTATCACCAAGGTCCAGGCAACAACTCAGTGGGCTTCTTTTGCTAGTCACAGTGCACACACTGGGGAGCCCAGCGTCCGGGGAGCACTAGCAATTCATCGGCTAAGGAGCATTTGAGAAACCATAGCAATTCGCCATGTTATCAATCCAAATGTGACTGCATCGAAGAATGCCCGACATTAAACCCACATTAATGAGAGTCGAAGGCCAATGCATCGAGCCGCATGCGAAATCGCACAGAGGAATGAAGGTGGGATTACGAACATCGCGGAAGTTAATGCCATCGATTTGTTGGTAGCCGGTTTTAAATGCCACCCATCAACCGTGACTTGGGTGGGCAGGTGTCTCCACGCTGTGCCGCACCCAAGTCCCATCGCTTTAAACACCGCTCTCCTCACCCGCATCCGAGAAATAAATTTTACTCAATTACACATTTAACAATATTCATTTAAAAAATACAAATACAAATTACTATTTTAAATAAAAATAGTACAACACATTTAACAATATTTATTTTAAAAAATACAAATACAAATTACTATTTTAAATAAAAAATGTACAAGGAATCACATTAATTACCATGGCCCTCATTTACCTTCCTCTTATTACTTTTTAAATACCCGATGTCTGTAACTTATTCTTAATCAAATAGTGTCAATTTTGTAAAACTATAATCTACAAGTCTCACCTTTTATAGCTTTGGTGGAAGGGTAGAGTATCTAAATTCCCTTACCCTTTAAGAAGCATCCTCAATTATTGTACCACCCACCTCGACATCGAATCTAGAAATCTTAGGTTATTCTAAGTTGTTCAAGAGTATAAAGTTTTTAGGGTGGTGTTCTATGGGCACTAAAATTCTTCTTATCATAGATAAATGCTCCTATATGGAACAACGGTAGATTTCATCACTTAAGAGCAGTAAAAACAAGTTTATTGAGAAAACAACTCCAACACATTTGTATAGAAAATTATAACACAATATCACACTTTTCTTATCATATCTAAATGCTCTTATATGCAACAACGATGGCTTTCATCAGTGCAAGAGTAGTAAAAACAAGTTTATTGAGAAAACAAATCTAGCACTAAGAGAGATTTGAAAGCAACTGTTGAATTGGTGAACATGTCTTTCTCTATGGTGTTGGATATTGGGCATATATTTCTCGATCATGTATATAAGACTGCAAATTTGCATGTAGCTTATACTACATTAACCATGAAATTTTCAACATTTAGGGCACATTTGCCATCACATTTGTAGAGAAAATTACAATACAGTATCACATTTTTCTTATCATATCTAAATGTTCCTATATGCAACAACTACCTTGTGCCTCATAGTTTAAATTTGTGCAAGGAGGAGGAGAGGAGGAGTGTCAAGGTGCAAGTTATAAAATGAAGAGAGAAGAATCTTGTTTGGGACTTGAGATAGACTCATTCTATGCACATCTCAAGTAAAGCTTAATAAAACAAAAATCACCGTACTTTGATTTTTAAAATAAATATCTTAAAAATTAGAGTATCAATTTAATACATTTTACTCAATTACACATTTAACAATATTCATTTAAAAAATACAAATACAAATTACTATTTTAAATAAAAATAGTACAACACATTTAACAATATTCATTTAAAAAAATACAAATACAAATTACTATTTTAAATAAAAATAGTACAAATAATCACATTAATTACCATGGCCCTCATGTACCTTCCTCTTATTACTTTTTAAATACCGGATGTTTGTAACTTATTCTTAATCAAATAATGTCAATTTTTTAAAACTATAATCTACAAGTCTCACTTTTTATAGCTTTGATGGAAGGGTAGAGTATCTAAATTTCCTTACCCTTTAGAAGCATCCTCAATTATTGTACCACCCACCTGGACATCTAATCTATACATCTTAGGTTATTCTAAATTGTTCAAGAGTATAGAATTTTTAAGGTGGTGTTCTATGTGCACTAAAATTTTGATGAGTTCCATCACTATGTATGGGGTTCATTGCAACCTTGGATATATTCTATGAGTTGTTGTGATTTTTTGCTTGTGGATACAACTTAGTTTTGGTTGTCACCTAGTTATCATAATTCAAAACTTTGTTATCATCTCAAATCCTTATAGCATTAGATATATTTTGTGAGCTAATGTGATGTTTTGTTTGTCACAATGATTCAAAAATCAATTATTATACCACAATATTGACTTTCTCGTTGTCTGTTTTGTTTATGAACCCTTTAAAAAACCACAAGAACATTTTATTTTACACTGTGATTTCCCCAGCATGGGTGGGGGTTTCAAAAATTGGAGAGTAAATTGAACCAGCATGGGTGGGGGTTTCAAAATTTGGAGAGTAGATTGAAAGGTTATTGTTAGAAATTGTTGTATAAGATGGAAAATTTGGATGGTTTATAGACAATATGAATGTCATAAGAGATATCTATTTTGAATTTTTTAGTCTCTGGCCACCATGCATCAAAGAGGATCTATTTCAACTGAGAAAGTCAATAAATCACTCTTCTAATGATAACTTGTGACATCTAACTTGTGACATCTCTAGCCATTTTCTTTTGATTGTGGATCAAGTTATAAACTAATAACTTTGTTTAAAATTTCAGAATAAAAAGTTGAGTAAGTTTGACATCATATAACATGAAAATTGTTTATGATTATAAAGTAAAAAACATGTAAATTTTTTTAGCTACAATTAGGTAATTAAAGATATGTATATAGTTTGTTTTGAATGGAAGAAATTTGATATTCATTAACAAAAAGTAATTAAAGATATGTATATAGTTTTTTTGAATGGAAGAAATTTGATATTCATTAACAAAAAAAATCTGAAAGAGTATGTATGTAGTTACAAACTCTTATGTAGTTAGAAACTATTACAATTAAGTAATTAAAGGTAAATTTAGTGTTTTTTAAGAGATGAGAATTATGAACATTCATCATTATTGACCAAGATAAATCATGTCCTATGAAATAATCTAGAAATTTAAAAAAATTACATATTTAAAAAAAAAAAAAAATCATTATTAATTTATTTTTCTATATCTATTAAGAAATACTACTCATGAATAATAAAACAGTTGTAACATAGATAATATATAACAAAAAAACCATGTATTTTTGGAATAATAAAATAGTTGTAACAAAAATAATATAGAACAAGAAAAACTATGTATATTTGGATGTATGAAAATTTAGATAAAAATTTCATTATTAACTTAATTTTCTATATATTAAGAAATACTACTCCTGAATAATAAAACAGTTGTAACATAAATAATATATAACAAAAAAAACCATGTATTTTGGAATAATAAAATAGTTGTAACAAAAATAATATAGAACAAGAAAAACTATGTATATTTGGATGTATGAAAATTTAGATACATTTTATTAAGTAAAATTTTAAAATAATAATGGTTATAAACATTTAAAAATAGTTTTATTTAATAATTAGTTTAGATCTATATTATAGCAATTCTCGTTTTACTCTAAAAGAGGTTTGCATATCAAGACATATGATCCCTCTTGGCTCTTGATAGATGCAGAGTTAAGATTGACCTCGGCCATCTTAATTTCCCTCTTTAAATAAACTACATTCCACATGAATACCATGGGTCAATACCATGGTATGTTTTTGTAGTTTATTATAATTTTATTTTTTATTGTGTTTTTCCCTAGTTAAAATGTGATTTTTACTCTAAAAGAGGTTTGCATATCAAGACATATGATCCCTCTTGGCTCTTGGTAGATCCAGAGTTAAGATTGATTTGGGCCATCTTAATTTTAAATAAACTACATTCCACATGAATACCATGGGTCAATACCATGGGTTGTTTTTATAGTTTATTATTATATTATTATATTATTTTTATTTTTTATTGTATTTTGACCTAGTTAAAATGTTCATTGCATTATGTCAATCTTTTTATTTAATTTACTTTTATTTTTATTTTTGTGTAAATTGACATAGTCAAAATGTTAAATTGAGGTTAAAATCTAACAAATTTTTAATAACAATGTTTTAACTTAAAAGTCACCAACACTTAAATTCAACCTAACTTATTAAAAAGAAAAAAAACTAACATTATAAAAAACATATAAAAAACTATTTACTTGTGGATCTAATGGCCTAAAACATTTCAATCAGTGGTAGCTAGGGGATTTGTTTTCAAATAAGAACGTCTTACCGCATAAATAATAAAATTTTATTATATTTTATTTTAAATTTAATAATAATTTTTAAAAATATCTCTCAACTTCATTTTTCTCAAATTTTTCTCTGTGAATTCAAGTTTGTAGGATAGAAATAGGGTTGTGCATGAGTTGATTGCTAAAATCTAACAATCTGGTGGAGTTATTGTTAGTTAAACTTAGTTATCTGAGCTCTAGTCCATAATAGAGTCAACTGAAGTTCAATTGAGTAGTATTGATTGCTGTTAAGTCATTGATCTTTCGGTTAACTGATCAATTTACTAAAAATATCCCTAGTCATGCATGGAATTTGAATTTCCTAGTTGAGGTGGAAGAAAAGACATTGTAATCATCAATTGTATACTAGTTGAGTGTATTGGTTTTGCATTGGAGTAGGGAAAAAATCCCTTCAAGATTTTTGTAAAGAAATATGAAATTATCCTATCTCTTAGGAGCTATTTTCCTCAAATGTTGCACAAGGAAATAGGAGGATGGTTGATGCCTATTTTGGCTAAGTGTTTGTCAGAGCAGGTCAGAGAGCAGAAGATCGATATTGCACTGCAAGTGTAGTTTCAAATATTGAAGCGGTCATTGTAATAGATCCATATTCTCATGTGATTTAATACAAAATAGAGGAGTTTTTCCGAGTTGGGTTTCCCAGGGAAAATATTGTGTTCATTGTGATTTAATGATTGCATATGTTTTATTTCTTGCATATTGAGTAGAAGAAATTTGTGTCTATTGTTTTCAATCTGAATTCATTAGCAATTGAAAATTTTGGGCTATTTCTACATGATATCAGAGCTATCGAAGACTACATAGAAACCAAGTTCCATATCTTCTCTCAAAAAAAAATTTGAATGACAGTTTTTGGAGCAGATTTTCTTTAGTGCAGGAATAATGTCCTTCTATGGGTTGAGGCTTGAGTATGCATTGGAGGGCACTTCGATTTTCATAGTTTGGAAAGACAAAATGGAATTTGTGTTGGATGATAATGGAGTATTGGATTACACGCAATTTGATATTCCAAAACCAACAACATCATATGCACAACAGTGAGCACAGTGGAAAAAAGATATGAGGATTATCTTGGAGGGAGTCAGAGACCATGTGGTTTCGAGTTTGCATGGAAAGTATATTGCTTATGCAATGTGGAAAACCCTCATGGAGTCATTCGAAAGAGGCAGTGATGCCAGGAAATTGGCATTGAAATATAAGCACAAGAATATTCGAATGCAGAAAACTGAAACCATTGTTCAGTACCTATCCATATTCACTCGTCATAGATGAACTTGGAGGAGTAGGATAGATTGTGCCGCCATCTAGGCTTGTGAGGTTAGCATGCCTTGGTCTTCTAAAGTCCTGGAACAACTATCATGATTTATTTAATGGAAGAGACAAGCTACCATATTGGGAGAGACTTTGGTCTGATTTGGTGCAAGAGGAGATCATAAAAAAACGCTAGAGATGGTGTCACATCCAAACATGAGGAGGAAGAAAATTTTTCTCTAACCAAAAAAGGAAAGAAGCCTAAGGCAAGGAATATCCCAGCCAAAACCGTGGCAAGAATAAAAACCTCAGTAAAATCAAATCACTGCCATGAATGGGGACATTATGCAACCAAATGTCCACACAAGAAATTTAGTAAGAAGTTTGTAGGAGTAATAGGAGGTGATTCTCTCACATCACAATTAGATTTGGATTTCACCCTCATTGCATGCATGGCAAGTATTGTACAAGGTAGTGTATGGTACTTAGATTTTGGTGCTTCATTTCATATGACAGGTAGTAAGAAGTTCTTCAGCAATGCAAAAGAAAATGACCTACAATTACACATAGAAGTTGGAGATGATGGGAGGTATAGTACCAAAGGGATTGGGGTTGTCACCTCTAAGAGGTAGTCAAGCCCCCATCTTCACCTAAAGAATGTAATGTATGTGTCTGGTCTGAAGAAAAAATTATTTTCTACAATTGTACTTGAAGATTGTGGATATGTTGTGGTGTTCAATAAGGGGAAAGCTTATATGAAGCATGTTTCTCCTAGACAAGTAAAAAAAATCGGTGTTTGGTTTAAAATATCTACAAGTTAGAGGTGGATGCATGTGTTGCATTAAGCAACAAAGAAGAACATGTTCAGGGTCGAGATGTTGGAGAGCTCTAGCATAGGCGCATGGGACCCCTACACCATGGAGCTTTGAAAATATGCAACAAATCACCACTGGACTTCCAAAATGCACCCTTGCTCATCTTTATGTGTGCAAGGGATTCACTCTTGGAATTGATATTCCACGTTTCAAGTTAATTAATATATTGACAAAGTGTTTAGATAATCTCTTTTAAAATTCCATTAATTATGTCATCTAGTTTTGTAATGTTCGATGCAACTAGCATTTTGCATGTAAATGTTTGTCATTACACTATAATTCAATACAATTTACACTATAAACTAATACCATGACTTTTGCATGCAAATGTTTGTCATTACACTATAATTCAATACAATTTACACTATAAAATAATACCATGACTTTAATTCGATGTTTGAAGTTCCATTCTCATTACTACTTGACATATGGAATGATTCTTGGATTTAATATTTATAGGTAGATTTACATGAGAAGAATATGTTAACGTGTGTATGAATGGAAGACAAATTTTCAATATAAAAGGATTGAAATTTTTATTTTTGAGATGTACACGTGTGTGAATCTAAAGCAATAAAATAATTTAATTTTATTAATTTTAAATTAAATAGGTTTAATCATAGTTTGAGGCACAATTAATGTAATAAGGGACAATGGTGATGGAAAATAGGGCATTAAAATAATATTCTATCACAAATTTAAGCTCGTTATGACAATTTTAGTTAAAGAATCCACAGTTCTCTCTAATAATAATATCTTGAATTATTGTAGGTATAATGTTTATAATAAAAGAAATTAAAAATGATTTGTGGCATGCCTTATTGTAAGTATAATGTTTATAAGAGAATAAGTACACACAATAGGAATGATGGAGGATTAGAGTTTCACAAAATAATAGTTTAAAAATAGTGTAGGTTAACTATGTACATCAACAAAGGATTTTTCATCTTTAGAATGGGAGGTAAATGGTCTTAAATCTTAGTTTGAAATCCAAGAGTTATCCTCATTTGAAGGTTGAGAGATAAATAGGTCATCCTAGGTATGCATCCCTAGTTCTAAGTATAAGGTAGGCCTCTATAGAGAAGTAATAATTCTTAACCTCTCCATTTGGCATAGTAGGTGAAAAATCATTTAAACATAATTTAAAAGAAAAAAAATTTAATATTTTGTATGAAATAAATATGATAGAAATATCAATTTGGTAATTTTTTTAGGACGATTATATACATATTATAAAAAAACATGCTTAGCATCCATACTTTCTAAATGATTCTCTCTCGTTACTTTCAACGTAAATTCCAAATAAACTGAGGACCAATTGATTATCATTTAATTCCATCACAACTTTTCTATTCTTAGGTCAACTTTTTGTTTCTTCACTCTCAATACCTACACAACTTTCAACATTTGTAAAATAGAATGTTTGAAACATGTAGCTACTATTATTATTAAGGACTACATTATTAGTAAAAATTCAAAAAATATATTATTATGCTTGTCATATATTAATTTTTTTTATATAATAATGATAATAATAAATTTTTTTTTTTTAAGTTATAATTTAGTTAACTTTTAGAGTAGATGGTGATAGGGTGTTATGTTAAGGCACTTCATGGTGTAACAGTCACATGTTCGAAACTATGTGGGAAAAAGGCCATCCACACTAAGGTGAACCCACATCTCAAAACAATCTTACACACTTCTTTGTATTCTTACCATAAATATGTTTTGTGCTCTATTTAAAGATAAATAAAGGAATTGTTAATATATATAAAACAAAACAAAAAAACAAAAACTTAAATAATACTACACCACTTATCAATAAAGTTTTCATCTTTAAATGTTAGTATTGAAGTGGTAAAGGCTCAAAACTTTATCTATTTTTGCAGATTTTATTATAAGGCATGTATACCGTACTTTAAAACTTTAGTTTTCCTTTTCATAAATTAAAAATTTAAATAAATCCGAGTCCATATATATGCTCTCTTCATGTACATGATACACCTATTATTATGACTAACCAAAGTTCCATGGTAATTATATGGTTGTCCATGCATGCAACATTGATTAATATATAAATTTAAAAGTAACTTAACTTGCAAACTTGATAATTTGTAAATGAAACAAATAAATCCATTCTCACTACATTCATCAAAAGTAATGTAACATTGATAGAATATAACATTAAATCCACATCATGAATTTAAAAGCCAATGAAGATGTTGTCATATACACAAGTTCAAATTCTTGTACTTGTATTCCAAATTGGTCTAGTTATACACTTTTCTCTTTCACAAAATGGAACTTTATTCCCAACATAGATAATGGAAGGTAATGCCCATAAAGGAAATAATGGAAAAATGACATCATGACTGATTTATAAATTGGGTCTATATGTCACCCTCGCCATGCTTGGCACTCCCAAGTGCATTTTGAAATTGATATCGCTGCAAAAATTCAATAACCAATTAGTTGTAAAATCCAAAATACATAGAATCAATTTTGTTAATTCATGATAAGATTTTGATCAACTACTTATTCTCACCATGAAGATCTAAGGCAATGGAGAATATTGTCCTTCCTCAACAGATGATGGAGCACTTGGTGATGGATATAGGCATGGTTCATGGGTGATGGATAAAGGCATGGTGGAAGTGAAATAGGAAAAAGGTAGTGGGTGTGGGCGGTGATACACCCCCACTGGTTGTACGATAATGGGAATCACCCTAGGGCGAGGGATCACCTTAGGGGGGGAATTGGAATGTCAAGGGTGGATGATTGAAACAATGAGAAGGGTGGCTGAATAAATGGCAGGGGTGGGAATTGGGAAGGGTTTGGGGAGGTGGCTATAGGCATGGGAAAATTTATGAAGGAGAAAGGTGGTCGGTGTGGGCGAAAATACATCCCCATTGGTTGTACAATAGGAGGAAGCACCCTCGAGGAGGAAATTGGGATGCTAATGACTGAAGCAGTGTTCCTAGTTCTATAGTTTTTTTCACCAACATGCTCATCAAATAATTGAAGTCGACAATCTGGAATGTTGTGAGATGTGGGTCCCTCGACTGTAACAATAAAAAAGTTCATATAGTTATGCAAATGCATCGAAAATGATAATATATCGTATTTCACATAAAACAATTCGTGCCATAAAATTTCCATACCATTTTTCTATATAATAGAATGTTGCACTAACTCAGGCATGTGGCCCAAATTTCTTTGGTGTTGAGAAGATAACTCCAGTTGCTTATCCATGTTTATTTTTTTGCATGAACTCATCCAACCTTTTCTCAATGTGGTTTATCTTTCTCTGATTTTGATTTGTGCCCACATTGCCTTTTCTTATTGACTGGGCTCAAGAAACTATGTTTTATTTTAGTAGTGATCTTAGATGGAGTTATAGTATTGAAAAACATTATGTTGTATTCTTGACATGCTTTGTCTACCAAATTGTTCAATGCATTTGCGTGCTCCAAATTTGTAGGTATTATGGATCTCAATTTCTCATGAGTTTATGAGTTAACACGTTTCATCTCATCATCTTCAAATAATGCACTATCTAGTCGTACATTGGTTGATTCAACATTATCAATGCTTGTTTCATTATAATAATTTATATTGGGAGGAGAATCAAAGCATGGCGGAAGCTCCGTTTGGATTTCTAGGCCCAATATAGTTGTTTCATTCAAATCAAATCAAATTGTAGGCCTTTCTATAGTAGGATTAGTGACATTGGGTAGTACATTTTCAGCCAAACTAATGTTACTCACCAAAATCTCAACTTTAAGTACATGTTTACAAACATTTCCATTCAAGGCCCAATTGCAATTACAGAAGTGTAGATTGGAACCTTTATATGCGACATTGTACCAAATATCACGTGTATCCTTATTTTGGCTACGAACCCAATAACCATTGTTACTCTTTTCATCAGGCACACAATCTTCATTTGGGATTTGGCTAGCTCTACACTTGGATGAATTCAATTGTTCCTCAATTTTTCTAGGTCATACAAAACCAACTTCTTTTAAACATTGCATATGATTGTAATATAATACAATCTTTGTCAACAACACATATATTAACCAATCAACACGTCTATGACATGCATTATTCTTTCGCTTAGGTACCTTTCCTTGATATGTCGATGATAAGATTCAATGACATTATTTGTATCCTGATTGGAATGTGGAAAATTTCTATATGCTTTTGCCCACATATCTGTAGAAAGGAATTTATTAGCTATGAATTAATAATACATATGGCATGAAAAATAGAGTCATTAAATCCACTTACAAAAAACTTACATATTTTGTTGTTGGATAAGCAAGTTGTTTTAAAATATTCCAAAAACCTTGAATGGTCACTGAATCTTTCAAAGAACCTTTCAACTATCTTTTTTACAGATTCATCATCTTCACATGTGTGCATGATTTATCCTAAAGAATGAAAAATGTGGATTTGGTTTTCCCGTCCTTGGACTTTATTTCCAACATTCTTCAACCATGCACGACGAACATGCGACACACATAATAATATTTTACACTCGATTGAAGACCTCAAATAACACAATTTATTAGAGGGAATATACATTAACAATATTTTTATGTCTCTTATAAAAGAATAAACACATCACCTTAATGCTTCACTTTTAGTAGTAGCATCATTTGTGATGAAGGCTTGAACATGCCAATCTGGTCGCTCTTTCTTCCAATGGCAAAGAGAGTTTAGAAATATCAGCTGTAGTATTGTGTGATGATAGCACCCAAGCTACTGGAACCCCATTGTGATGTTTGTTGAAAACCATTAAGGTGTACAGTTGATACTACATTACAAAAAATGTACATAATTATATTTATATAAGTTACATGCATTAAAATGAGGTTGAATAAATGAATCAAATTTAGGATAAATTTGTACTCACCCCATACTTATTTGTACTAAATGTTGAATCCATCGAGATTATATTATTGTGAGAATATTTTAGCATCATTGAGTGCATCCACTTTATTTGTATGCCTATAATAAAAGGGATGTTTTCAACAAAATCTTGTTTCTGGTAGAAGAAAAAGCTCTCAGGGCGTTCCTATACCAACATTCTACACTGTTTGGATCACTTTGATCTTTAACATACTCTAGCCTTATGGTATCATTGTAAATGTTTAATATATCTTGTCTTGCCATATATGTATTTCGAGATGTCCCTGTGTATAACTCACCAAATCCATCCTCGACATCAGAGATGAACTTGTCCCATATCATTGTAACATTAAAACCTCTTTGGATTAAATGTTCGACAATAGATCGCATATCCCTTGTTAAATGTGGTGCATCACTGAATCTCATAGGCCTGTCAATTGCATATTTTCCATGACAAACACCATTGGATTTATCAATATGCCTATATGCAGTATATATTATTACAACATCGTCTACTCTAAGTTGAAGCATTGCATAATGAAGTGACATTGGCAACCAACTTTAATACTTTCATGTCGATTGCGTTTTTTTTTTTTTAATATATCTGAGGATACACTCATAATTTGGTTTTTTCACTCCGGACCATATGCACACCAATACCTGTATATAAAAATTTCACAACAAATTAGATATAACATATATGCATACTGTAAAAAATTATACGTATAATGATAGATATATCAAGACTCACATAGCGTACTCTAGATATGTTGAACAATATGTTTGTTTGATATCCTCTACTTTTTTACTTCGATGAGAATAAAGATGAAATTGAGTGGGCGCAGATTCACTTGATTCCTCTCCTCTTATAAAATTATCAAGTCGACAATATGGAGTAACTGCAACTTGGTCCCCATCAATATTTGTCCATGTTAAGTCTTCTGCTGAAAATTCAATCATATCCTCTGGGTCTTCAACTTCCAACCTATTAATCCTCTCCCACTTACACATTCTTCAAACATCTGTACACATTCATTTGAAAACGATTTGGTTTGAGTAAATATTATGGTCTTGATTAATGCATATCACTAAGCATGGAAATCACATTTTTAGGTAGATATTTTATACTTTTTAGATAAACCACTTTGGAAAAAGTAATATTTGGGTCATTAATCAACTTAGATATTTATCACAAATTTAGAATAACCATGTATGACATGTGATGTCTTTGTGGAGGTGGTGTCACCAACTTAGTGTCATGGGGTGACTTGTGATGAGTGGTTGAGGTAAAAGGTGATTTTAATGCTTCCCTTCAGATAACATACATGGAAACTTAACTTTACCCTTTTCCCCAGGAAATTTAGAATCACTAATCAATGGATCAACCATAAGTTGATGAGAATATTTAGACCACGGTTCTAAGACTCTAGGTATACTAGAACAATCCTTAAGAAGGTGAGAACCCTTACAAAGATTGCAAATGTATTTGTGGTTGTGTTGCATGTTGGAGGGTTCCTCAACATTACTAGCACTCACGACCGTGGTTGGTTTGTTAGACCCTTTCTTATCTTGCTTCTTATTCTTCTTCCTTTTCTTCTTCTTCTTAACCTCCTAGTTACTAGCATCAAGACTTTCAAAAAGAGAAAAAGAAGAAAGGGTAGAATACATGATGGGTGAAAAACTGATTTAATAATGATAAAAGATTGGATGCTATATGTCTAGCATTCCAATGGTTACTAAACTAGACTAAAAAATTATCTATATATGTATGTATGGATTTCTTTACAATGAACATGAAATTGTTTTTATTTATACAATAAGCTGCATTTATCATGAGATGATATAGTGTTCCTTGTTTATCATATACCTATGCTTTATGTTTTTTTTTAAAAGAAATTTTCTATATTTTTTGTTTTTAAAAAATGATTCTCTATGTATGGCACTCCCAAGTGAATTTCCAAATTCATATTTCTACAAAAACTACATTAATCAATTAGTTGTAAAAAAAAAATGCATAGAATCAATTTCATTAATTCATATGGTATTTTGATAAATTTCTCATTCTCACCATGAAGATCTAAGTAAATGGAGAAGACTACCCTTCCTGAGTAGATGGTGGAGCATTTGGTGATGGATATAGACATGGTTCAGGGGTGATAGATAAAGACATGGTGTAAGTGAAATAGGAAAAAGGTAGTTGGTGTGGGCGATGATACACCCCCACTAATTATATGATAGTGGGAATCGGTGTGTTAATTGGGGCCCTTCAAAGAGGGATCAAAGGGAGAGACATAACACCTCTCCCCAACAAACCCCCAAATGTATCATGACTGAGTGTATATCAACTCGAGTTGATAGGATTTGCTAATGGAATACTCTTCAGAAGTAGGTCCTTGGGTTGCCACATCTTTAGAAATCTCTGCCGTGAGAGTTTTCAAGAACAGGTTCAGTAGAATTCAATCATCGAGTTTGGCTTTGCACAAACTTGAATGTCGCTGCCATTCATGGAGATGGTCTAAGATATGGAAAACTGGCGTCCTAAAATGGGTGAGTAACTCCATTCCAGAGTTGTGGTGGATGGGTAACTGAAAATATGTAAGGAACGCAGTGGCAAGGGTGCTAAAGGTTCCGTGCAGAGCAAAAGGCTGCTCCACATACCATTTCGCAGCGTGTTCTGTTAAGGTGCGCTGAAATAGTCTTAGTCGAATGAAATCATCTATGATTCTATTTGATGAACACCATTGGTGGAAAGTCATATATGATTTCCTAGGTCTTCCGCTTTCTTCCCTTCAAACTTTGGTATGTCGGAAGGGAGCTTCGTGGGCATAGGGGGCCAACTTGGGTTATGCGCAATGGGATCATTCGTCAGCTTTGTTAGGTCGAGAATATTCAACGATGTTAAGAAAGGTAATAACATATTGATTACCATTGTCTGTTGTGTGAGCACCATTGTCTGGGTGGTATGGTTTATGAGGGATGTCTGGGGAATGGAACCCTGTGAAATACCCGACTGCATGTTCTGCTAGCTTCCCGAAAGGGTACCACTCCTCTGCCCTTTGGGGGTTGTAGGAGGAGTTGTGTGTGGTGTCCCTAAGGGGGTGTCCATAGGTGTGGTGTTGGGTGACACTAGGGGGTTTCCAACTAAATATGCCCCGATAAAGGAAGATCTAATAAGGGTGGTGGTGTGCTGTCATTGACACCTAAATAGCGAAATACCTAGAACTCCTCCCTCTAATGGGGGGAAGTCCAAAAAACGTCTAGATCGACGAGGTCCCATTGGGTCCGTTATGGTTTCGACTAGATTTGGTTTTGGAAATATTTTTCTATTTTTCTAAGAGGAGAGAAATTATTGCCAAAGAAAAATTCGATTGCATACATAAAACAAAGTGAAAAATAAAGGTAAATTTTTCCCTTTAGATTAATCCTATGTGATCAGTCAACAAAAAAATGTGGTTTTGGCTGTTTCACGTATGATACTTAAATCCTAGAAGACCTAATCGTCCTCACACTCTCAAATGTAACTGGGCCTTGCGAATGCTGGGGCAACATCCCGAAAGAGTTGGCAACGCCTTCAAGTCAATTGAAGAAAAATATACCAAGGTAAAGGTAAGAGGATCTAGTGCTGCCTACACTGTCACCTATAGGGAAGGATGCACTAGATTTTTCCACTAAGTACCACCATCGCATGTGAGCATTCGAGTCTTTTTCTTCTTGGTATTTAGCTACCAATACCGAGTACAAGATGGGTCAGGTAGCCCATATAGTACCGCACGCATTGGGCCTAAGCTTAACCCCCTCTGACTCGGGTCTTTGTAGCGCTCGAGAAGTTTGTTCCGTGGGAGGATAGACGGATTTAAAGCTCCCTAAAAATTCAACTTCTATGTTTTAAGAATGTAAACGACCATGGTGGCTTATTGGATGCCTACCCCCAATGGTCCTAACTTGAACTATTAATTCTTTTGTGGCCCCTATGGGGAGATTTTAATGAGTTCAATTAATGGTTAGTTTTAAAGAGTCTAAATTTACTTATGGTGTGCCTTTGTGAAGCGACAGTAAGAATAGGCCGAGGGGCCTAGCTCGTTGAAGCTTCGTGTGTGAAATAAAGTGAACAATCACACTGTTGTAAGATGCAGATATACGATGATCCTTTTCACTCCTTCCTACTTACACTATGTGTGGTTGCTCCTTTCACGAAATAAACAATGTGTAGATAATGGGCCGCTTACAACTTGTCATATTTAAACTAAATGTTTTCACTATAGGGAGATGGTAAAGTATCAAGAGAGAGCGTTCATATGCATACCCAGGGTCCCCGTTAGGCGCAAGGGCGACAGAGATTACTTGCTTTCTTTTGGTATTTTAATCCTGGTCCCGAAATCCTAATGCAAAAATTAAAACTCGATTTAATGCAAGAATTTGAAAACTAACTAAAGATGTGTGGACTTGGGCCAGTTACTCTTTGTTAATTAACCTGTGTGTGTGATATCTACTATCAATAATCAGCGTATTTAGATGACATGTGTGGATATGGGCCACGTTTCTTGTCTCCTAATTAAACTAGGTGAGTATATGCTAGTAAACTAAAAATTAGAATGATGCACTAACTACACTAAAGTTAAGCTAACACACATGTCTAACAGTCAAGAAATATCAACATTGTGTAAAGCCAATTCAAAGAGCACATACAAGAATAGAGTCATTAAAGCCAACTCGTTCTTCGAGATTTTTTTCAAATAAATAAAAATAAGAATGATTAATTACATTTTAAAAATAAGTTTTAATGTTTAATTATATATTATATAGCAATTTGATATATGTTTTGATTTTAATTTGAAAATTAAATTATTTCTATACAAATATTTAATGTTAACTAATAATTCTAATTCTTTTAAAATAAAAATGATGTTATTGATAGTAAATAATTTAATCGAGGGTTCGAGCGAGAGGTTCAGAGAGGCGAGGGATGCATGGTTAGAGTTCTAGTATTTCTGCGACAACGCTTCGAATAGTCCCCACACGGCTTTGAAGAAAAAGCGACTAGCTTCGGCACTCACATTCTTCCCATGTCCTGAACCTTCTCTCCTTCTAATGAATCCTCCTCCAAGAGGGGCGGGAACCTCCCCCCCTCCTACCAACCAGCCATCTGACACACCGAACTCTGTCAATACAGCCGCCTATGCCAATGCGGCCACTTCTGGCCAAATACCAGACTCGGTCTCTGCCCAAATCCCATCCACTGTCAATGCAGGTGATGCAGAAACAGGAGCTGAAGAGCCAAAGGATAACAAAACTGCCAAAGAAGCATTTGAGGTACTGCCAAAAGCCTCATCAGCCACATGCATCCCGATTGCAGCAGAAAGAATCAAAGTCGATCTCCCCAGTCATCGCATCAGTGGCCATGTTCAGTTCATGAAGGACCATGCCCTCATAGGAAAGTTCATAGGCCTGTGGCCAACTGAAAAAGTGCTTCAAGGTTGGATAGCTTCCAAATGGAGGCCCAAAGGACATGTGACTCTGCAGCTTGGCCCCAAAGGGTTCTTTACGGCGATCTTCAACTGCTTGGAGGAAAAAAACCGCATATTCGATGGCGGACCTTATTTCTTCAACTCAACATGCCTCTATCTTCATGACTGGATAGAAAGATTCAACACGGATAAAGAAGACTTCAACTAGGCACTCGTTTGGATCCACATGTACTTGGTTCCACTAGAATATTGGGACGAAGAAACTCTCAAAGACATTGGTAATGGACTGGTAGAGTTCATCAAAATTGTTGAAGAAACTAAACTCAGAAGGTACAGCTCGTACGCGTGGATCTGCGTCTACATGCACTTATCCAAAGCTCTCATGGACCCGGTAAGTCTCTTTCATGATGACTTTGAATGGATTCAAACCATAGATTATGATCATGTACCTTTCCACTGCAAAAAATTCCATGAGCACGGCCATTTGTTTCGAGATTTCCCTCTGAATCGTCCGCCCAACATTCCCACTTCCGCAAAAGGGAAAGATGCTGAAGGCTTCACCAAAGTTACCAATAGAAAGAAACACAAAAAAAATCCCATGTCACCCCCTCTGCTCCCAATATGCCTTCTACCAGCAATAGCTTTGATGTCCTAACCACCCATGCCTCCCAGGAAGGAAACCTGGTTCAACCCTCTGCATCTGATTCGCCCTCTGAATCCCTTAAACCTAAATCCTCTCCCCCAAATTCAGAATCAGCTAAAGTTGTCTCTCAAGCCTCTTCCTCCCAATCCAACTTGGACAAAGCTATCGTTCTCAGAGGTTCACAGATGGATATTGATGGAACTCTCACCCTTGTTTCTCAGCAAGTCAGTACAAATGGGGAACAACATACTCCGACCCACATGGAAGAGGAGCCTGAAAGCATAGATCTAAGGGATCTGGACATTCTAGCTTTGGAGACAGCCTGCCGCCAAAAAGCTTATGGTAACATTCCCACTCGGCAAATCGACAATCTAGAAGTTGTCCTCTTCCGAGCTCAGCAAAATAACTCTCTATGCATTCAAGCGGGAAGTCTTTGGGATGGAAAGAAAATATTGAAAGAATCTAAAAAGAGAGGGCACAAGGCAGATCTGCAAAGAACCATTATTGTTGGCGAAATGCTTATGGAATCCGGAAGGTATCCAAAGCTAACCAAATTCTATAGACCGCTACCCCACAGTTCCTCATGAAGCTCATCTCATGGAATGTGAGAGGGCTCAATAGCCCCTCAAAACACAAAATGTTAAAAAATATGGTGCAGAACTTCAAACCAACAATTATCTTCCTTCAGGAAACCAAATGCAATAGCAAAGTTCTTGAATCTATATTGGCTAAGGCTTGGGCGGGATGCAGATCTGTAACGGTGGACGCCTCGGGAGCCTCAGGAGGGTTAGCAATAATCTGGAATCCTCAAATCATCTCACTATATGATTTCCATGATTCCCACCATTTCATCCAAACCACGTTTCATCTGGTGGGCTCCAATTCTCATGGACATCTCACTAACATCTATTTTCCGCAAGAGGTTAAGAAAAAACTTGCTCTCCTATCCACGTTAACTGATCTCAACTCTTCTAGACGTTATCCGCTTTGGATTTGTGGCGGAGACTTCAATATGATCACTGCCTTAGAGGAAAAATAAGGGGGAAGAAACATGCTTGAGATGGACAACATTGGATTTAAAGAATTTATTCAAAGCAACTGGTTAATGGATCTCCCCACTTCCAATGGAGTCCACACCTAGACAAATAAGAGAAGGGGATCACAACACATCACCTCTCGTCTCGATCGCTTCCTATTATCCAATAATGCTATTCACCTGGGAGGGGACTTTCAGGCCTCCATCATGCCATTAGCAGGTTCAGATCACTGGCCCATACCTCTGCAATGGACACACCCAGGTACAAACTGCAAAAGGTCTTTTCGGTTTGAATCCTTTTGGCTCAACCATCCAGAATTCAAAGAAGTAGTCATCAATGCATGGAACAACTATATACCCCCTGAAGGTTCCAAAATGTTCCAATTCCAACAAAAACTCAAGTACCTCAAGAACACTCTCAAGAAATGTAACCAAACAAGTTTCGACAACATTTTCTCCCATCAGAAAGAGCTAGAACAACAAATGTGCACGCTGCAACAGCGCATCATTTCCGAAGGCAGAACGGATGAACACGTCGCACAGGAAAAAGACCTCCAATCCAAAATGGATGAGCGCAGCCAACAGGAGGAAACACTTTGGCGTCAAAAATCCAGAATACGTTGGTTAAAAGATGGGGAGAAAAATACCAAGTTCTTCCACAAATCCACCATACAAAGGAGAATGCACAACAATATTGTCTTCCTCAATAACAGTCAAGGAGAACGTTTGGAGGATCATGTAGACATCGAAAGGGAGCTCAAGGGGTACTTCCAAAATATTCTACATGAACCTGAAGGAAACAGGAAACAAGCCATACTTGCAATCACTCAGTACATACCAAAGCTCATTATAGATGAACACAACACCATGCTCCTCAACCCTGTCTCTCTTCAAGAAGTGGAGCAAGCAATAGCCCAGCTCAAAGATGGAAAAGCACCCGGCCTTGATGGCTTCACAGCTAATTTCTTTCACTTCTTTTGGGAGCAAATCAAATGGGAAGTCTGGGTTTTGGTTGAATAATCTCGCTCTCTGCACTAGATTCTCCCCTCTCTTAATACAAATTTCATTGCTCTCATTCCAAAGGAGGAGAACTATAGCACTTTGGATAAGTATAGGCCAATTGATTTATGCAATGTAATCTACAAGCTTATATCCAAAGTCATTGCAAATACGCTCAAACCGCTCCTTCCTCTACTGATCTCTCCAGAACAGACTGGCTATGTGGAAGGGTGCCAAATTCTAGATGGCATCATACTCACTCATGAAGAAATCCACTCTTTAAAGCATCTCAAGAAGGCAGGTATGCTCCTCAAACTAGACCTTTCAAAAGCATTTGACAAATGAAGTTGGCTCTATATCAATCAAATGCTCCTAGCATTTTGATTTAGCCCAACATGGACCAGATGGATCATGCACCTCATAACTACCCCTCGCTTCTCCATCTTACTGAATGACACTCCCTCCACTCCGTTCTCTCCCACTCAAGGCATTCGTCAAGGTGATCCCCACTCCCCCTTCATGTTTGTCCTCATGGCTGAAGGACTAAGCCGTCTCATTCGTCATGCAGCTTCCACTAAATCCTTAACAAGTCTCTCTCTACATGATAACCAACCCATCACACACCAACAGTTTGTTGATGATAATATGCTCTTCGGCCATCCCTCTATTCAAGAAGCCAGAACTTTTAAATCTCTACTAGACACATTCTCTGAAGCTTCAGGCACTACTATCAACGTTGAAAAATCCCAAATATTTTTCTTCAACACTCCTGTCATAGCTCAACGAAACATAGCAAGGATCCTAGGGTTCTCGATTGTTGTCCTCCCTTCCAAATATCTAGGTGCTCCTCTCATCGATTCAATAATCAAACATACCTCATGGAGAGCCCTCCTCGATAAGTTTGAAGCTAGGCTTTCCTCATGGACTTACAAATTTCTCAACATTGCAAGCAGACTCATTCTCATCAAATCAGTGCTCCAGGCAATGCCACTGTACCTCTTCTCAATCCTGGACGCACCCAAATGGGTCCTAAAACAAATCTGCAATATACAGAGGAATTTTCTTTGGGGATCCTCAAGACTGAACAAAAAATGGGCACTTGTAAAGTGGACTGAAGTATGCCTCCCCAAATCTTAAGGCGGACTTGGTATTCGAGATCCTCAACACAACAATGCCACTATGGGCACTCGAATTTGGTGGAAATGGCTCTTTATGCCGCACATACCCTGGACACGTCTATGGCACACCAAGTATGCGCCAGGCAGACCCCCTAATGATCTTGTAAGACTTACTCCTGCCACCCCAGGATCACTCATTTGGAACTCTGCAAAACAACACAGCGCCTTGATATAAGCACACAGCTTATGGGAGATCAACTTGGGTGCCTCAACTAGACTATGGGAAGACTCATGGCAACAACTACCCAAACTTGCTGCTCTATTTTAAAAACCAAAGTGGCAATCAACTCTTCAAAAATCTACAAATAATATTGTTAATCGATTATGGAAACAACAACCTAAACAAGGACTCCGTCAATGGATTCCAGCAGCACATTGGCAAGAAAATTGGCAGGATGAATCGTATGAGGATATTGACCAAGAACTCTGTCTTCGACGAATTAAAATCTCGGATCAGGAGGACAAGCTACAGTGGGGATATACCCCTAGAGGAAGCTTCACCAAAAAAGAAGCTTACCAGCTGCTCTTTCACCCTACGCCAGTTCAAAAAAATGGCCTTTGGAATCATGTTTGGCAGCCAGGAATTTGGCCAAATATTTCCACCTTCCTCTGGCTCCTAAGAAAGAAGAGGATACTCACCTGGGACAACCTTCAGAAAAGAGGTTTCAGTGGCCCATCCCGGTGTCCCAATTACAATACTCATGCTGAGAATATCTCTCACCTTCTAGACACCTGCACATTGGCCAGCCAACTGTGGGAGAACTCAGACATCTGTAGCAGATGAACTGGGAGACGCAAGGGGGATATCATCAACACCATTCTTCACTGGCCCTTAGAGCCCTACAAAATCAACCTGCTCAACTCTATTTGGGCCTTGATACCTGGCTTCATCTATTGGACTGTATGGAAGGAACGCAACAAGCGAACCTTCAAAGATGAAAGCACTCCCAGCGGCATCCTATGGTCCAATCTCAAGCACAATCTGCAAGAAACTATCACCCTCCAACATTGGCAGGAATCAAAATTTCCATCCTCCCCATCTGAAAGAATCATTTTGGACAACTGGAACCTCACCATAAATTCCACTGTCTCTCCCAGGTCCCACCCATCCCCCCACCTTGATTCACCTAATTCATGGACTCCACCCACAGACAATACTTTCAAAATGAATTTCGATGGAGTTGCCAAAGGAAATCCAGGAAATGCAGGATATGGAGGTATATTTAGAAATGCTGAGGGCAACATTCTTCACATCTATTATGGCTCGCTAGGGCGAGATTAAAACAACTCAGCATAACTTGAAGGAATATGGCAAGGCCTCCTAATAGCAGATAAGGAAAATTTCTTCCCCTTGGAAGTTGAAGGGGACTCTCAGATTCTGATAGAAGCAGCCACTCGCATCCAACACGGCACTACAACAGCCAAAGTGGCATATAGCTGGAGGCTTTTGAATAGACTGGAGCAACTGGAACACTGGCTTAAAGCTCCTCGTGCAATCTCCTTCAAGCATATCAGACACATAGCTAATAAGGTTGCGGATCGATTAGCCAATAAAGGAGTAGATCATAACCTTCCTTTCTTCATTGTTCCTATGAACATTTCTGATGATGCTACACTCATACATGATTGCACTCTTCCGGTGCACCAAGATCTCCATATCCCAGATGCGGGTGTTGCATAACAGCTAGTCGGTGGCTGGCGAGGACCGCAACAGCTGTCTGAGCCACTTGCCGTTGTTCGCTTATGGTACCTTGGCCATTAAATACCTGCAGGCGGCTTGCTCTATACCATTATTCCACTCGCTCACCATTAATCTCGAGTGCGTGAGGTCTTCCATGAGAATGGTGCGTGCTCCCTCCCTTGCTCTCGCCTTCAATCTTCCCACTCTGTTTAGCTCGAGCCTTCTTGTTTTCTTCTGCCTCTGCTTGGATTCTCTCTGCAATTCGCATAAGCAGTCGGCTTTGAGCAGCCCCAACTATCAGTGTCTGCACTCGATCCTTGAGTTCAATTCTCCTTCGCCTACTTTTCCTCCGCCTTTGCCCACGCTTTCACCTTCATTCGGTTCTGCACATCTTCCTTCCTCCCCCTCTCAAGGCTCTGCCTTCTCCCATTCCATTTCATTTGTTCGAAAGATAAGAATGCAGCGTCGTCATCACATGCAAATCCGGCGGGGTGGAAGCGACAGAGGCGACGGAGGACACAGCAGCAGTGGTTCGAGGCCGCCCCTCTCTGCCAGAAATGAAGCAGATATCTAGCCTTCTAACAGCAATGTTGCAAGTTTCATCTTCCGCAGCGATTTGAATAGACCTCAGGTTACTGCAACAATCACAGTTGCATTCCAGGAGGAGGCGTCTTATTAGGCCGGGCAAAGCTCCGAGGCGCGAAAGAGGCAAAGGAAGTCCACCATCTTGGACAAGCCTCCCCATGTTTCTTGGAAGGAAATCGCCCTCCCAGTCAAAAATGGTTCCGAAACTCATGGCAGTGACAACTCCAACTCTCCATCCTCAAGAAGCGACGGCTCTGGGCGTGAGGACTCAGCCTTGAAAAGTTCACACTCTCCCTCCTTGTTTGATTTCTCAGCCCAGAAGCCCAAAGAAATGGCTGGCGACCTGGATGAAGGCTACAACTGCCCAATTGTGGAAGAAAATCCACCCCACAACTACAACTAGTCTCATGAAAGGTTCTCTTCTATTTTTTTGATGTTTTTGGTCTTGGAATCGGTGTATTGTCGGCAATTTAGAATGATTGCTCTATAGCACAGCTAGTTCTATTTTATTGATGCACATGCAGTTCTGGCACATTAACAGTATGTTGGTTTCCCATGCTTGGGCAACAAATTTTTGGGTCAATTTCCCGGTCACGGGCGACCTACATTATGAAGTTCTGATACAGTTTGCTTTTTTTGATTTAGCATCAATCCAGCGTTGGCCAGTTTAGCCAGCATGGAGGTGAATGCTCGCTATGTACAGTATGTTTTTATTAATAGATTAAACCAACTTAGAAAATTTTTTTTTTAAATAATATAATATTTTATTATTAATAATTTTAAAGTATGAAACTTAATATTTAATGTTATTTATAAAATAAAAATTATATATATATATATATATATATATATAATGAAATTTAATTAATAATTTAATATTTAAAAATTTAAAAACAATTATAAAAAATAAATAATTAGATAATAAATTATTTTAAGTAATTTAATTTTTAAAATAATAATAAAAAATAAGTATAGTTATTTTTGTTTTGTTTTAATTCAAGGAATTTAAACATTGATTTTTTTGCTTTACTTTGTAACAAAGCGATCACCAATTAAGCTACATTCAATGAATTAAATATATATATATATATTTATTATTAATTAAATAAGAAATTTTATTATAAATTAAATTATTCTATGATTTTTTGTCTTAAAAGATACAAATTATTCTAAATTTTACTTTTCCAAACATTTATAACTTGAAACACCCTCAAACTTGTATAACATGAAAAACTATGCCCTTGAAACTCTCGGCATATCCAACTTTTAAATTTCTACTCAAGAAACTATGTTATCAAAACTTTGACCATCTAAAACATTTATTACAATAAAGAATTACCCTTTAGAAACGTGTTTAATCCCATGGGATTGACATAGAGATCATAAAACTACTAGCGATAATGGTGAACTTAGTTTAAGGGTTAAGATCCATTTGAACACCATAATGTATTGAATGAGAAACAGATGTTGGAAAGTAAGGTAATCTACTGGAATAAAAGTGTTCTAGTATATGTTAATTATGTTCAACTTTAAATATGTAGACAATCTAAAATTGAAAGGGAAAGTTCTTCTTAGCAAAATTTAAACTAGAATTACTTATGTATAACATTGAAAATATTGTTATTTAATAAAATTTCCATAACAACATAACTGTTAATTTTATAGAGTTTGGTTCAATTAAATCACAAATTTCCAATTTTAATTCTCAAAAAAATAAAAATAATGACTCCTCAAAGCAACCAATGTGAAAGAATGAATTAAAAGAGCACGAGCATCTTGGACGAAAGGGCCAACATATTTTCAAACCTTCATAGAAATGAAGAACAAAGCTTTCAAATATTCATGCAATCTAGAAGACAATACAGACTAATCTAGATGAAAATATAGAAACATAGGTCATTTCAAATTGAGTGAAACTCCACTTAAAGGGAGTTGCAAGAATTATTGAGCCTTCCTACAAAATAGACTTCATCTTAATCTTCAATACAATGCAATATAAATTGAATCAAAAGCAATAAATTGAATTCATCAGTGATAGTAAATTTCTTGGAATTTCTAAAATATTAATATTATATAATAATTAATATTAACCTTATTAATATTTAAACATAAAATATTGTAAATAATATATAATAGACTTCATCCTAATCTTCAATACAATGAAATATACAAAATAGACTTCATCCTAATTTTCAATAGACATGGCCAACATTAATCTCTGCAACAACAACATCATCTTATCAAATGACCCTCAATTCAATCTAGATATGAGGACAAGCAATCCAATGTCATGTATTTTTCCTCAAATGTCATGCAGTGGGAATTTTTCAAGTTTCTCTTCACAAATGGGGTTGCCATCAAATCCTATCCTCATAGCCCTTGCTCAACAGTTTTTAGTAAGTGAATTGAACCTGAAACGGTGCAAAATGGAGCAGACTTCATCTGCAGCTAATAATGATAACAGTGTCAAAATTTCCCATGAAGAGCAATGGAGTATGGGTCTATCTCGACATGAGTAGCAGATAAACATAGAGAACAATGGAATTTCTTAGAGTCCAACCATGGAATCCCAAGACCATACTGCTATGTGCTTAAATCCTGATCAAATGAATCTTGTCATGTTTAATTGAGTGATTCGACCATACCAACTGGACCCCTCACTAGAAGCAATTCCAACACTCGACCTAGATTCCTTGTGGGGTCACTAATTTTTCAACTTCGTACAATTACAATACTGATTTGAAGCGAGGGGACTTACAATACCTAGCATATTTTTACTCTTAAGAGCATTAATGGGCCAATAGCCTAGGAAATATTGGTTGCCAGAAATTTGTGTTCCTGCATCATGATGTTGTTGGTTAACGGTTGGAAATTTTCTTACCCATATGTGGGAAAATAAAGGTCTCCTTAAATGAAACCTACCAGAAAAGAAAAGAAAGCAAGGTCCCCTGAAAAGAAATGGGGCAAAAATCCCTAAAATTT
Source organism: Pinus albicaulis (assembly GCA_034641835.2). Taxonomy (NCBI): domain Eukaryota; kingdom Viridiplantae; phylum Streptophyta; class Pinopsida; order Pinales; family Pinaceae; genus Pinus; species Pinus albicaulis. The sequence continues at coordinate 5,290,106 of CM076576.1, read as the reverse complement.
GACATATATATGTAAATGTATTCCATATGTTGTGGAGTGTGTCAGTGAGCAAATGTATCAAGATTCGGGACATGATCAACCTTGCTATAAAAATGTGGGGAAGAAGACCATGAATTACTTATCACTTTATCAACCTTGCTTTCCAAATGTGGGAAGAAGATCATCAATGATTATATATCAGATTTTCCAATAGCTAATTTAATCTTATAAGAGTAGAAGCAAAAAAAACCAACATGCTTAACACTTCAATCACTTATATGAAGAGAAATGACTCAAAACATGAATCTCATTCGTAACTTCTATGTAAAGCATGGGCATGAAATTGGAGAGATGCTCATGTTAAAAATATTACTTTTCAACCAAGAAAAAAGAGATATTACAATATAAAAATTGAAAGTTTCAGCCCATTTCAGGTTTTGCTAATGAACTTGAGCCTAAAGACATTGGAAAAAACTAGGGTCTTTTGACCATTTTTTAGTTCTGGATTGAAACAGGAAGAATTTCTTTGATTAGGGTTTAAACTAAGCATTCCATGATCAAACAAATGTCCAGAAAAGGTCACCCATAGAAGCTTCGATATTTTGAAGCTATTAGTAGGGACTCTTAAAGACTCAAAACTAAATATAGAGAAGTAAACTGACCATAGGCATACTATTCTAATGAAAAGTGGCAAATACTTATAGAGTATACATCTCTTCCCCATGTTTGTGACTGTTATTTCCAAAAAAGGTTTTATTATTGACCTTGTGTTTTTCTACTGCTTCCTTGTTTATGACTGGGTATGTCCTTGCCTTCCTCGTCATCTTTAGTATTGTTTGTGCAAAGGTTGATACAGAAGCACCGTCCTAGTGATGCAAAAAAGGCAGAAACCACACTAACCCCATACCCATCTCGCTAGTCGGTCCAGTTTTTGACATCCCAAGGTCATGCATCTACCTATTGAACATTCCAGCGATGACACAATCTGCAACTTGGATGTGGATTTTTTGATGCAAACTCGTGGTGAAGGCACTTTATTTTTAGGAGTGGCATTATGGTTCAAATCGATTACTATATTCTTCGCCATCTAATAATAGTTGAAAATAACAGAGAATATCATCTATATAAATGAAAATCTAATCAGAGAAGCAAAACATCTATGTTTGAAAGATAATCGAAGGGGAAAATAAACGGTGAAATTCTACTTGAAAACAAAAAATTCACAAAACTGTTTGTCCCAAAGAAAAATGCTAAATAAATGGGAAATGTCCTCTCCAATTTAGGACACATATCAAGCAAATGTTGAAATTGTTTATGGAAGAGAAGAACCAGGACCATGGAAAGTGACAACAAAAATGTATCTTAGCTTGCACACAAACACACATGGAGACGCAGCAGAAATGGAAAAATGGAAACAGTTTCAAGCAAAAAAAGCAGAAAAAATCAAGTGCAGCGTAATGCGTAATACCAGAAGGTGATATGCAAAGATCAAAACACTTGGCCCAAGTTACGGTAGCTCCGGATGGAGGGAGAGACCCTTCGCTCAGCTTCTCTCTCGATTGGAGTAGGGTTGGGACCCCAAAAGATGGATCTTTCCCTTTGTTTCGATGGAAGAGGGAATGCAGGATCAGCTCAGGTCACTTTTTGAAAGGTCCGAAGGTCTTGCGCAACTCTACTGATGAATCTGGAGAAGAGGAGAGATGGAGCTCATAAAACTGCGCGAAAACGATAGATTTTGGTGGAGATTTTCGGCGGATGGGAGAAGTTCATAGTATTTAATAGCTGTAGTTGAGGACAGGTACTCGGGATTGATGGCATGGCATGGAATGGGCATGGTCATTAGTACTCTTAAGAGTATTAATGGGCCAATAGCCCAGAAAACATTGGTTGCCTTATAGTGTTGGACTGTTAGGCTTTTTATCAAAGAAATTAAGTGCTATGTTAGGGTATACATGGTTAAAGTGCCATAAAATAAACAATTTTTTTTTGTTTGATGTATAAATTAAGTTTTTCCTAGGAGAGATGTTACACCTTACATAGAGAAACAAAGTTTACGAAAAATTAAGTGAATCAAGGTAGTAATTTTTATGTGATACACGTAGATCGATGTTGCAGGTGATTTTATGCGATGTACAACTTTCATCATTGCAAAATAAGAGTATAAATAAACAAACCAATCAAAAAATAAATAAATAAAATTAATTGATAGTAAACGCAATATTGATTGCCTGATCACTGCAATCAGTAAGATAATAATAATAGAAATTAAAATTATTTTTGCTTGGTTAAGAGAATGTAAAGAAATATAGAGACCTCTGATAGTAGTAAAAGTATTCTCCTTTATGGATCACTAGTATGTAATTGTGTAATTACAAGTGGTGTGGTACATTAGTGGATAATAACCTATAATGGTTGTTTGAGGTTTGACAATTGAGTTATGATGGATTTTCCCACTGTAAAAGAATAAGAAGAAGACAATAATAGAAATGCAAAAGCATTGTAAAGGAAAACAATATAAAAATTAAATAAGGGAAACATTAATTCAATGAGATGAAGACTAAGGAAAAAGGCTAAGTTTAGATGTAGTTTTGTACCCAAACCCTAATGTTTTATAAAATCACTTTGAACATTCAAAGTTATGAAGGAATGTATAATGGGAGTGAGACCATGGTAATGAGTAGGTTTACGATAATAACTTTGTCATGTGAGCTTTGAATTTGGTCATGAGGCCTACTCAAAATATAATCAATTTAGTGCATGTTGGTTTGGGGAATCGGCCTTTCGCAGGTCAACCACTATGCTCAAGCATTTCTAAAATGGAGAGAGCTAAGCATATGTGATCCTAATAATTCGTGAGTGTCTAGAGAGAACCAAGCAAATATTGAAATATATCAAAGAACCATCATATAATCTCATAATAGGGAAAGCATCAAAATACAATGTGGTTATGACTCTTAAGGAGAAGATTACGTGAAAAACATTGCTCCTAAGGAATATGGTTGTTATCACTGGAAAATCAGACAAGCAAAGATGACATTATTTAATGTGAGGTAGAAGGATTTACAGGGCTGAGAGATATTAGAGAATTTGAAGTATTTAAAAATATCTAAGGTCTAAGAGTAAAATCAAATTGCGCACTGAAGGAACCAGGAAAATGCGCCTTTGCACTCATTTTTCTTCAATAAGCGTGCCTTTGCGCGGATTTTCCTCAAAAATCCACATAAACCTGAGAGTGGCGGAATTCACTTTCCGATACCACAAGGCACACTTTAGGACATTCATCCCACACTTGAGGCTGCCTAAGGACAACTACCCAAGCCTCCTTAGGACCTCAAGGGAGCACACAATGGAATAAATGTGGCACACAATGGAATCACCCTCCTCCCTTGGGTCGCCATCCACAATGTACCAAGAGAGGGAAGGAGAGTATGAATTGTCCTATAAAAGGCCACCAAGAGATGAACAATATGAGAACACATTTTTATGCTGGCTAGAATTTCCCCAAGAAATCCAGCAGTGTGTGATCCGGAGCAGAGATAGAGGGGACTCAGTTGTTGGCCATCCAACAACTCCAGTCTACCAGAGTAGAAAGAGGGAGACTTTGCACCAAGGTAGCTCGGAAGTAAATACATCCTTGCATCGGGACTTAGAACTCCCTAGTTCTAAGGGCCCCTTGGAAAGTGGGTAAAATTTTCATCCTTCATTCCTACCAGCACTCAATAAGAGGGGACGTAAGCGCCACCGTTTGGATTATTGAAGTTGTTTGACTCTATCTAGAGCTTTTGTATTATTTGTTTTAGTTCATTTTTTAAGTTTGAATATGCATGCTATTTCACTATTTAGTATGTTTATTTCTTAGCATGTTCCCTAACTTGCTTGACTCCCATTATTTTCTGCCTGTGACCAAGAACTTAAGAGGGAAAAACCACTCCTCTTAAGCCAATGTGATTTGGTATATTCGTGCGCCAAACACACACACATAGGATTGGTGACTCCACTAAATTTTATTTCCAAGTTTATGTGGTTGTGCCTTTTTTGCAGAGACCTCTTTCTTTGCTATGGAGTTGGGCTGGAACTGCCCCTTTTCTCTCCTTCACTGCCCGATTCACCCTTAGTGACATTTTGAAGCTGAAGAGCTTCAAAAAATTACTTTGCAGGAAAATTGCGCGGCTTTTTTACAGACAGTCGCGCCCCAGTGCACACGTTCAGAGGTGACCTGCACACAGCCTTCACACTTGTCTCAACACTTTGCACGCGGAAACCAGAAGTAGTATTTTTTCTAGAATTTCCATTTATTCCTTGCTTGTAAAGTGAATGGTAGCCCTTAATAAATCTTCCAGCACTGTTTGAGGTGTCTCGCAATTTGTTAGAGCTCACTTTTAGCTGCATTTTAGTAGTTTAGGTGTTAGTTTTATTTCAATTTGATTTTCGCAAAGTTAACACACAATTTATGTTATAGGTTAATTTGGGCATCATTCCCAATGACCTGGTTAACTGGACATCATCTCCAGGACCAATGAATAGGGTCTATCATCCCCTATCATTTCGGTTTCTACATGCCCTAAGACAAATAACAAGACAAATCATCCATGACTTTCATCTGAAAAGGTTTCCAAGATTTGAAGTTTATAATATATTATATGAGAGCTCACCAATGCTGCCTCTAAAGGGACTAAGTGCGTTGCATATGCAAGTAGCCCCATTCAAGGCTGCTCTGCAAAGCACTTCCCGACACTCATAGGTTCGTTGGTCACATTGGGAGAGAAATTCTCATTGTTCCGGAATCTCCACTTGGTCAGTGCCTTCTAGAAGAGTTCACGTGTCAAACTTTGAATCCATGTGTCCATTTTACCTCTACAAGATTGGGAACATGCCTTGCCTATTATTATAAAGTCATTGATTGTAAAACTACCTTCAGGTCCTCTATAAATTGAGCATAGATCTTAGTGTTTGGAAGGAAGAATTTGAGTAGAGAAATGTTGGTGGAATTTAAATTGAGGAGTTGATTTGTGTAACATGCTACTGGAGAGATCTGCATTGTGATGAGGCTGGGATGCTACCGGAGATGGTCACTTCAAATCAATCACTGGGTTGTAACCTCCCCTTCTATCCATTAATAAAGATTGATGCTTACTTTCCCACATATGTATCTGTATAAGCTCATGTTTTCCATATTATGAATTCTTATCTAATATATATGGTTTATGTTTCATTGATTTAACTAAATAAATTGAATAGACATATGTATTATTGCTATCTTTTGTTGTTTAGTGTTCATCTTTGCAGGAAATATTTTCAGACATCTAGCTTGGATTTGAAGCTACATCAAGAGTGACAGAAGGAGAATGGGAAGTGCTTGGACTCCAAGTAAGTTCTTTGATCTATTCTATATGTCTATTTACAGTTAGGAAAAGTAGTTGCAAAGTCTTTAATTTGTTGTTCTAGATAAGCACCTGTCTAGGGAAGAGTATTTTATATGTAATCCATAATTCCACATAACAAATTGGCGACTCCGTTGGGGAGATTACCCTTCATCCTAGGTGTATTTGCCTTTGATTTTCTCTGTTTATTCACTCAGTAGCATTTACTCATAAATATTAGGCCTTTTGAAATCTAAATTTGCATTAGAAGTGTGTTAAATAGTTGTGTTTTTCATTCTACACTGCGCCCAACGCATTGTTGGACAGGACACAATGCTTTGCATAACACTGTCTCCCTTTCAGGGGTGCTTTGCAACGCACTATGTCCCCTTGGAGACTGCGTTGACCCCAGAGACCATCCAAATTCCATCTAATTTGTCATTGCATTTTGTTTTTAGTTTGTTCTCTACTGTGCTTTGAAAAGCTTGAAGCCTCATATTGACCAGTAAACGTATCTACCTCTTCCTCCTTTGAAAGAATAGTTTTTTCAATGTTTGTTTAAAGCGTTTTTCTTTATCATTGACGAATTAATTTCAAAGTATTTTCATTGTCGCATTAGATCCATTTGATTTTGAAAATGAAATTATCGTAAATTATTCGTTTCCTGATAGGATAAATTGTTGTTTAATTCCTCATTTTTCCTTCAAAAGAGAAATTGTTGTTTAATTCTTCATTTCTCAAAAGTAAAAGGAATTTGTTTTGTTGATTTGATGCACTTAGTTTCTTTTCTGCATTCATAACATTAAAGGAACTGAAAAGAAAAACTTGCATTTGCATTGTAGTGGATTGTGTGTTTTGCAAAAGGAACAATTAGGAAAGCTGCATTTAGTTTCTTCTCTTTGATTTGTTTGCTCTCAAATTGATTTCTCTTTCCCTCTAGTAGCTAGGATTTTCATTGAAAAACTAAAAGTGAAAGATTGCTTATCATTCTTAGTTTGCATTTTAGGAATTTCCAATACATCATCGCGGTGAACCTTTGAAAGGAAAATTGATAAACAAGATCAACTTAAAATTTATCTCTATTTACCTAACAAAGCATTGGAACCATAACGATAAAATTTAGAAGGTCTAGGTTAGAGACGTGTTCCGACGTCGTAAAACATAGCAGTTGTCGTTAACTTGTCTGCGATACATTCCGAGTGTGATACCTCACTCCACGTATGTAAGTATATCGTAGCTCGTCCACGTACTTTCGAGTATATCGGGCGGTGTTACAGTAGAAAAAGTATGAAGGGGTGCTCTCAGTGTGTGGTTTCGTATCAGACAGTTCTAATACATACTTGGGCCTCCACGTACCTTCGGTTATATTTGGGAGGACAACTTTTAGGTGCTATCCATCCATAGTGAACCGAGTCGTTCGCCTTGTAAATTGTGATACACCGAACACAGCATTCAGGGAGATTCCCTGCCCATACTTCTTAGTTCGCTAAGAGGTATTCTGCAGTTCACGGTTTCTTGGTAAACCTTTTGCCTAACATTACCCTTTTATTTTGTTTATTTATTTTTGGTTAAAATAAATCAGTAATCATGGAATAAAAAAATCCTTTCCCCTGTCGTTCACATAGATTAGCATTGAAACCACCTTTACCACCAAAAGTTACTCCCGGTCGGCAAAGGAGATCACACTCTACCGAATCAAGTACAATTCGTACCTCTGGTGAAACATCATATTCCCATATACCAGAGTTAGCTCTAGTTTTTTATACACATCCTGGTTCTTCTACTGTTGTCGAGACAGAGTCCTCATAGCTACCCGTGGTCACGATCCATCCAATCAGTGTGACCGTACCTCCTGGACCCGACGTTTTTCAACCAGAAGTTGATCCAGAACCTGTCTCTTATTTGCCATAACATCTAAATCCCAAAGTTGAACTACCAGAAGTTGTTCCTGCCTTCATCATCCCACAAATTTCTATAGCCATTGAGTCTCCCATATCACACAGTCAACCTTTGGGTCTGACGGTGAAATACTTCCACCTAATTTAATTACGATTGAAGAAATCCCACAAGACAAGACACCTTTAACTCCAACCCATTTTGGGGAGGAACTTTACTTGTACGAGTCTTTTCCTCAATCGTCACCATCTGCTTTTGTTGATCTTGTTCCTATTCAAACTCTCGTAGATTCAAAAGGGTATACATTTGGTCAAGAAACCATGCATGAACCGACATATTCGGTTGGGCCATCTGTTCCAATTACGTCAGCACCTGCCCTCACTACCCGGTCGATGTTTACAACTTCACCAAAGTCATATTTTCATGATGACCCTATGGTCCCATCAGGTTACAAATCATTATCTGGAATTTTCTCTGATGCATCTTCAAAACCATGGACTTTACCAATGTCATCGTCCGGTTTTTAACTAGTAATCCTATAGTGAGTACTGAACGACTTGATTCTTTATACACATCATCAGGGCAATATCAAGCCAGTTCTTCTGGTTCTATTCCTTTAAGTACCATATCTATTGGACTCCCAGCATTTGGAGAACAATATTTTCCGTCTTATTATCCTCCTCATGCTGGGGGGCAACCTTTGGTCACCCAATATGACAGTAATCCATCACTTTTTGGTCAACCTAATGTCGAAATGAATGTTTGTCAATGGCAGCCCACTCTGCCTATCCAATCACAAACGTTTGTACACTCGTATCAACCAGTTCAACCTATTAGACCCACATCATTTCCACTTGTTAATACATCTTTACCCCTGTTACAGAATCAAAATGTTGTACAACAACCTTATCAAGCGGGTCCTTCAACTCAATACCCTCAAATATTGGGTCCACAGACTCCAAATCCTTCGGTTAATTTACAACAACCTGTATCCGGAATCATTTATTCACAAGTTGGTTTACCATTTTATGGGATGTCACAGCCACAACCTGGTTATACCTATCAATCGAATCCAAGTTATCCTAATTTGGGTTATAACATTGGTAGACAGACCCCTTGGCAACCTCAGGCGCAAATTCCTCAAACTTCATTTCAACAAGTATCATATCCAGGTTTTGGTCAACAGAATCCTCAAGCATTTGCTTTACAAAACAACCCCTATCTGGGTTACCAACAACAGATTCCTTATGCTGGTGCTCAAAGGCCTGTTGCTCAAGCAATTCCATCTTACCCTGGATATGCTCAACCTGACCTTAATAAATAGTTTCCTTTTGTTGCAAATTTAGAGTTACCAGATTTAAATCAGCTAACCAATTATCCAATCAACTACGCTCCTTGGTGGCCGGTGATACCTCACAAATTACCCTCGGATATTCCTAAGTTCAATGGAAACCCTGGGGAAGACCCGTCGACTCATGTCATGACTTATCATTTATGGTTTTCATCAAAGTCCCTGAATGATGATTCTGTTCGACTACGTCTTTTCCAACGTACGCTCACAAGTCTGGCTGCAAAATGGTACACTGAGTTACCTAGAGCTTCTTTTGATAATTTCACTTCCCTAGCTACTGTCTTTTTGACTCACTTCCAGTTACCCATACGATATGAAACTGGAACGGAACTCTTGAACAATTTCAAATAGACTAATGCTACTCACATCTTCAATCATATTCATGAGTGGCATCGTCATCGTAGAATGGTTAAGACATTTTTTCTGGATCAAATCCTTGCTGAGTGGTTCATTAAGTCCCTATTACCATCTATAACTGAGGATGTGGCTAAGGGTGGCATCGTTACAGAAGAGCAAGTTATCGCTCCTGCCCAATATTTAGACTTGATTTACACTCAGTCTGGCACGCTCTATGAAAAAATTACTAATGCACCGAGATCTAATTTTACTGTTCCTCTTGAATTAAAGGACTCTCATGCCAGAGGCGGCTTGATTGGTACTGCAAGCACACATCATACTAGTGCATCTGATCCCGCACCTTCTTCCGAAATTAATGCCGTGTCGTTTGACAAAGGCAAAAGTGACATGCAACCTGGAAGTAAGAAAAAAGGGAAACCTAAGAAAAAGCAAACTTCTAACCCGTAGGAAAGATCATCTGATCAATCGTTTGGACCTAGGAAAACTCGTTATCCATGCATAATATGTAATGAGGAACCCTTTGTTCAGGATTGTCCTCACCGCGCTGAAGTCTCAAAGATCATTAAGACTTCCAATGCCTCAACTGTGTTGACAGATCTGTTTCATAATCTGAACACAAACTTGGTTGCTATGGATCCAGCTTCTAGTTCCCATGTACTTATGTTATCCGTCACAAAACCTTCAACAGATATTTTGGTGTCAACGCGCAATAAAGATTATGGCAGTCGGGCCATTGATCAAACTACTACCTCGACTACGAATCCGTATACAGAATCAATATTGCCTACTGTTATTCCTGAATTGACGATCAAGCCACCAAAGGGAGTAATTCACAAGTCGACATATAATCCTCGAGCAAGAGTTGCTCAAAATTATAATATAGTTGAAGATTTGGCTCAATCCCCTTTAGCTATGTCTGCTCTTGAGGTATTACAAAATTGTCCCTCCCAAAAACATGCTTTATTGTCGGCTATTGGTGGAATTGATCCCACTGATTCTAATCTTGTCGTCTTTAATCATATGGGCTATGTGCCGCAACTACCAGTAGAATTGGCATTCTCCATACAAGTAAATGTTCTCAATCACCTTGTTCATCGTACTATTATTGATGAGGGAGCATCTACACGCATTATGTCTCTAAATTGTTGGAAGTCACTTGGCTCGTTGCGCTTATCACAATCATCAACGACGTTGAAGGCTTTTGATGGATGGACATATAATTGTTGTGGTATTATTAATAACCTGCATGATCTGAATGTGATTGAATAAAGTGCTTAGGCAGTTTGATTAGTTTGTCCTTTAGATTGACTATTAACTGAAGAAATTTTTTAAATGAGAGACGACATAAACCAACAGAAAATAAATGATTAAATCACAACAATAAACAGAGAGAAGAATAAGCAAACAGTTGATTATGGAGTTCGTCCCTGGTGGACTACATCTTCAGGTCCGCTTTCAGGTGGGCGTCCGTTTTATTAGGATTTATCTTGAGGAATTTATTTACACAGAAATGAAATAGAATGACTGTGCTCGCAGGCACTTTTGAAATATGTAAACATAAATTACTCTCTCTCGCCTTTCCGATGCCTATCTCTGCGCTCAATTCCGACACTCGACGGTTGAGCAATGCTGCAAATAAATCTGGCTATGTCCTTCTGAAACTGAACTCCAAAAACACACAAATATCCAAGATGAACTTCATGAAGAAATACCATGGTTTTATAAATCTGCATCGAACCTTCAAATGCCAAAATAGCAATTGGTTGAGGAAAATTGGAGATGAGGGCTCGAATCCCTATCTTCCACATAAACCTATGGATAAGGTCTCCAAACTTAGGATAGGCCTAACCCTGACAGTCAGCCTAACCGGGTGGAGTTTACAAATGGCCGACATGTGAATAGGACGCTGGCGGCTATCTTTGTAGTTTGTTTCGACAGTTGCGGCTTATCCCTTAACCCTCGAAGTATTCACATGGATAATCGATGTTTTTGGTTACGGTTTAACCCGACGGTTATGGTAACCGTTATCTACTGCAGTCTATAAGCCTGTTCACATGGCAACTTCCGCGGATTTCACCACCAGATTCCGCCATGTTAAAACTCCAACACGATTTTCAAACTTGGTGGTTATATGACTTAGCACTGTGTTATCATTTGATTTTTGGGTTTTTAATATCAAGTTTAATATTTTCAAACCTGAACCTTGTTTTATGTAGTTAATCCCATAACCCAAACCTTCTAATAAAGTTTTTGTAACATTGTTTTTTAGCGCTTAGGTTTTAGAACCATAGGGTTTAATGACATATGTATTTTGCGCTAGGATTTTAGGCTTAATTATTAGGTTTTAGATGCATAGTGCTAGGATTAGACCTTAGGATTTATGATTTGGTCTTATCACTTAGGTGTTAGGTCTAGGACCATTACATCACCATGAACCTTATACATCAAATTAAACCTTTACAAGCCATGAACCTGACCATGATCAATTTTAAGGACGTTTTCTTCGGGCGACACTGATGAAACTAGCGGATTGGAGACTCAACTGGACATCGATTGTACTTGGAACTCTGTCGATCTACACTGATCAAGATCCTCCTGGATCAATCCTCTCCACTTGAAAGCTTTTGGACCACAAAAGCTTGATTTTAAGCAGACAATAAGTGAGAAAAAAACTCTCTCACTTTCATCTTGACTTTGATGACATACAACCATACCTGATCGTCGACCTGAAACTGATGCTTATCATGGCGCAATTTGATCCTGACTTGACTCAATGCTTGTCGTGACGCAAAAAAATGTAAGGCTTGATTGTAAGCTTGATGCACATAAGTTAAAAATTCATCCCACAACTTAGGATGTTTACTGTAGTTACCTTGAAGAATATGTATCTCGGTCCTATTCACCATTTTCGTTTGTCCTTGAACCAAATCCATGTTGCCCCATGGTTGCAAAGGAGCTGGAAGTGGCATGCGCAAACCAGTCTTTCGATTGCATGGCTTGCTTTTAGAACACATTACACATCCCTTTATGTACTTCACAATTGTTTCATACATATGAGGCTAGTAATAATACTTTGACTTTGTTCCATAGTCTTGCTTATGCCTAAATATCCTGCAATCCGAGAAAGATGAACTTCCCAAATAACCTGCACTCTTTATATCTGAGTATCATGAGTTAGTGATTCATAAGAATCTTTGAAATCATCATCAGTTCTATATTGTTCTACATAACTTTCATGAACCAATGAAATTTTATGCAGTACTACTGAAGCATTCAAAGACAACATATCAACTACTTTACTTGTTACACCTTCCTTGTCCTTAATTACTAAGTGAATTTGCTAAAGAAATCCCATCCAACTGTAGTGATATTGTTGCAACTTAGTATATGACTGAAAGTATTGAAGCAACTGATAATCTATGTGAATCACTGTTTCCATTGCATAACCTTTAACATCTGTTTTAACTTCATATGGTTGTTCTAACTTTAAAATCGACACTTATTCCCCATGTCCCGTTTTGCTTATGTGCCAAAATTATGGGTGAACTGTATGGAGATGAACTGGGTTGCATTATTTCTTTTCCAATCTTCTCTGGAATTTGTTGCTTTATTTCTTTATGCTCTATAACTGACTTGTGATACATTCCATTATTAGGGGCATCATACATCAACTACATCTCATGTGATATTTCCTTTTTATGAAGAAGATGTTTTGGTTCTTTAACTAGATCTTGAAATGAATCTACCTTTTTAAACAAATTACCTTCATACTGAATTTTACAACTTGAACAAGTATCATTAGTATCCTTATGTTTCTCTTTTATCGACATGAGTATGTATCTCTTACTTGAACTTATTAAGCGCTTCATCTGATTAGCATTAATTAAATTCAAGTGATCTTTGATTTTATGTGCCCGAACGATGTATTTAATCCCATCTTTCTTTAGATGATACACATGCTCTTTCCTATAAAATACTGCATCACGGTTATATAGATAAGGGCTACCTAAGACAATTCCACATATGTCTAACGGTATCACATCTAGATCCACTTCGTTGATATAGTTAGCTGTGATTGCAAATTTTAACCGACACTGTTTGGTAACATGAATTTGAGATTGTTCCTTTAACCATCCTAAAGGATATGGTTTTGGATGATTATGTGTTTTCAAACCCAATTGTTTAACCAATGATTCAGAAATCAAATTTGTCTGTGATCTCGTATCGAACAATGAATCTATCTTCGTATTTTTTGAAGTTACCCTTATATGAAATAACTCGATTCTTTTTCCTTCATTCAACTGTGTGATATTTGAAGAAGCAGAAGTACTAGCTTTAGAAATTTTACATGTTGTAACCATAGCAGTGATTTTTCCTTCATCACCTGAATCTGATCCCAAGTCCAAGCCTTGCTAGATTGTTGTTTTAGCCTTCTTTTCACCCTTCTTCATTTGGAAATTTTTTGGCTTCAGTTTTGGATGAAGTTTCCAACACCTAGCTTCATCATGGCCGATCCTTTGGCAATGTGTACAAGTAGGTCTATCATCTTCCTTCTGAGCAGTGGCAATTTTTTTTCCCTTTGACTTGCCCTTTTTTTTGTTGTCTTCAGTTTCCATTTGCTTGGATGTCTTTGGTGTAAACTTGAATGGTCTACCACCTGATTTGACATGAATAGCTTGAACACAAACTTCATCAAAATCATTAGGATTGAACATTAATAATGTATGTTGCAAATATGAATGCAAACTACCAATATACTTCAACAAAGTTTCCTTTGTGTCCAAAGAAATACCAAGTGCTAATGCTTTCTTTCTGAATTCCTATGTGAACTCTTGAACATTCTGTCCCTTACCTTGTCCCAAGCGCTGCCAATCAATTACAACTTGATGTGTGTGACCCAACGGATAGAATTGTTTCTTTAGATCTTTAATAAACTTAGTCCATGAGGTGATAACTTTTCCTTTACGCTTTAAATCTATCTGTGTCTTAATTTCCCACCAGATCAAAGCAGTACCCCCCCATTCTAAGAGTAGCTAATTGGATCTTTGTCTTATCATTAGTAATATCTTGAATACGACAATAGACTTCTACTTGTTTTACCCAATTATCTAATTTCTCAGGGTTTATTTCATCATCATACACTGGTAATTCGAACTTAACATCAAGTTTCAATAGCGGACTCTTAGGTTTCTTTTCTTTTTCTGATTTAGAACTAGAAGGAGAAGAGGAAGAAGAAGATGATGGAAATGATGGAGGAGAAGGAGACTTATCTACCTTGCCTTTACCCTTGTCCTTATTTGATTCCTTTGACGATGAGGCTGCATCTCTCGTCTTCTTGTCTTCATATAATTCTGCCAACATCTGCTGCATGTTTAGAAACATCTTCTGGATTTAATTCTCATCCATGGGTTTCTTTTCAGTAGCTTCAAGAGTCTCAATGGTCTCAGTCCCTGTCATCGTTGATTGATGAACGACTTTCCGCTTTCTGATCTCTGGATCGAATTCCTCAAGCTCGCCTTTTCCACGTTGCAATCCCAACCTGGTTAACATCCACTAGCAAACAAACTACAAAGCACAACCTGCTCTGATACCAAATATGATCTGAATGTGATCGAATAAAGTGCTTAGGTAGTTTGATTAGTTTGTCCTTTAGATTGACTGTTAACTGAAGAAAGATTTTAAATGAAAGATGACATAAACCAACAACAAATAAATGATTAAATCACAACAATAAATAGAGATAAGAAGAAGCAAACAGTTGATTACGGAGTTCGTCCCTGGTGGACTACATCTCTGGGTCCGCTTTCAAGTGGGCATCTGTTTTATTAGAATTGATCTTGAAGAATTTATTTACAGAGAAATGAAACAGAATGACTGTGTTCACAGGAACTTTTGAACTCTGTAAACAAAAATTACTCTCTCTCGCCTTTCCGACGCCTATCTCTGCGCTCAATTCCGACACCTGACGGCTGAGCAATGCTGCAAATAAATCTGCCTATGTCCTTTTGAAACTGAACTCCAAAAACACACAAATATCCAAGATGAACTTCATGAAGAAATACCATGGTTTTATAAATCTGCATCGAACCTTCAAATGCCAAAATAGCAATTTGTTGAGGAAAATTAGATATGAGGGCTCGAATCCCTATCTTCCACATAAACCTAGGGATAAGGTCCCCAAACCTTAGCGTTGTATTAAATTAGAAAAACCCATATTTAAAATTAGGATAGGCCTAACCTTGATGGTCAGCTTAACCGGGTGGAGTTTACAAATGGTCGGCATGTGAATAGGATGCTGGAGGTTATCTTTGCAGTTTGTTCTGATAGTTGCGGCTTACCCCCGCGGCTTATCCCTTAACCCTCAAAGTATTCACATGGATAATCGATATTTTTGGTTACGGTTTTGGTAACCGTTATTTGCTGCGGTCTATAAGCTCGTTCACATGGAAAATTCCGCGTATTTCACCACCAGATTCCACCACGTTAAAACTCTGACATGGTTTTCAAACTTGGCGGTTATTTGACTTAGCGTTGTGTTATCATTTGATTTTTGGGTTTTTAATATAAAGTTTAATATTTTCAAACCTGAACCTTGTTTTATGTAGTTAATCCCATAACCCAAACCTTATAATAACGTTTTTGTAACATGGTTTTTTAGCGCTTAGGTTTTAGAACCATAGGGTTTAATGACATATGTCTTTTGCGCTAGGGTTTTAGGCTTAATTCTTAGGTTTTAGATGCATAGTAATAGGATTAGACCTTAGGATTTATGATTAGGTCTTAGCACTTAGGTGTTAGGTCTAGGACCAGTACATCAACATGAACTTTATACATCAAATTAAACCTTTACAAGCCATGACCCTGACCATGGTCAATTTTAAGGACGTTTTCTTCATGTGACACTGATGAAACTGGCGGATTGGAGACTGAACTGGATGTCAATTGTACTTGGAACGTTGTCAATCTGTACTGATCAAGATCCTCCTTGATCACTGCATGTTGAACTAGGGGGAAAAACAGTGAATGTTGATGTCGAGGTTGTTGACGGACCCCTTAACTATAACATTCTGCTTGGAAGGCCATAGGTATATGCAATGACTGCAATTGTTTCTGCATATTTCAGAATGATTTCCTTTCCATATAAAGGTACTATCATAGTCATTAATCAGCTATCCTTCTTTTCCTCTGCTTCGCAAGTAACTGGAAGCTTTATGTTCGTTCACACACCCCAACTAGCACTTCAGAACATTGGTGTAGGACTCTTAAAGGATTCCACTCTCATGGGAACCTTTGCATTACCGCCGTCTGCGACGTCGGCAGAAATTGCAAGTATAGAGACTTGCTACATGATCTCTTCCACTCCATCTGGCTTAAGGGAGAGTACAGATGATTCTGAAATTGTTATGTTGGATGAGTTTCTGCTGCCCAACCCTATTGAGTTGGCATAGCAATCAATCTATCTGGGTTGGGCGGCGAATCCGAAATCAACGTCACCGATTGTTTGGGTTGATCATTCCTTAGAATTTCGTACTCCATTTGATCCATTTTCCTCAATTTTCTTGACATATGAGAATATTTTGGAAGCCATGATGTCAAAAGGAGAACCATGGGAAGATTATCATCATCGTTCCCATCTTCTTGATTATGAAGAAAACTGTCTTAGTGAACTATATCAACCATCAATCAAAAATTTCTTTTTGAATTCTTTACCTATAAATGCAATCGATTCCAAGCGAAT
The DNA here is from genome assembly GCA_034641835.2 of Pinus albicaulis. Lineage (NCBI taxonomy): Eukaryota > Viridiplantae > Streptophyta > Pinopsida > Pinales > Pinaceae > Pinus > Pinus albicaulis. The sequence goes on along the minus strand of CM076576.1, from coordinate 5,273,425 downwards.
CTGTCAAATATTGAAGAAACCATTTCTATTGATATTGTCGATGTATCTTGTTCTCCATCAGAACTCAAATCATATCGCTCTCTATTTCGTGAATTCCTTGATATATTTGCTTGGTCTTACAAGGAAATACCAGGCATAGATACTAGTATTTTTGAACACACTATTAATATGTATCCTGATGTCAAACCGGTGCATCAACGACTTCATCCTGTTCATCCAAAGAAAGTCGCTGCCATCAAAGCAGAGGTTGAAAAAATTTTGTGTGTTGGTTTCATTTACCTTGTTCTGTTGACTGAGTGGGTTTCCAACATCGTTCCTATCATGAAAAAACAAGGAACCATTAGAGTGTGTGTCGATGATCGGGACGTCAACATTTCTTGTCCAAAAGACAACTATCCTACTCCCTTTATAGACCAGATTATGGACGATTGTGCTAGATGTGAAATATTTTCGTTTATGGATGGATTTTCTGGCTATAATCAAATCAATATCCACCGAGAGGATCAACATAAGAGAACAGTCATATGTCCCTGGGGCGAATTCGCTTATAGGAAACTACTGTTTGGTTTAAAGAAAGCTAAGGAAACTTTTCAAAGAGCGATGGATTATGCTTTCAATGACATCAATCAAAATTTTCAACCGTATCTAGATGATTTACCAGCGCATTCATGAAATCGGATTGATCACCCGATGCATTTGAGAGCCATCTTCTTATGCTATCGATACTACAAAATACGCCTCAATCCACATAAATGTGTGTTTTGTGTTGCATCTGGTCGTTTGCTTGGATTCATAGTCTCAAAAGAAGGAATTCGAATCGACCCATTGAAGGCTCAGGCCATTCTTGATTTGCCTATGCCATCAAATTTACTTCAGATACAGAAACTTTAAGGAAAGGCTAACTTCCTAAGAAGGTTCATTCCAAACTACGCCGAAATGGCTAAATGATTTACTCGACTCTTGAAAAAGGGGGTTCCCTTCCATTGGGACTAAGTTGCGTAAGCTTCTTTTGATGCTATCAAGGACACTCTTGTCCGAGCGTCATTAATGTACCCCCTAATAATCAAAACGATTATTTCCTATATATCGCCACGGCCGAAACGACCATTGCAATGGTTTTGGTCCAAGTAGAAGATGGAATTGAACATCCGATCTATTATTTGAGTCGTAATCTCAATGATACGGAAGTTAAGCATTCGTACATAGAAAAGCTTGCCTTGGCATCTGTTCAAGTTGTCCAACAATTTTGCCACTATATCCTGCTCCGAAAGACCACTATCGTTTCAGATTGCAACCCCATGACTTATATCTTATCACGTTAATTTCTGGGGGGGGAATATTCCAAATGGATTGTCATTTTGTAGGAATTTGATTGGGAATTCATCAAATCCAAGTCAAAGAAGTATTTAGTTTTGGCTGAGCTTCTCTGTGACCTTCCCTTTGATAGTACTGCAACTACGTCAGAACAATCAATTCCTGACGAGTCTCTGTTTCTGATCGGATAATTTGATCCTTGGTATGGAGATTTCATCATTTATCTCCAAACTCAAACTTTCCAACCTAATACCTTTCGCTCTGAACGACGACATATTCGATACCAAGCCAAAGGTTATCTAATAGTTGGCGATACACTTTATCGTCCTGTTGTCAATACAATTTTAAGGAGGTGCCTCACTCATGAGGAGGCCGAAAAGGTTTTAAATGATTGTCATGCTAGGGCTTGTGGTGGACATTTATCTAAATACACTACCACACAAAATATACTCCGCGCTAGTTAGTTTTGGCCTACAATTTTTCGAGATTACATCCTCGCAGTCAGAAGTTGTCATGCGTGCCAGATTTTTTATCGTAAAATCCGCAAACCGCCAGTGCCAATGCATCCTTTTGTCTCTGTGGGAACATTTTCGAAATGGGGTATTGACTTCATGACCTATAACCCTCGTTCGTCCGGGAGGCATGGTTATATTATTGTCACAGTAAAATACTTTACCAAATGGGCCGAAACGATGCCTACATTCAACAACACAGGACAAACAACTGCATTGTTTTTCTTTAATCATGTTATTGCATGGTTTGGGGTCCCGCGGGCTATGGTTACAGATCATGGGAAGCATTTTCGCAACCACATGATGGATGAATTGACTGCCAAGTTAGAATTTTCACATGATAATTCTACTCCTTATTATCCACAATCAAATGGACAAGTTGAGGCTATCAACAAGATTCTTAAACATATGCTTCAACAAATGATAGGAGTTCGTAAAAGAAACTAGCATTTGATCATGTACTTCGCCTTATGGGCGTATCGAACCTCGGTGAGAAATGCAACCGAATTTACTCATTTTCAATTGGTGTATGGTCTGGAAGCTATCTTACCAATCCAATGTGAAATACCGTCGTTAAAACTCGCAATCGACTTGTTACCTGACACCTCAGAAGAATAAGCGTGTCTCCTTAACCTCATCCATCTTGATGAAACGCGTCATGAAGCCCAATTGGCCAACGAAGTGCATAACAGACGTATAAAGGTGCAATACGACAAAAATGTCCAGCCTCACATTTTCTCAGAGGGCGACTTGGTCCTACTTTATGATCAAGACGCTGAAGTAATAGGTACAGGAAAATTTGAGCCAAAATAGGCATGGCCCCTATATTGTCAAAAGAGTTCTTGCTAAGGGTGCCTATGAGTTAGTTGATTACGATGGAATTTCATTGGCACAACCTATAAATGGGTTGTATTTGAAACGTTACTATGCTTAATCATGAGCGTAGTAATCTTTTGTATTATATTGTATATATAAGTTGTTGATTTCCATTCACTATCTTAGTTTGTTTTTAGAGTTTTCTTGACGTTAGTAATCCACTTTACATTTCATCGCATACGTCTGAATCTTTGGAACCATTTGTTGGATATGCTGATGGTACTAGTCATAGTACACAAAATCTATTCTTTGCAGCGTGGGCCATTTTCACCTCGAACGACAAGTTAGTGAGTTTTCAAGGGATTTGTATTGGTAGATCGATGAACAATATTGTTGAGTATAGCACGTTGATCGAACTTCTCTCTGATGCCATGTCATTTGGTATTAACCACATCATTATAAAGTTAGACTCACAACTTGTGGTATTACAACTTACTAGTGTTTAAACTGTTAGAAATCCAACACTGCATCGTTTGTTCCTAATAGTTCGACTTTTGGAAAGACACTTTGATTTTATTCAATATCAACACATTTCTAGAAATTTGAGCACATTGACTGATTCTTTAGCTAATCAAGTTTTAGACAGACATTTGCAACATATGTAAAGAAAACATTCACATCATTGAATAGGATTACACAATAAACATAGGAAAACGCTGAAATCATATAGATAGATAGTTATAGATTTTTACAAAAATTTGTGCCCAAGACACATTGGTCATCTGACCTCAAAATGTATGCAAAATGTCAAAAGTAAACTAGTGGTGCTCGTGGTAACATGTTATAGATCTAGCTATCCTACGTAGTAACCGCATCCAGCAGTTAGGAACTCCAATAGTGTGTCGTTGCAGTTGCATGGGTAACTCTTCGATCTGGAAATCCGAAATCTTGAAAGTCAAACCCTCTATGTGTTGCCAAAGCTCAACCATAGTCTTAGCCATATCAAGATCCTGAAGGACTGCGCTCCCGACAGCCCTCTATGTTGGCGCATCTGCTTCACACTCTGGTTCCTCTACTGGTTGAACACGACCAACATCTGCATTACATCAAACATTTAGTTTAGTCTTGGGAAAACATCAAAATACAAAAACATTGTATAAACCTTAGAAAAATAAAAAACATGGTCAAAACGTTCTTACCTATTGCACCCCACTGAGCGCCTTTTGGTAATGCTAAATCTGGATCTCCTCGGTAATCAACGCTTGCATATGCATACTCATCGATGGTGACAATCTGTCGCCTGAACCAGACGAAGAATGCAGTCGATAACACAATGGTCGATTGGCTTGCATGCCTACCCATGAGTTCTACCCATCTCTACATCCGCAGATCTCTAGGATTAGACACATCCAGTGTCGCATGTTGTGGTTGCATCAGTGGAATTTGTTCTAAGGCAAAGGATATGAGGATCGAACCATAACTAAAGTTATTCTTCCTTCCTCCCTTTGCTTTGTTTAGTTGTTCTTTTATTAGAGAAATTACAGCTTCAGACCAGTTGAACACTGTTGGCTCCATACACTCTAGCGCATACTACGTATACGATCTATTCGCTACATGTAATGTAACGGTGCTGGCAAGTTTTGCGATCGTGAAAAGGATAGTTCTCAAAGGCAAATCTGTAACATCCTGGATTTTTATCTTTCCATCTTTGCTTGGCTTTGCTCCTGGATAAGAATGTTGCAAAACATAATCTCTCACTATCTCTCCTCCAAGAATAGACCCTGAGAGTGAAATAGGCAAGCCTCTCCTCGACAAACCTGTAAGAAAGTATACATCCTCGACTGTTATGGGAACCACTTGGTTCTTAATATGAAATGCCTCAATAGCTGGATCCCATGCTCAAACTAAGAACTCCAAAAGTTCTATTTGTTGCCTCATCCCTGACAACTAGAAGTACTTTAGCAGTCCACAATCTCTTAGGGCTCTTACTGTACCCGGATCATTTAGGTAAATCATATCCTATTCTTCATGTTCTCTTTACCTCCATGTAATCGTCATTATAATCTGATGGAAACCTGAAATACAACCATAAGAACCATTAGATTCCATTCAATGCAAAAAATTGGGAAAATTTTGGGCATAATGCAAAAACCAAAAATGTAGATTGCACCCAACGCAGGCTCTAACAAGAGACAATGCATTGTGTATGCAAGTAACCTTCAATTTATTGTCTATGCAACGCAGGTTTCGACATCCAAGGGTGCATTGCCCTCTTTTGGGGAAAATTTACCCTAGGAACCCTAAAACCCTAAAAAATTGCAGAAATTGGAAATGTAATGATTACTAAAGGAAAGAGGAGGTTCGTGGCACTAACCTGGATCAAATGGCAATGAAAACCGTCCACAGAAATGATTGCAATCAGTAGCTGAATTTTGGGGGAAAAATCAGGTTTAGAGCTCCAAAATGCAAATGGTAACTATGGAATGGTAAAAATAAATAGTAAACACTTTTTAATAGTCATTTAATTATTTTCAAATCGTATTTATTGCTATGACTATGGTTTTATTATTATTTTTTATCATGAAACAGGTATTTTTAATCCATTTGATGTTGTTCTGAACAGGGCTTACAACTGATGAACAGATTAAGTCGTGCAGATTTATTTCAAGAATGATTTCACCACAAAGCATACTTTTCTTCCTTATTTTTCGAGTTTTGTTAAAAATGAAAAAGGATTTAAAGCCCACTTTTATCTCTTTTTCGAGCTTCGATAATAGCGAAAAAGGAACCCATGGAGTCTTCTTTCAACTCTTTTCAGACTTCGATAATGTGAAAATATTGTCGAGCACTTGTCTTTTCAAGCTCGTAAAAGTAAATGAATTGATATCTACTCAGTATAAGTTTAACCCTTTTCCGGACTGAGATAGATTTTTTACGAAAAAGGAATACCTTGATCAAACATGACTAAAGAAGTTCTCACAGATATTATTTTACACTTTTTCGGATCTGAGCGACAACTTTACAAAAAATTACTTATGGAGTTGTCTTTCGTCCTCTTTTTCAAACTCTCTAAGTATGAAAAAGGACTGGGCTATCACTGTCGTTAATCTCATTAAAACATAAAATAGCGACGGGCTTGTCGATCATGGCAAGAATCGAGTTTCATTCATTGCTAGACTCGTTCAATTATTAAATAGAAATACTTTATTTGCCCAAAGGGTTGAATTATAGATCAAGAAAATGTTATCCTCCTCAATATTGTTAAAAAATAAAGAGTTACTGGTCGATAAATGACCAAGGAAAATTTGGGAAAGTGAACAAAACTTTTTACAGTAGCAGGTCGCTCTTGAACATGACACTTCACTCCATCACAATGAATGTTTGGGTTGGGTAATATTCTTGATGGTTCATTCATACCTATGGTTCATCATACCTTCACTTCGATTTTGGTTCAATGCTGCCAACTCATCTCAGTGTCGTCGATATGTTCAAGAGAAGCCATCCAGTGAATACTCATCCTTCTGCAATACTCATAAACCTTCGTTCTCATGACCGTCATCCCTGAAAATTGCTATATCAAGTCATACCTTTGTCTCTGAAATAAGTAACTCTTGTTTCACAATAAGGTGGCTTCCTGTCAACGACAAATAATTATCCAGGAAGTTCACTTAGAAACATTATGTTCCAATACCATGAGGCTTGTTACAACATCGACAAGATCCTCGCTTCCATACTTTTGACCGAAATATTTTGTTTGGTGTTTGACATCAAATCATCTATTCACGCCTTATGAAATGCACTGCAATACCTTGAGGGCCATTAACATAATGGTGGTTCTCTCATGTTTGTTAACAGCTCACATCATTGGCTGGTAATCAAACGATGTCTTTCCATGTTCGACTACAAATCATATAATCACATGGCTAGAATTGTACCCAAATGATCAAGTGAACGAGATAAGAAGACCCTGGATCTAGTTTCAACCATCTGGGCTGCGATTTCAGGATTGTTGTACACATCATTTGTACGGTGACCTTACATACAGATCGTCATCCGAACATGGACCTATATCTGTAGGCATGTATGTATTGGGCAACATTCCAATATAGACGACTTTCTGAATTATGTACATGTTATTATATTTTTTATGTGCTGAACATGGGATTGCCTAACCTCAGCAATTATGATCAAGAGGATATATCATGATGTAATGTATTGTAAGATTGATGCAGGTTGCCACTCTGCTTCATTCCCAGCCCATCATAGTGTAAAGCATCTTAATAAAAATATTGTTATTATTATTCTGACTCCATGCTTTAGGGGGGAATTTGTTATAGGTCAATTTGGGCATCATTCCCAATGACCTGGTTAACTGGACATCATCTCCAGGACCAATGAATAGGGTCTATCATCCCCTATCATTTTGGTTGCTACATGCCCTAAGAAAATAAACAAGACAAATCATCCATGACTTTCATCTGCAAATGTTTCCAAGATTTGAAGTTTATAATATATCATATGAGAGCTCACCAACGCTGACTCTAAATGGACTAAGTGCATTTCATATGCAGGTAGCCCCATTCAAGGCTACTTTGCAAAGCACTTCCTGACACCCATAGGTGCATTGGTCACATTAGGAGTGAAATTCTCATTGTTCTGGAATCTCCATTTGGTCAGTGCCTTCTAGAAGAGTTCACGTGTGTCAAACTTCGAATCCATGTGTCCATTCGACCTCTACAAGATTGGTAACATGCCTTGCCTATTATTAGAAAGTCATTGATTGTAAAACTACCTTCAGCTCCTCTATAAATTGAGCATAGATCTTAGTGTTTGGAAGGAAGAATTTGAGTAGAGAAATGCTAGTGGAATTTCAATTGAGGATTTGATTTATGTAGCATGATGTTGGAGAGATCTGCATTGTGATGAGGCTGGGATGCTGTTGGAGATGGTCATTTCAAATCAATCACTGGGTTGTAACCTCCCCTTCTATCCATTAATAAATATTATTGCTTACTTTCCCACATATGTATCTGTATAAGCTCATGTTTTCCATATTATGAATTCTTATATGATTTATATGGTTTATGTTTCATTGATTTAACTAAATAACTTGAACATACATCTGTACTATTGCTATCTTTTGTTGTTTAGTGTTCATCTTTGCAAGAAATATTTTCGGACATCTAGCTTGGATTTGAAGCTACAGCAAGATCGACAGAAAGAGAATAGGAAGTGCTTGGACTCCAAGTAAGTTCTTTGATATGTTCTGTATGTCTATTTACAGTTAGGTGTAGAAATTTCCTCTTTCCCACCCCGGTTTTCAATTTCACCTTATTTCTCCAAATAGTTAAATGCCCCTTCCCATATCCTTACATTCAACAAACTGGAAAATAAATTTTTGTTGAAAACACAAATTCTGGAAAATTTACAGATGCTGGAAAATGCAGAAATAAAAAATCAGCGAGCATAAAATAGTCATTCAGCACATTTAACACTGATATTTTTGGTCAACATGACCCTGGAAAAACCCCCTACAACTCTTGGGGAAAACCAGTTCGAAAGCTTCTCTTTTATTTTTCTGAATATTGCTTTTTACAGTGAAACAGGAAAAACTCAGAAAAAATTCCAGCAACCAATTTACAGAGTTATCTCGATTTCCGTGCTTGCACACTGCCTTGGAAATTGTGCCAAATCAGCAACAACAGAAAACAGAAAATTTACAGCACCTTAGGACAGCATTAAATGTTGTACGGCCACCTCGAGAAGCGTGTTGGAATAGCCGTACTTTGTTGTACGGACTGTACAGATTTTGTATAGCAACCTCTCTCGAAATCTGTGCCAAAAAACAGAGCTGTAGTTGCTATCCTCTTCCTCGGTTTTTGTGCCGAAAATGACAACCACCCTCTTCCTTGCAAAATGTGCTTGATTTTTGTGCCTTGGAGTGCATGCTTGCTGATGTACCCTCTTCCTCGATTTTTGTGCCTCCTCACTTGGAAACACTGCCTCTCCTTTGCTGTATGGATTTTCTGCCTCGGTATGTGTGCCAATAAATGCTGATGTACCTTTGCTGAAATCTCTTCACCGTTGCCCTTCTTCTCACTGCTCAGAAAAATCTCCAGCTATCCTTCTCTCCTTCTCCCAATCTGCTCATGAAAGAATGAATGACCTTTTCCCTCCTTTTCCTCCTTTAACCTAACCCTAAGTGACTTTTGGGGAATCCCTAAATCCAATGGCTGAAATAGATTGAGATCTAGGGTTGAGATTAAATGCTCATTTAAATCTCACTTTCTATTTTTTAATTCACTCCACTTTAATAGAGACCCACTTAGTCATTTATTTCCAAAGTCACTTTTCCTTTCTAATTTTACATTGACTTTATTAAAGTCACTTTAAAATTAGACTTTAGTAACTTTATCACTTAAAGTCACTTTTAAATTAGATTTGACTTTATAACTTTATAAAGTCACTTTAGGAGAAAATTAAATTCTTTTGGACACTTTTCCCTAGGCCAAAGATCAAAGCCTTAGGGAACCACCTGTCCTCCGGTACCAAATTTCAACACTCCCTCTTACCGAGGAAGGTGTTCCTCACCACACCCATCTTGTCTCTCAAGTAGACATGCTTGCCCCGTGGTAAGGCTTTGGTAAGAATATCTGCAACCTGCTCATCAGTGGGAATATACTCAAGCTTCACAGCTCCTTTCTGAACATAGTCTCTGATGAAATGATATTTGATCCCGATATGCTTTGACTTGTCATGAAATACTAGATTCTCCGTGAGTTTAATGCAACTCTGATTATCACAGTAAATCACTGAAGGTCTCAACGGCTAACCAAATAAGCCAAACAACATCTTGCGAAGCCAGATGGCCTCACAACTAGCTAGACTGGCTGCCATATACTCTGCTTCCGCTGAACTCAATGCTACTGACCGCTGCTTCCAGCTGAACCATGACACTACTGCCGAACCCAACCCAAAACAGCACCTTGAAGTGCTCTTCCTATCAGAAGCACAACCTGCCCAATCAGAATCAGTGTAACTTGCCAATCTCACTCCATCCCCCTGCCCGTAGTCCAGACCATAATCCACTGTCCCCTGCAAGTATCGCAAAATGTGTTTTGCAGCCACCCAGTGAACCTTCCTAGGCTCACACATAAACTGACTCATTGTGTTGACTACAAAACAAATATCTGGTCTAGTGTTGACCAAATACATCAAGGAACCAATCAGCTGCCTGTACAATGTGGGATCCACCAACTCGGAATCCGAAGCATGGAGCTTCTTCCAGTTGGTGATCATCGGTGTCGACATGGGTCTACAATCCTCCATGTGGAATCTGCCAAGGATGTCCACAATATACTTCCCCTGTCCCAGGAAGAAATGCCCCTCCTCCTACCACACCTCCAAACCCAAAAAGTAATGCATCAAGCCGATGTCCTTCATCTCAAACTCCGCCGCAAGATCTCTCTTGTAGTGCTCTATGAGTCTCTCTGCACCTGTAATGACCAAGTCATCCACATACAGCACCAGAATGAGAGGCTCCTCACCTATCACAATATAGTAAAGGTTCGGATCTGCCTCACTCTTTGTGAAACCCATCTTCTGCAAGTATGTATCTATCATGGAGTACCAAGCTCTGGGAGCTTGCTTCAGGCCATAAAGGGCCTTCTTCAGTCTGCACACATGGGACTCCTTCCCATGCACCTCAAAGCCCTGTGGCTGCTCGATGTACACCTCCTCCTGTATGAAGCCATTAAGAAATGCGGTCTTCACATCCATCTGGTGGATCTTCCAACCCATCTCTGTTGCTATCGATATAATGGAGCGGATCGAAGTATATCGAGCCACGGGAGCGAAGGTCTCCTCATAATCAACTCCCTCTACCTGGGAGAACCCTCTAGCCACAAACCTCGCTTTGAATTTCTCAATGTTGCCATATGCAGCATGCTTTACCTTGTAAAGCCATCTGGAAGTAACCACGGATTTGCCCTCAGGCCTCGGCACCACCTCCCAAACATCATTCTTCATGATAGAAGAATACTCCTCATGCATGGCCTCTCTCCAGACCTGCTGGCTAGCTGCCTCCTCATAGCTAGAAGGCTCAGAGTCAAGGATGTTGGTAGCCATTGCCATATAGCTACAAAACCTCTCAGGTGGTCTGCTCTCTCTGACCGGCCTCTTAGGCCCAGCAATAGATGTGGCCTCTCTCAAGGTGTCCTGAAGCCACTTGGGCTTCCTCTTCCCTGAGCATACTTCTCCCACTGGAGAATGAAACTCCTCCTCATCATCATCATCAGGAGCCTGAACTCCGTTTCACATCTGTTATCCTCTTGCACCTTTGAACTGTGGTAGAGGTCACAGCGTGAGCGTACGCTCGGTGGACTCCCCCTAGTAAGCCCTAAAAACATGTTGCTCGAAGCACCACCTCATTTCGGCAGGCCCGCGCTGCTCAGCGACGGACTGACATCGTCATGAATCCTTACCCTCCCGGATCCTCTTGATCCACCTTACTTTGGATCTGCCTGCAGTGACTCAACCGGCTGGCAGAGGTGCAGCCAGTGCGAATACTCTAACTCCCGTGACCTCCTAAAGGCCCTATCCTCCTCGAACTTCACATCCCGTCTGACAACAACTTTCCTCTGCGCAGGAATGTAAATCCGAAAGGCCTTGGAGGTCTCACTGTAGCCCACAAAGATACCCTTCTCTGCGGTGGGCTCTAGTTTGGTCCTCTTCTCCTTGGGTATGTAGGAGTATGTGATACACCCAAAGATACGAAGATGACCAATATCGGGCTTCTTCCCAGAAAAAGCCTCCTCTGGAGTCATGTGCCCCAAGGCACGATGCAGACTCCTGTTCTGCAAATAAACAGCTGTGTTGCAGGCCTCTGCCCACAAAAACAATGGCAACCCCTGATCATGTAACATGGCTTTGGCAGCCCCTCCGATGGATCTGTTCTTCCTCTCCGCAACTCCGTTCTGCTGGGGGTTGTAAGGAACAGTGAGCTCCCTCCTAATGCCTGCCTCCGCACAATATTCAACAAACTCTCCAAGGGTGTACTCTCCCCCATTGTCCGACCTCAGGGACTTGATCTTCTGACCTGTCTGTGTCTCCACAAGAGCTCTGAACTCCTGAAACTGCTTGAAGACCTCACTCTTGGTCTTCAAGAAATAAATCCAGGTCCTCCTGGAGTGATCATCAATGAATAAAACATGGTACTCATATCCACTCAAGGAAACATGAGACATCCGACTGCTCACATCGGAATGAATCAAATCAAGTATCCCAGTCGCTCTGCTATCACTGCTGGGAAAAGGGGATTTGGCAAACTTGCCCATCGCACATCCTCTGCAAGTATCAAAGTGATCAGTACTGAAATCTGGCACACCTGTAGTGATCTCTCGCAAAGTCCTCAAGGCTCCATGATACATATGCCCCATCCTGCGGTGCCAAATCTCACACAGCTCAGAACTGCTAGCTCTGCTGTCGGTACTACTGCTCAATGCCAAAAGGAGCTGAAATGCAAACTTGTACACCTTTGCATGGCGTACACCTATCACTCTAGCTGAATCAGCTGGAGCGCCCCACTAAGGATACATGTTTTCATCACTTTTTTGAACGGTATTTCATATCCTCTTGTCCTCCAAAGTGAGACGGATGAGGTTCTTCCTCTCCTGGCACATAAAGAACATCGACACCTTCAAGGAGGTTGAACTCCCTCTGAAATGTCAATGTTCCCACATCGACTGCTCTAACAACTCTGTCATCACCGAGTACTACCTCTACATCAGTGCTACTCTCTGAAAGCTCTGAGAAGTACTCACGGAATCCTGTCATGTGACGTGAAGCCCCACTGTCCACATACCAGATACCCGAAGATGCTCCGCTAGTCGAGGGAAATGCATGCTCCCTCTGAACCTCTATGGCAGGTAATCCTGCACTAGAGGACTCACACGCAATGAACCCAAACTCCCGGTCAAAGCGATCTGCAAAGTCCTCAACCTCTGCTGATGCTGCCATGCTCTGGTTCTTCCCCTTCTTCTTCTTCTTCTCCGGACACACAACTGCATAGTGTCCTATCTTCTGACAATTCCAACACTTCACCTTGGAATAGTCCTTCTGTGTGTTACCCTGTTTACCTTTACCTTTACCTTTGCCCCCACCATTACTTGTGGAAGCCTGCTTCTTCCCTTTGCCTTTCTTGCCTCCTGCCAACAGTGCTACATCCTCATCCTGCTCAACTGGCTTGGCTGCCCCAAGCTGACCTTTTCTGATCTCTGTCTGAATGCAATCATCCCAAAACCTCTCCCATGTGGGAAGGGTCTCACGTGCACAAACCCCATCAGCAAAGTTCATCCATGAACTGGGGAGGCCATTCACTGCTATCCGCACCAACTCAGTGGGTTGAATGACCTCTCCAATTGTTGCCAACTCATCTCTCACATTAGTAATCTTTGTGAGATATCCAGCTGCACTATCAGTCTTACCCATCTTAATGGTTTTCAGCTTCTCCTTCAGGACCATTTTCCAGTTCTCATTGGTACTTTGGTAGAGATTGGACAATGTTGTCCACATCTCATGAGCATTTCTCTTTCCTCTCACATGAGGAATGCAATGGTCTTTGATTCCGTCTAGAATCAGTCTCTTACCCTTGTTGTTCTTCCTATTATATGCTGCCAACTGAGTAGCATCAGTAGACACATTAACAGGCTGCTGTGAGGTATGAACCATGATATCCCATACTTCTGCCTCCTCAAAGATACTCTACATTCTCTCCTTCCAAACATTGTAATTGGTATGCCCATCCAACCTATCCTCCACCCTCAATCCCAATGACATCCTGCTGTCCTAAAACTGAAAAATAGCACTGCTGTAGTAAAGATAAAAATTTTGTTTGTGAAAAAATCAGCTTGCTGGAATTTTCTGAGTGAAAAATCAGCAGGCTGTATTTTTCTCCTTGCTGTCCCAAACTGCACTTTCAGCACTCAAGCTCTGATACCATGTAGAAATTTTCTATTTCCTGATCCCGGTTTTCAGTTTCACCTTATTTCTCCAAATAGTTAAATGCCCTTTCCCATATCCTTACATTCAAAAAACTGGAAAATAAATTTTTGCTGAAAACACAAATTCTGGAAAATTTACAGAATGCTGGAAAATGCAGAAATAAAAAATCAGCAAGCATAAAGCAGCCATTCAACACATTTAACACTGATATTTTTTGTCAACATGACCCTGGAAAAACCCCCTACAACTCTTGGGGAAAACCAGTTCGAAAACTTCTATTTTATTTTTATGAATATTGCTTTTTACAGTGAAACATGGAAAACTCAGAAAAAATTCCAGCGATCAATTTACAGACTTATCTCGATTTCCGTCCTTGCACACCGCCTTGGAAATTGTGCCAAATTAGCAACAATAGAAAACAAAAAATTTACAGCACCTTAGGACAGCATTAAATGCTGTACAGCCACTTCGGGAAGCATGCCGGAACAGTCGTATTTTGCTGTACGGACTGTACAGATTTTGTACAGCAACCTCTCTCGAAATCCGTGCCAAAAAACAGAGCTGTAGCTGCTGTCCTCTTCCTCGATTTTTGTGCCGGAAATGACGGCCACCCTCTTCCTTGAAAAATGTGCCTGATTTTTGTGCCTTGGAGTGCGTGCTTGCTGTTGTACCCTCTTCCTCGATTTTTATGCCTCCTCACTTGGAAACACTGTCTCTCCTTTGCTGTACATATTTTCTGCCTCGGTATGTGTGCCAATAAATGCTGTTGTACCTTTGCTGAAATCTCTTCACTGCTGCCCTCCTTCTTCTCACTGCTCAGAGAAATCTGCAGCTCTCCTTCTCTCCTTCTCCCAATCTGCTCATGAAAGAATGAATGACCTTTTCCCTCTTTTTCCTCCTTTAACCGTTAAGTGACTTTTGGGGAATCCCTAAATCCAATGGCTGAAATAGATTGAGATCTAAGGCTGAGATTAAATGCTCATTTAAATCTCACTTTCTATTTTTTAATTCACCCCACTTTAATAAAGACCCACTTAGTCATTTATTTCCAAAGTCACTTTTCCTTTCTAATTTTACATTGACTTTATTAAAGTCACTTTTCCTTTCTAATTTTACATTGACTTTATTAAAGTCACTTTAAAATTAGACTTTAGTAACTTTATCACTTAAAGTCACTTTTAAATTAGACTTTGGTAACTTTATCACTTAAAGTCACTTTTAAATTAGATTTGACTTTATAAAAATTATAAAGTCACTTTAGGAGAAAAATTAAATTCTTTTGGACACTTTTCCCTAGGCCAAAGATCAAAGCCTTAGGGAACCACCTGTCCTCCGGTAACCAAATTTCAACATTAGGAAAAGTAGTTGTAAATTCTTTAATTTGTTGTTCTAGATAAGCACCTATCTAGGGAAGAATGTTTTATCCGTAATCCATAATTCCACATAATAGTTTAAGTAGGAGGAAAATTAACTTGCATTCTGAAATAATTTATGTTTTGTGAATTTAGGCACCAAAAAACACTTATATAATTAACCAAAATAAGTGGTCCAAATCCATGCATGCTTAGCTAAATGTTTTTCATTTTTCTAGTGTAAAAGTCATTAGTTTAGTTCAATTTTTGCACTAGGATTCGGGAACAGGATCGAATTGTCTGTAGAGAGCAAGTAATCTCTAATGCCTTTGCATATTTGGGTGATACTAGGCAAGCATATGAACACTCTCTATTGATAACTCACCATCTCCCTATAGTTTATCATTTAGATTAACTAGGAAAAATTGGAAGCGGCCCACACCCGTACATGTTTTTCTTTTGAGCAAGGAACAACCAAACATAGTTTAAATAGGGGATTTTTAAAAGGATCATCGCATATCAACACATTCAAACTATGTTCTTGTTCACCTTTTGTTCACACACATTCACACCCTAAGAAAATTAAAGACACATAAAAGTAACTTAACCAAACTCACCAAAATCTCACCATAGGGGCCATAAGAGAATTTATAGTTTAAGTTAGGACCAAGGGGGTAGGCATCCAATAAGCCACCTTGGTCAGTATACATCTTGAAACATAGAATTTTACTGTTTAGGGAACTTTCAAATCCGTCTAACTGCCCACAGAAAATAAAACCTGAGTGCAACAAAGACCCGATTCAGAGGGGGTTAGGCTTAGGCCCACTGCGTGCGGTATTATTCGAGGCTATCTGGCCCATCTAATACTCGATACTAGTAGTTGAACTACCAAGAATCCCAAGACTCAAATGCTCATGTAGGACGATGGTTCTCAGTGTCCAAAATTAGGGCATCCTTCCCTATAGGTGACGGTGCAGGCAACACTAGATCCTCTACCCTTACCTTGGTGGATTTTCTTTGGTTGACTGGGGGCATCACCAGTTCTTTTGGGACACAATGCCAGCATTCACAAGATATATTCTCAAGGCCCAGTTACCTTTGAGCGTGTGAGGATGATTAGGTCTTCTAGGATTTGAGTATCATACGCAAACAACAAAAAACCATATTTTTTTATTGACTGATCACATAGGATTAATCTAAAGGGGAAATTTATCTTTTATTTTCGCTTTGTTTTATGTATGTGATCAGATTTAACCTCTGCAAAAGAAATCTGGGATAGATTGCACTTCATGCATGGAGTAAACACTAAGGACTGCACTGACAAGAAGGATAAGAGAATTAAGAAGAAGAAAAATTCATGTCAACAGGAAAATATTCAATCAAACGAAGTACCTGCTAGTGTGAATGGAGATAAGAACCATGAAGAAATTACAGCTGAAGAAAGAGCCAAGCTTGACACTGCTTTGACTAAAATAGAAAAATTGAAAAATGAAAACAAAGACCTTAAGACAGTGGTGCAAATATGTGATGAGAGAGAATATGAAGATAGGAAAGAAATTATTGACCTGAAGACACAACTTGAAGAGGCAAAAAAAGTAGAAGACACTCTGCTGCAACAAATGAGAGAGAAAAGTCAGGAATGTGAAAGATTGGAAGAAGAAGTAGTGAGCCTAAGAAAGAACATAGAAAAATCCCAAAGAGAACTATTAATGAATACACCTCTAATGAAAGGCTCTGGACAGTTGGACCAGATTCGAAAGGCTCAAAGGTCACCTCTCATAAAGGCTGTGATAGGATATGAAGGTGAAACTAGTAAGTCCAAGGTTGAAGATAATAGGAAAATCATTTTTGTAAAAGCTGTAAAGAACAGTGAAACAACTCAACAAATTTCTCCAGAAGCAGAAACCAGGAGAAACATGAGTTGCAGAGAACCAAACAAAAACAAGCAGCAACATGAGAGGATAGAGAATGAAGGGATCAAATAGTCAGCAGAAAAAGGCTCATACACTCGTGAGGATGAAATGAATAAATTTGGAAGATGTCAAAGAACGTTCTTTCCTCCTATGAAAAATAGCACAAGTTTCTCTTGTCATAAACCAGGACATAATGCAGCATATTGTAAGACAAAGCCAATCCATTCCAACCAGCAAAAGAGTAGAACCCCTCAAGCAAGCAAATGGAAAAGACAATCCTTCACCAGGTACACAAATTACTTCCATGGTTACTGTTATGCATGCAATAATTTTGGACATAAATCTATTGAATGTAAAATGTATTCAAGAAGGGGAACAAAGTATTATACATCAACTCAAATGTACTATGATAAAATAAGATGTTATGTATGCCTCAAACTTGGTCACAAAGAAAAGGATTGTAATATGCCATATACATTAAAGAACTCTAGACAAATGATGGAATATAATCAAATCAAACAAAGCTATGAATCAAAAAGAAATACAAACATTATGAAGAACCCCAATAAAGTATGGAAGGAAAAGAGAAAAGGGGAGCCTATTATCTCAATAACATAATGAATCCTCCATAGTCTCAAGGGGAGCTGCTCTAGGAAGCAAAGCAAAAATTCATCCAGTAATATACATGAAGCAACATCCCAGGGGGAGAGCAGTTCATAAATAGACCACATGAAAGCAGTCTAAGAAGAGCTCCATGTAATGAGAAGAACTGTGAGATCAGGAAGAAAAAGGAAATTCCTCTAAAAGAGAACTATAGAGAAAGAAGAGGATCTGAAGCATTCAAAAGCTGACAAAGTGATGGAATAAGAGAAGACAGCAAGAAGCCATGGTAATAGAAAGAAGACATCAGCACCTTAAAGTGATGATCACACTATGCTTCATACTGCTAGAATTAACAATGAATCACATTAAGAAGGGTAAGTAAGAAAAGTGCCTATTATCAATTCATTACATCTTTCAAAAGGTTCACTTGGAGAAATGTAGTTAAGTGAGTAATAAATCTTTGAGTAATCAGCCCATGAAGATTCATAGAAAAGAAATTGAAGACATCTTCCTGAAGATCATTATGTTAGACAGTTGAATTGTACTTAAAGCAGTAATGATTCTGGAGCAGTCCTAGAAAGGAAATGCAGTGACATTCTTTTAAATCAAAATGACAGAATAAGAAAATGGTTAATAATGATAAGATTAGTTTCAGGATATTGATGACTGTTGGTGCAAACAGTGGAAAGCTCTATAGTAGAATTTATGAAGGATGTCTTAGTTATGGGTTTATATGCAAGCCGAAGTGAAATCTCTACATAGTTTATCAAGGTAGTATCAATTGGCATTTAGGTACAAGCAGCATGCCGATCAACAGAATATCAAGTGTTATTATGAAGTAGCAGCAATATGGTACAGGTCCTCAGGATCAAAGGTTTTTGGCAAAAGTACATCAAGGTAATATTCCCAGTGTTATCTGCATTCAGCATGAAAAGGTCAGTAGCAGAGCAAAAATAACACTATCTTGCTTACACTTAAAGTAGTATATTGAGCACTGAAGCAATATCTTTTTCTATATATAATTTCATGCCTTCCTGAAGTTGGTACATGTATATCTTCAAGGCCTCTTTCTTAAGATTAGTTACAAAACTGTGTGAAGTCTGTTTGCTGAGTTTTCAATCAAACATCTTGAATATGCTCGTGTGGAAGTTCATCTTGATAGAACAGTCAAAGTATCTGAAGAATAAAGGACTAGCTGTGATTACCATCTGAAGCTCAAAATTTTTAAATCATCTAATCCTACTTCAGCACAAAGGATTTACTGGTAATCCACCTTTAAAGAGAGATTTATCATTGACATACATAACCTCTTTATGTCATAAAGGAAAGTGCATGATTGATAAGTGAGACTGACTAATACACTGAATGTATCTAGTCTCAAGGGTTTGTTTTGAAAGTACATTATGAAATCAGTAAAAGCATTTGATCTCTTAGATAAAATTCTGGTTGATTCATTGATCATATCAACAACAAGAAACTCTCAGTCTTTAAATGTAATATCCTTGTCAGCGTCCTAGTTCATATCATCACCAACAGGCAGGAAAGGTGTACCACAGTAATAAAAGATATATTGGCATCATTATCATAATTGAACAGATGTTGTCTTCAGATGTGTATTGCAGAAGAAAACTTATCTCATCTACAATCTTCCTCAACAGAAATATATTGGCGCAATACATCAGATATAGACTGAAGTATAGTTGAAGCAAGCCTGATATGTCACTTGGAGCATTCACAATCTTTAAGTCTTGATCCAATAATACATCTCTTATTATACAAGTTTGATTATATATGGCTGTCATCACCTACTCTTTATTCAAGTGCAAGGAGTCTATGCTTCGGAATGGTATCGACTTAATGTGTATAGACAAGTTCAATAATCCCCAAAAGTGTTCTCTCAACAACTCTTTTACACCAGTTTGGAGTAGCAGGGTACAAATTCAGAAGAAGAAGATCTAAACACAAATCAGAGAGAAGAAATGCAAACACAGAATCTACACTGAGAAATGTGCAACCCTTTTCCATTGATGTCAAAGGGGGAGGAAAAGCAGGTAATAGAAGAAAGGGTCTTCTAAAAGAAGCCAGCCAGAGAAAGACTTGGAGGAAGCATTGGATTATCGGTGGATGTGTTGCCATCAATGCCAAAGGGAGAGACTGTTGGAAATGTTGTCATTGATAGCAAAGGAGATGGCAAAGGAGGAACACCTGAGGCAGCAACAAGGCAAAGAAAGCAGCATAGCAGCAAGATGTAGAGAGGGTCGAGCAGTAGAGACAGGGTCATTTAAAGAAGCAGAGGCAGCAAAAGGAGAATTAAGGAGCAGCATCAGACAAGGAAAAGAGGCAGGCTAGGAAGTTGAAGATCAGCAGAGAAGAACAGAGGAAGAGTACATTTACAGAGAGAGGGCAGCAAAAAGAGAGGCAGCAGAGAAAGCAGTAGACAAGGAAAAGAGGCAGACTAGGAAGTTGAATAATGATTCACCAATGATGTTTAAACTCTGGCCAGCAAAAAGTTTGTAAGTTAATTCATTGTATAATGAGGAAGTTGTTTCAGGATTATTGTGCATCTATCGAGTTAAACCCTGTGTGAACATATGAGTTCTATATGAATGATAGTTGATTTTTGTACAACCAAGTTGATATTGATTCTGCATGGGATTGGAATAAGTTGATGTCAGTGAAATTATTTAGTATGCCTAGCCATACCTGTAGAAGAAATTAGAGGGATTGTTATTTATTGGGATAAGACTGTGAAACTATATTTACCCTGGCACCACAATACACGGTTTTGTATATCTAGTGAATATTTAATGGTCGTGCGAGGAAAGACCGACCATATCAGAATTTCGTTCAAATGTTGGTATGAATCCTCGTGAGGGATTATGAAGGTCCGTTGAAAACTGAAGGAGACAATATAGAGGGAGGCATTTCCGTCGAAGATGGAGGTTGTATAACAGAGGCGCAGAAGAAATACAAGTGGGTAGAGTTAAGTCGGAATGGTGTATGAAGAGGCGGAACCACGAATCAAGAACGAACAGTCAAGAGTGAGCGGAACCTGGAGTGTCGAAGAATCGGAACCATGACCTGATGAACAGTGACGGCGGTTTATGGTTTTCATCGCACTGCCTTTCGGTGATAAGCGGTATTTCCTAGTTGGGGAGCGATTCCATAGAAACGTCGACACATAGCAAAGGTGGACCCACGAAAATTGCTATCAAAGCATGCCATCGCACGTTAACGTTCGACCAAAGAAGCCGAGCGATATTGTTGAACGTCGTTGATCTTGGGAAGGGGTCATCGGACGGTGGTCACTTGCTATAGATGCGCGAAGGTTACCCAAGGTACGGTGCGCCATCGCGCGTTATTGTCCGTGCAAGTTGCCCGAGCGATATCCGTCGGATCATCAGAAGCCGTGCGATGTGATATCCGCCATTGGATGTGGTAGGTCGTTAGTGCTGGGACCCACGCATATATACACTTGCTGATTGTTGGTGCCGAACTAAGGTTTGCGAGTTTAATGATAGGTCGTGACTATATAGGGATATAGCATTATATGCAGGTAGGGTGACTTCGTTTAATATGTGCAGCTTCCGAGGATTATATGACAAGGTTAATCGTATGTATTTGGCGGTCAATCCTTACGGATGTTGGGTTATTTGTATGAACGAATTGCATATATTATAGACATTGAGATATTACAGTGCGCATGTAAAGAGATGGTATTATTACGGTTTGAACCATAGAATAGAGATGACACTTCCGCCAGCAGAATCATTTGAAGATGGACTATTGGGTTCTAGTTATGGAGGAATGTGGAATTAAGATCTCAATTATCTGAATTGAGATATTAGAATAAACCATAATTGTTTGTTTAAAATTGCTAGCGTAGAATAAGGGAATGCTGAGAGATTGCCAGACTTGAGGACTCTGAAAAGAAACTTGGATACACTTTACACACAGATTGAGGTTTAAAGCAAGGAAAACCGGGACTGTGGGTTATCCCCTCTATCAAGTACAGAATGAATAGTTGAAATTAAGTACAGTGAACAGATGAATAGACACAGAAGTGAACCAAGATATACAGAACAGTCACTCAACAGCAGCAGAAAAGACAAATCTAGTAAAGCCAAAGTTCAGAAAAGGCGCTGAGTGATATTGAAATGTGTAACTGAAAATGTAAATATTTTTGTTTATATTGTTTGTGATGCAAAGGCAAGTATCCTAAGGAAAAGAAAAATCCCACTATAGCATGGAAAGTTGTACATATTTTTATAATTTTAAAAATGAGTTGGATAAAGGAATAAGGAGACAGAAGCCAAAGAGTCATGACTGTTCATTCCAAATTCTTTGTGAAATACAAACAGTCATGTGAGGAACTCTATATATAATATCCCATTGATATGCATAGAGAGGTTAGAGAGAGCAAATATAGAGAAGGCAGAGTATAGAAGAGTGAGGAAGAGAAGATTAAGAAAAGAAGAGCAGAAAGAGATGCTACAGAACAGAGCTGATATCTGAGGTAAATCAACAAACATTCAGTTTAATAAATTGAGGAAGTTGGAGCTTCCCTATCAAGTTGAAGCTTGATAGCTGTCAGTGGTAGCTGACTGAGGTTAGAGCCTCCTGTAGGTTGGTGCCTGCAGAAAATTGAAGGGAGTTGGTGCTTCCTTGCAAGTTGTAGATTGCAGAATTGAGGTTGGATTCTCCTGTAGGTTGGTGCCTGCAGAAAAACAGTGGTGAGAGGGAGTTGGAGCTTGCCTTTGCATCACAACAATAATAAGATGTGGTTTTCTCCCTTTATGGGTTTCCACTTATATATGGTGTCTCTATGCATGATGTTTATGTGTTGATGTGGTTTATCTCATTTGCTTAATACTTGCTGCTCTCATATTAAATCTACTGTTACATTATATTAATACTTGCTGCTCACATTCTAAGACTACTCACATATTAAGTTGAACATGAAATGGAAGTGTAAATAAGTTTTAATGAAAAAGTTTTAAAAGTCCATGAATGTGTTAAATTGATTCACCCCCCCCCCCCCCCCTCTCAGTTTAACTAAGGGTTCAACAGATTTCCCTTCCGGAAATCCTCCACCAATTCTGTTGAATTAGCTTTCTCTAATCATTCCGTTGATTAGATCTCAGACTTCTTGGTTAGAAAGTTTGTTGAGGAACTATTTCCCCTACTTTGTCAACCCTGCTAGATATTGTTCTGCACCAGCATAAACAATGCCCCATCAACAACTTTGAAGAACCAAACTGCACTTCCAACCACGGCAACCGGCACAGTGTCACCTCCTCTCGGACTATGTCACCCTCTTGGGCCTACGTGAGGCTTTGCGTCAGCTCTGCGTGAGCTAGACAGGCTCTGGGTCACCCCTCCTGGGCTCTACGCTGTCCCTTTGGTGCGTCGCTGCCTTTTCCTGGATCTGTGTTGTCATAGCCGCCTTCTTGCAGCAAAAGTAACTTTGCCTCTTCGTTGATGGCTTCAGCTCTCCCTGATCTGCAATAACTCTGATACCATGTGAAAATTTATGAATCCTTATTGCAAAAATCCTACTGCAGAAATCTGGTTTACTTCTCCTACTTGTGTTTTTAATTTAACAAGTTATTTTCAGAAATATTCAGAAAACATTGAAGTAAACACACTGTAGCCTACACATACATACATATCAGGTACTAAATAACTAAGCACATTCGACAAAGGACACACAAGATTTTTCAGACAAATGTCCCCAGAAAAATCCAATGCGGGAAAACTGGTGCAACAATTCTTGAGGGTTTTAATATTATGCAAAATTTTGAATACAATCTAGGGTACCAGTAGTGGTTTACCCAACAAAGAAAATCCCAGCAGAAGTACCTATCTCTGGAGACAGAATATATGGATGATTCAGCTGAGGACGAATAATCCCACAGGTGCCTACGTAGTCACTGCGTTACCCTTCAGTGTGGTTGTGTCACCCCTTCTGGATCTGCTGAATACAAGCCCTTTCTAGCCCATTGAAACCCCAATGCAGCTCTTTGAATGACTGTGTCAACCTCTTCTGGCTCTCCGTCCCTCTGCGTCACCCCTGTTGGGCTTACAATGCCTCTGCGTCACTCCTCCTTGCCATGCGCCGCTCCTCTGGTATGGATCTGCCTCTTTGCCAATGTATTCTTAGCATCGGATCTGAAATCCCTCTGCCGATTTAAACCTCGCTGCACTGCAAGCTCACTTGAAAATTATCAACAAACCGCACCCAAAATTTCAACTTAGCTCAAGTGCTACCGTTGTGTGTGGTCTCCAACTGACCCCAAGCCTTCCTTTAATATTTTTCCTGTTGATGAATCAATGGTCGTGATCTAATCTCTAATCGACAGCCAAGATTAGAAAAGACTTGATCCTTGTCACTTAGAACATCCTCACCCACATGTTAAATTAATTCACTTTAATTGATTAATTTCCCTAAGTTAAAATTAGGGTCTTCATTAAAATAATTAATTATTTGAATAAATTAGGCTCTGTGTGGAATTTCTCCAAACGATTTCTGGGTCTTGGAGATCTCATGCGTTCTATCCCCTCCACAAAGTTTCAGATCTAGAGCACATTCGATGATACCCCAAAAATCAACAATGTTTAGCCTTCAGGCAGTACTCGGGCACATCATCAGGAGCTGGGATAGCAGATCTCGCTATATGATTTGGCAGGCACAGCGCAGCAAGATATTCACAGCACAAGTTATTGATGCTCGGTGCCTACCTATTGGATACCTGCAGGAGGCAGAGACAGGGCACAGAGGGGTCCCAATAGCTAGAAACATATCAAGCGGCAAGTAGAGAGGATTGGGGGCTGTGGATCTCCAGTATGGTTATGGGATCCAGGGATCTAGTTGATCGGTGGGATACTGCACTCCTCAGTGAGCATGGTTGGGATAGCAGGCGGACTTATTCATTCACAGGCGGACACATGGGGGATCACTGAAGCCCTCACCATAGGACGAGGCAGATTGTTGCTCAAGATTGGGGCTAGCCATGGAGTGATAGGCATTGGCACTGAGCTGCTTTGGCAGGATTGGCCTAGCCTCGATCATCGCATAGATTATGGCCAAGAGTTATGGGAGAGGAGGTTTCGGTACGAGCATGCTAAGCATTCAGTCATAACTGGAGCGTCACGATGTCAGCGGGATAGGTTCCTTCTACGACGAGAAGGGGATCCTTGGTTTTAGTGATTCGTTGATGGTGTGGGGAACTTAACCAGTGTGGCAGGGTGATCGACAAAAGGAGATCACGGGAGGCCCGGGTAGACGAGGGTTCAATCCCACCAGGATTGGATTGCATCTTCAGAAGTTTACTGTTGAGATTTTGGGGTAGCATCGAATGTGCGCTAGCTCCCAAACTTTGTGGAGGAGCTGGAGTACATGAGATCTCCAAGACCCAGAAAGCGTTTGAAGAAATTCCATCAGGTTTAAGAGATATTTAATTAATTAATCTTTTTAATTAAGAACCCTAAGTCTAACTTAGGAAAATTAAAATATTAAAGTGAATTAAATTAAACATGTGATGAGAATGACCTAAGTGACGTGGATCAAGCAACTTCTAATCTTAGCCGTCGATTAGAGATTAGATCACGACCATTGATGTTTCATCGAGAAAAGTATAAGAGAAGGACTCGAGGTCAATTGGAGGACACACACATTGACAAAGCACTGAAGCTAAGCTGAGATTCTAGGGCATGGTTTGCTAAGAATTTCAGAAGTGTTTTAGCTGCAACGAGGGTCAGTATTAGCAAGGGGGATGGTCTAATCCCAAGCCAAAAATACAACGAAGGCAGAGAGGCAGCATAATGAACAGCGTAGAGGTAGCTAGGGGCTACGCAGTCTAGCAGAGGCCACGCAGAGGCAACAGGAGCCACATAGGGCTCACGCAGGCCCAGTCAAGGCAACGTAAGCCCTTCTACGATGACGCAGACCCTTCTAGAGTAGCTTAAAGGCTGACGCAGGCTAGGAAAGCTGACGCAGAGGGCTGAAGAGTAGCGCTAGGGTTTCTGGTGGGCCAAAAAGAGCTCGAGTTCTGTAAATCACGTTTGAGGGTGTGAATCAACCATATTTTCTTTCTCAGAGTATAGAGGTATTGCTTGCCGTATTTTTCTCTGTAGGGCCAACTAGTTTTGGTGCCCATAAATGTTGTATTTAGATTATGCCTAATAATGAAAACCCTCCAGAGCTAGTTGCACCAGTTTTTCCCGCATTGGGTTTTTCCAAGGACATTTGTCCGAAAAATATGTGTGTCACTTTGTCTATGAGCATGTTATTTAGTAGTTGATTTGTATGTGTAGGTTGTTATATGTATTTACTAAGTTGTTAATTTTGAATATTCAGATTAATAACTTGTGTATGTAATCAAGTAGGATAAGTAAATCAAGAATTAACAGTAGGGTTTCTTAGATTAAGAAATTTTCTCATGGTATCAGAGCGATTGCAGATCAAGTTGGATCTCCAACAAATCCGCTGAAGAAATTTGTGCTACAGAGAGTAGCTGAAGCGGCAGAGAATCCGGAGAAGGCAGCGCAACACTAGAAGGATGCAGAGGCAGCAAGAGCCACGCAGAGGGCAGTGTAGTCCCAGCTGGGTGACACAGAGACAACGCAGTGCCTTCCAGAGGAACAAAGGAGCAGCCTACGCTGCGCAGTCACTGCACAAAGGCTGCGCTGAGCTAATCTTCTCACGCAGAAGCCAGCCAGGGTAACACAGTCCAATTTCGAGTGTTGTGCAGATTTGTCGTGGACCGGAAGCAGAGCTTCAGATCTTTAGTAGTTGCTGGTGGGGCGTAGATTCTACCGATGCAGAATTGTGCCTAAGCTAAGTTGACAAAGAGCAGGAGGAGAACAGCTGCTCAGGAGATTTCATTGCCAAAAGAAATCTGAGGATCAATCGTAGGGTGATCAATGAGAGTTGATTTGTTGTGTTTGGTAGATTTCCAAGGAGGAAATCAGCTGCTAGACGTAGTAGAGGGTGCCTTTCTCGCCAAGGACCTTAGATCCGAGTTTCTGTTGAGAGTAACAGCAGAAGCAAGGAGAGGAAGATCTGTTCTGACAGATTATTTCTGTGCAGATGGTGCCACACGAACTGTGCGATGAGGATAGGTTGGACAGCCTATCCAACTTTGCTATCTGGAAGGCCAGAATCCTGGTAGTCTTGGAGGCATACGACTTGCGGGAGCATGTAGAGAGTGTCTTGGCTACACCAACTGATGCTCTTCTCCTAGCGAAGCATAATGAAGCAGCGGAACATGCCAAGCGCTTCATCATGGACGGGGTTAAGGATCATGTGGTACCACACATAACCGAGAAGAAGACGGCTAATGAGATGTGGAAAGCTTTAACCACACTCTATCAAGGGAAATCCGTCCAGAGAAAGATGCTTCTGGAGAACCAGTTGAGGTTATTTATGATGACCAAGGGAGAGGAAATCGATCCTTTCCTCTTCAGATTGCAGGCGATTCGGGAAAAATATGTGAAAAACCCTAGATCTGGATTCCTACTGCAACAAATTTGAATTAGTTCTCCTATTATTTGATAATTATTTCATTACATTGAAATACCGAAGTAATTACTGAAGCAGTCTACACAAATAATACTACGGAATAAATCTAAGTGCTGAAACAATATGAACAAAACTCAATGAAAAACAACCACATTGACACAATTATTTTTGGACTAAGTCCCCAGAAAAACCCAAATTGGGAAAAGCGGTGCAGCAAATCTAAGGGTTTGTATTATTAAGCAGCAAAATCTTGAATACAACTAGGGTGCCAACATCTGGCAAACCCTTTAGAGAAATCTAGACAGCAAAAATGACTGTGAGATATACCTGACTCAGCAGGTCTCTCGCTGATAAAAAACAACGCTGATGAAACCCTCACTGCCTCTGCGTGATAGCTTACGTTGGATCTGTGTAAGCTTGCATAGGCAAGCTAGAGGGACTGTGTCACCCCTTCCTGTGGCTGATTTGGCTGATCTGAAGTTGGATCTTGGCCCTCCTGGCTCAGAACCCCAACCTCTATCTTTCTCCGGATTGACTCCAAGAGACACTGAGCTGGCTCTGCGTGATTCTCTGCAGTAACTGTGTCACCCTAGCTAGAAACGACATTGTCTCTCTCTTGGATTGATGTTGCCTCTCTCTGAAATGTATTCTTGGCCCTCCTGACCAATCTCTGCTTCTGCCCCTCTCTGGATCTGATCACTGAATCAAATCACTTAGCAAACCCAGCCCTAGTGATTTGTTCTTGATAAAAAGTTGTGTCTCTTCACACAAATTTGAAAATGCTCAATGGCTCAAGTGTCAAGTGTATTTTCCATGGGTCCCTCACCCTCCTTATAATCTTACATTGACTCTTCAACGACCAAGATTAAAACATAATCAAGGGCTAAGATTAACTTGGATGGTATATAGTCCAAACATATCTTGGGTCTACCCTTTCAGATGGTTTGGTTGGATGCTACAGTATGGCGTCTTTTCGTACATGACTACAATTTGATGCCTCTCCTCTCAGATAGTTTCAGTAAGATGCATCTCCTTTCTGGTCTATGACATCTTACATTTCAAAGGTATGTTAGTCCGCACTTCACTTGATTTCATTACAATGGTGAGATACTGCATTACTTGGAAAAACCTTGTATACAATACTCGATAAAAACCTCTATATATATTACAGTGTTGCTACAGGCTTGGGATATGAAGCGATGAGTTAGAATTGTATTGTTGGTATATCTATGATGTTTTGTAACCAGGATATCAGTTACCCTTGTGATGGTACAAGTCTTCTATGTCACTTGCAGTAGTGGCAACTCTCTTGCTCCTATATCACATATGGCAGTAGATCTTATAATGTATGTCAGTATGACTGAGAAGTGGGACAAAGGCCTTGGATGACAATCCCTCCAAGATAACGATGCATGGCATAGGGTAGTATGACAGGAATGTGACAATGATGTATATGCAGTGGGAGTATGTTAGTGATATATATAGTGGTGATGACTATATTGACATGACCTAACTTGGATGCCCTAGATAAGATAGAGATTAATATTGCAGTGATGTTAGCATGCATGACAATGCTCTAGATGATGATCTCGCTTATGATGGCAGCCCTCTTGGATGTGTCTTGTATTGTTCACAAATGTAGTAGTCAACCACTTTGGATTGGCCCTAGGAGGCATAATATGATTTATGATCTCTCATGATGAAGTACTTTGTATCTCAGCTAGACTATTGATGAATATCTAATAAAATAAGAAGAATATATTAAGGGTTTTCCCCCTTCTGGGGCTTTTCCTTGGTCTCCAACCAAATCATGGTGTCTTCGAACTATACAAGACATCCAAAATTTTTCTAAATAATCAAGTGTAGAATACAAATGATGAATATTTTTGTGGGATAATCTGAGTTCTGTGGCAGCCTGTGTGAAATATATATGTTTTTTGTGGCAATGTCTTCTATGCGAACTCTGAGACACATTGTTCTGTGAAGACCTAAGAGACATCACTTCGTGATATATACATGCATATGCGAAGGGCAAAGTTTATGTGCAAGTTTATTATGAAGATCTAAGGCTCGTCTCCTTTGCGACATGTGCGAAGGCCCTATGTGATATGAAGTTGACCTCGTTACAGTGAAGAACTGTAATATTCCTAATGGAAAATTAACAATGATAACAGAAGACATGAAATTACAGCAACATAGAAATTTTCAGAAATTTACAAATAAACCAGAAAATATGCACCAACTCCATAAATAGGCCAAATTTTATTATATGATAATGATGTGGTACAAATAGTTTGAGAACATGCACCTAGGCTTGTACAGGGCAAGTTGCAAGCACCTGGTGGTGAGTACAGGAAAATCCAATAGCAAGATCCTCTAGAAAACTGTGTTGCTGCTCGAAGATTGCACTATCGTCTGACTTCGGCCTCTGATTTACCCACTGAAAACAGCCCAGAAAATTCTATGAATTTGGGCAGATGACCCTTGCCCAAAACCCAGAAAAACCTAGAAAGGGTTTTTTCTAATTACAACCTTCACAAACTAATCCTTCACAGTTGGCCCTCCAATTTCGAATTTTGTCATTGTGCCTGTTGTTGTCACTCACTGCTCCCAAAACTCCAGCAAAATCTCTCCAAGGCACCTCCAAGTATTTCCCCAATACCTCAGAGCCCCAAATTTCTCCGACAAGTGCTACCCCAAAATGTTTCTCTTCTATGACTATGCAGTGACAGAGAAGATGACGCAATCACTGATGAATGGCTGATGAGAACTGCGTGTAGATGGCTTCTCTAAGTCTGCAACTGCTCCAACACTCCTGAAAATGGCCAAAGATCCCTCCAGTAGCTGCTCCGGACAATTCCTTCACAGCCCAGCTCCACAAACACAAGCTGCCTCCCTCTACTGTGCAGTACTAGCTCCAGACTGCGTCTGAGTCTCTCTTGAAATGTGTGGGACCTGCAACTACTGTCTCCTCTGATCACAAGGTAAGGAAAGCCTTCCTTGGGTGGCACTTGAAGTCCATCGAAGAAAGGTTGAGCTTCTCTCCTTGGGAAGCTCTTGTGTTGAGTAGCAAAATGTTGGCTCATCTAAACAGCTAAGGAAAATCGATTTCTGAAATGAACAAAAGACCCCAATCACTTCCTTTTTCCTTCCTTTTATAAGTGTTGGCCATGAATCTTTGTGGGCCACTCCATTATTCAATTTTTCCTTTGGGGAATTCAAATTTCTTTTGCCCAAATGTGTTTTCCTTATGGGTCCCATATTCCACTAACAATTACATATTTCATTTCTCCTATGTTCTCCACCAAAATTGCATTGGGTTAACTTTAATCAAAATTGTCAAAATTTATTTCCTAAGTCCTTAAGAAAATTTAGAAAAAATTAGGAAGGGACATTACAGTCCTCCCCTTCCGGATGTTGCTTGACCCCAAGCTGTTGATTTTTGTAGCATTAGATAGTGCTGTAAGTCTCAAATTTGGTGTGGAGGCTTAGACACTTGTATTCCAAAGAACCTAGAAACCATTTGTGGAAATTGCACATTGTTCATGTTTTATTAAAATAATTAATTATTTTAATGGGGACCCTAAGTCTAAACTTAGGGAAATTAAATAATTGAAGTGTATTAATAAAACAGAGTGTGAATCTTCTAGAGAACGAAGATCAAGTCACGTTTTAATATTAGCCATCGATTAGACATCTAATCTGGGCCATTGATTTGTTAATGAGAAGATTATAAAAGGAAGGCTTGGGGGTCATTTGGAAAGGACACAGAGACACTGAATTGATCTAAGAGTTCGAAATTTCTGGAGTGTGGTTTGCTGAGAAATTCGAACTGGAGATCTGAGCAGTGAGGGGCAGAGATAGCATCCGGAGAGAGTTTTTCTCAGTCTGGTGGAGCATTAGTCAAAGAGAGGCAGAGGTGATCTAGCCTAGCCAACGCAGAAGGAAGGGGCTGACGCAGTGACTACGTAAGCTCTTGCAGAGGTAGAAGGAAGGCTTTTCTAAATTCACTGGTGGATCAGTTTCAGAGGCTGGGATCCAGAAAGTGGCACTGGAAGGTTGTTCCTCAGCATCCATAGAGGAAAAACAACTTGGAGGAGGGCTAACGCTAAGCCTAGAAGGGGTTGATGCAGTGATTGGAAGTTTAAGCATTGGATTTGCGCAGAGCCTGTCCAGGGCATTTTTTCTCTCATCTGGATCAGTCGGAGACTCAGTGCTTGGGCGAGGTATTTCTCACATATTCTTCTGCCAGTATTTCCCTCTGTAACTGAATAATCCTTGAGGGTATTCAAATATGTATCCAGACATTGCTACTGCATAATAATAAAACCCTCAGATCCACTACACCGATTTTCCCGCATTGGGCTTTTTCGAGGACATTAGTCCAAAAATAACTGTGTCATATGTGCGAATGATTTCCTTGTCTATTTTCCTTGTTTTTGAATCAATTTTAGTGTATAATGCTTCAATAGTTGCTTCAATAATTCAGATCTGAATCAATTATGTAATGTAATTTACTTAATAGGAGAAGTACAATCAGTTGTTGTAGTAGGATTCATTAGATCTGGTTAGATCTTGGAATTTTCACACATGCAACTATAAAATTGAAGGCTGCAAATTCTGCTCATTTTCCCAAGTAGGATCCTCCTCTGGCAAATCCTTCCACTTGACTAAATGCTCCCTGACTACTCTGTTCCTCAACCTCCTCTCCCTAGTCTCCAATATAAGCTCTGGTGTCAAAATCGAATGCCCCTCAATATCTAATGGAGGCAACTCAATCGCTGCTACCACCGACTGTCCCAACACCTTTTTCAAGCATGAGACATGGAATACGTTGTGAATCCGGCTCTCGGGAGGCAAGTCTGTCTATAAGGCTATAAATGTAGGTAGACCAAATCTCCTACCTCAAACTATCTCTCCACCCTGTGCTTATCAGCATATATCTTTTGTTGATTTTGGGTTACCTGTAAATTGTTCTTGAGAACTCAGAGAATTTCCTAGCTCTCTTGAACCCAATCCTTAGCCCTCGGGGCTCTGTTGTCTCCAAAGTTCAAACACCTAGTTAGAAAAAGTAAGCGCATCATAACCATAAAGAGCTCGAAAAGGGGACATACCAATAGACATGTGGTAGGATGTGTTGTATAAAAACTCCCCTAGATGTAGCCACATGACCCACGCTCGTTGCTGACATGTCACGTAGTTGCGTAGGCACTCCTCTAACCACTTGTTCACAATCTCGATTTTCCCGTCAGTTTGGGGATGATAGCTAGTACTGGGTGTAAGCTCGGTCCCCACCAAACGAAACAACTCCTGCCAAAAAGCTCCCATGAACCTATTGTCCATGTCACTCATTATGGTCCTGGGGAGGCCATGCAGCTGGAAGACCTCCCGAAAGAATAACTCAACCACTTGGGAGGCTGAAGATCCCGATGAAATAGCAAAGAAATGGGAAAACTTGGTCAATCTGTCGACCACAACATAAATGCATTCTCTCCCCTGCGCAACTGGTAGACCCGCGATGAAGTCCACAGATGTGAAAACTCTACTGCAGTGTATTGGTTTATTTCCTCCTACTTGATTTAATTAATACAAGTTATTTTCAGAAATTAGATTCCAAAAATACCGAAAATAAACACAACTACAGCGTACACATGCAGATCATTTACTGAATAATACGCTCATAAAACAAAGTGACACATGGATTTTTGAACATAAGTCCCCAGAAAAACCCAAAGCGGGAAAACCGGTGCAGCAGATATGAGAGTTATTTTATTAAGTAGATTTTGAGTACAACAAATCTGGGTTCCAAGCCTGGAAAACCCAACAGAGAATAAAATAAATCAAATCTGCAACTAACCTGAGGTTCTAGTGCCAAATATCAGACAAATCCACACCCTCAAACGGGATTTACAAGACTCAGCCCGGATCTTACCCTAGAAACCCTCAGCACTGCTCCTGAAGCCCTAGCGTCAGCTCTGAAGGCATGCGTCAGCCTTTGCATGGCTCTGGGAGGGCCCGCATCACCCTTGCAGGGTCTACGTTGCCCATGCACTGCCTTGGCTAGGCCCGCGTCAGCCCTGCGTGGCCCCAACTGCCTCTGCGCTACCCCTACTAGACTGCGTGGCTCTGAAGCCCCTCTGCGCTGCCCTTGTTGCTGCTCCTCCGCCTCTTGCTGTCTCTAGGCTATTGGGATCAGATCATCCCCTTAGCCAATACTACCCCTCACTGCAGAAAATTCCTCCGGAAATTCTTAGCAAACCCGCCCTAGAATTCCAGATCTATTCCTCAGTTTTGCAACTGTGTGTCTCCTCCAACTGACCCTCAAGCCTTTCTCTTAGACTTTTTCATTGAACCCTTCAACGACCGAGATTAAATCATCCATCAATGGTCGAGATTAAATGACTGCTTGATCCATGGGACTTAAGACAATTTCAGCACATGTGTTAATTAATTCACTTTAATTATTTTATTTTCCAACCATCCCCCGACTCATCCCGCTCCCGTAGCTCGTATGTGATCCAAGAGTAGCGTTGACTCAAGGATCCTGCCACAATCTGTAGATGTTCTACAGATCCATGTCACCCCACCTCTTCTCTCGAGGCACATGAGCACTCATGGCTACATCATCATCAGAGCCATCATCCTTTGCTGCCGCAGCCTTGGAATTAGAAGAGCCTTTGTCCTGCTTCTTAGGACAACTGTTGGTGAAATGTCCAAGATCACCACAGTTAAAGCATCTGACCTTGGAAAGGTCCTTCTTCTTCTTCCCTTGTTGTTTCTTTTCCCTTGATGCAATCGTTGCATCCTCCTCCTCTTCCTTAACTTTGGCCTTCCCACTAATATTCTGTCGCTTGGTGACCCTCCTGATCTCCTCTTGGCAGAGGATAGCCCACCTGTCAACCCAAGATGGTAACGCTACCCTTCCCAGAATGCACTGGACAAACGTTTCCCAATCTTCTGAGACTGCATTCAGAGCAGTCCTCACTAAGAGACCCTCATTCGGAGTAGAACCAATGCCAACCAGTTGATGGCTTGAAGCCTGAAGAGGAATGGATCTATCTCTTCACCCTTCATTTGGAACAACCGCATCTGGTTCTCAAGAAGCATTCTTCTTTGTACGGAGCCTCCTTGGTACATCATGTCCAAGGCTACCCACATGTCATTTGCTGTAGTCTTACCAGCAATATGAGGAATCACATGGTCCTTGACTCCGTCTATGATCAAAAGCTTCGACCGCGCTTGATTTTCTTCATACTTCTTGAGAGGATCTGCATCGGTTGGAACTTGGTACAGCTAGGACCTTCTCTGCATGTTCTTTGAGACCATACTCATCCAGAACTGAGAGGATTCTGGCCCTCCAGATAACATAGTTGGACATACCGTCCAATCTATCTTGATCCCTCAGTCCATATCCAGCCATCTTTGCTCAGATCTGACAGAAACAGTACTTCTCCCTCTGGATCTGGGTTTCTTGGTGACTAGAAACCCTCTAGTAACTGCTTCCATTGAAAACTGATTTCCCTCCTGGAAATATTCCACCAAAACACAAATGGATAGTACTCTCCAATCCTCTGATCGAATCTTAGATCTATTTGGCTTAGATCTGCTGAGTAACTGTCTTCCTCCCGCCTTTGTTGCCTTAGCTAGGCACAATTCTGCACCTGCAAAATCTCTACCCCACCAGCGTTGTTGAAGATCTGAAGCACTGCTTCCGGATCTTGGAAAAATTCTTCTACAACCGGAGAAATGACTGGACTGCGTCCAACGTTGCACAAAGCGAGGATGAAGCGGGGACGTTTTTTGGAAGTGAGGACGTGGAAGCATCATTTTCCAAAAATTTAGGAAGCAAAGCGTTTCCGAAGCATCTAGTATATATATATATATATATATATATATATATATATATATATATTGCATTTATATTCAAAACAAACATCCCAAATACCATATTAGTTGTAGAAGACATGAAAACATGCATATTTTTACATAAATCAAGATAGATATGACATCCGTGATTCCATTGTACATCAATAATTAATTGTTCGAGCATCAACCATCTAAAATCTAGATTCTAGATCCTAGCAATTACAAACATACATCAATTTTTTAAGCATCATAAAACATTTAAGCATACTATAAAACATAAATAATAAGCATAAAACATTTAACCATATTATAAAACATAAAGCATATTATAAGTGAGCAACTGTCAACATTAGTCATGTCCAAAATTCAAATAATAATGTTTACAAAATAGGCCACTTGGCCACCACCAAGACAAAAAAGTTAAAATTCACAACAAGCCTACAAGTCTAATGATAATCTATGACAAAAGCAGTAAAGTGTGAACACTGAAAATATCTACTGATCTCTCCTCCTTCCACCACGAAGAGTACGTGATGGTGCGCCTCCACATGGTGGCAATGAAGAAAATGGTGGTTGTGGAAGAAGTGGCACTAGCACTATAACTGATGAAGACGAAGCCCCTGTTGTTGGTGTTGAACCATGGAACCTAGGAAGCAAGGGACCAGTGGGGGTTGACATGTCAAGTCGATCATCATCGTCATGGATAAGAGCCTCCTCTAATTGATCTAATCGCAACACTCCATCCTCCAAATTGGCCTCCTTTGGATACCTGTCCCAAACCTTAAGGTCTCTTTTACTCTTTGCATCATCACAGTAATGGGACAACAATCGCAAGTTGTAATGAACATAAACCAAGCTCTCTGCCCAGTCTAAACTCAACCTATTCCTCTTAACACTGTTGATGAAAGAATAAGAGCTCCAACACCTCTCTGCAAAAGAAGTGTTTACCACCTGTGATAGCACTCGCAATGCCATAGTCTATAGAAGTGGAGTAGCACCTCCATGCATGTTCCACCACTCAATAGAAGAAAAACTCTCTCGATCTCTAATAGCATGCATGCTCCCAAATGGACTAGTGGAAAGTGTATAGCTGCTCAACTGTTTCCGTACAGAGTGTGACTCCTCCTCATCAGGGACTAATCTATCCAGCGCAATCATATATTTTTGTAGGACCTCTGGATCTAGGTGTGGTTTTCTCCTGCTCGCCCCCCCAGGTGCTGTTGTTGAAATCCATGATGGACTATAGTATTTAGGTGTCAAAAAATATGCTAATGCATGCAATGGAATATTTAGCATATCCCATCGTTTTACCACCTCTGCACGAATATATTTGTACAAGGTGGTATCTCTAGGCTCAACAATGTCCTTAATCTGTCCCAACATGTTATCCATTTGCTCATACACCTCCCCAATTATTGGCTTATCTAAATCTGCAAACTTGATCATGTAATAAATTGGTTTGGTGAATTGCAAAACATATTTAACTTGTGACCAAAATAACATGTCAAGAATAGTGTCCTTGGCTGCATTAGCACCATCTCTATTAGCGTTAATTTCTTCCCATGATTCAGCGTTGACCATATTAGTTAAAGCTTGTCTCACCTTCACTAGTCGCCTAAAGGTGAGGTAATAACTTGCAAATCTGGGTTTTGCAAGTTTAAGCAACTGCAACTTGGAGTAAGTGCCATAGAAGTAGTTTACCCTTGTATGTCCTGAGATAAATTTAATGAGTTTCTTCCCTCTTTTGTAAAACTCATTAATCCACCCACATTCTTTATGCTTCACAATATCATGCATCAAAAGGTTCAATGTGTGCACCAAGCACCCAGACCAAAATATGTGTGGATAAGTACGCTCAATAATTTTTCCTGCTCCCTTACAATTTGCTGCATTATCTGTGATCACTTGAACCACTTTACTAGGACAAACATCTCTGATTGATTGCAATAGGAGATCTGTAATGTTATAGGAAGTTGCACTGACAAAGGAGGAATCATGACATGCAATAAACACTGCACCACTAGCAGAAACAACAAGAACATTTATCAAATGTTGGTTTCTGATATTTGTCCACTCATCTGATACAATGGATACCCCACTATCCATCCACTCATTTGTAAAACGTGTCAAAGCTACTTGAACCTTTCCTTTTTCTCTTTCTAATAACATGGTTCATGCTTTCTCATAGTTGGGGGACTTGTATCCTTTTGGGGCTTCATTGATGCCCTTTACCATTTCATGCCAATAGGGAGAGTGAAGCACATTGAATGGTACACCGCAAGCACAAAGAAATCGGACTATCTTTCCATCCACATCATCCCTCCCAGCAACATTAAGGAAATCTACTATTGTTTTTTTACATCCAGAACTTGCAGAAGCACCATGAAGAGATGAGCTACCAAATCTAGAGGTTGTACTTGATTCAAATTGAGTTTTTTGTTTCTTATTTTTTTGTTGTGCAACCTCCTCTATTTGGATGTATTTTCTTCTTTGCTCAGCTAGAACCTTTGGGCAAATTGCTATCCCCACAGCACCCTTTCTTTCATCACTGTCCATCACCCCAAAAAGATGCCTCCTCACACAGGTATATGAGCCACTATATGGTTTTCCTCCATGACAACCATGAGGGCATAAAAACTTGTAGTTTCCACCACCTTTTCCCCCTTCAAGTTTGGTCACATAGTTCCACAAGGGTGTCAATGCAGCTATCCCTTCTTGCGATTCAATGTGTTCATCGTCCCCTTCCTCTTCAAAGCCTTCCTCCTCATCATACATTGGGTCACTCATATGGGGACCACTTTCCTCTTCTTCTTCATGTTCTTCTCTTCTATTTCTACTCCCCCTTACCATCATCAAAACCAAGAGTGGAATGATACATAGAACCCAAGGAAAAATCATCTTTGAGTATAAATATAGATGGTGAACAACCTGCAAATAAATGTACAAGAAGAAAGAATGGGAAAGTGTAGGAGAGGGAGGAGATAAAATACAAAAAACAATGACAAAAAAAATGAGAAAGTTTGGGGTTTGCACTTACCTCTTTAGCTCTTGTAGAGATGGAAGCCCTTCTTTACTCCTCCAAGCTCCTCCTCCTTCACTCCTCCAAGCTCTCCTCAACTCTCTCTTCTCCAAGCTCTCTTTTCCTCTCTTTCTCTTCCCTTCTCCAAGCTCTCTTCTCCTCTCTTCTCCAAGCTCTCCAAAAACACAAGTGAGCAAATGAGAGGTGTAATAGAGCTTATACGCTTTTCATCCTATCCCTAACCCAACACTAACTCACTTACTAACCTAGCTAAAAACAAAAATCAAAATCAAAAATCAAAAAATACGCTTTTCTAAAATGCGCAAGTCAGATCTGTACGACGTTGTATGGAATCGCTCGCGATCCGTAAAGGAATCGCGGCGCTTCCATACGGCGATCTTCCATACGAAACACTAATCCGTCGTATGGAAATTCAGATCCGATCGTACAGTTCCAAAAAACCAGGAAATTTTTTTTTCCCCCGAAACGCATTTCGGGGGGCGGATCCCGAACGGTTCCGTACAGACCAAGTTTCGGGGGTTGGAGACAGGGAGGGGGGGGGGGGGGGACGTTTCCTGCAACATTGACTACGTCTTCCTGGCTGGCCCAATGCAATCCCAGCGCTGCGCAGAAGTGCACTGCATAACCCTAGACTGGGTGACGTAGTCCTTACGCTGCCCTCAGAAGGGTCTGCGTAAGCTTGAAGGCCTTCTGCAGCTTCAGCGCTGTCTCCTAGATCTGCGTTCTCCTGTTGTCAGGATGCCCTTTCCGGATCTTCTACTTCTTCTGCCACCCTGCAGAAAAAATATTTCTTCAGCTGATTGTTGGAGATTCAGCTTGATCTGTTATCGCTCT
This sequence comes from Pinus albicaulis, assembly GCA_034641835.2. Classification (NCBI taxonomy): domain Eukaryota; kingdom Viridiplantae; phylum Streptophyta; class Pinopsida; order Pinales; family Pinaceae; genus Pinus; species Pinus albicaulis. The sequence goes on along the minus strand of CM076576.1, from coordinate 5,234,651 downwards.
GATACCATGTGAAAATTCTACTGTAGTGTATTGGTTTATTTCCTCCTACTTGATTTAATTAATACAAGTTATTTTTAGAAATAAGATTCAGAAAATACCGAAAATAAACACAACTACAACCTACACATGCAAATCATTTACTGAATAATACACTCATGCAACAAAGTGACACATAGATTTTTGGACATAAGTCCCCGAAAAAACCCAAAGCGGGAAAACCGGTGCAGCAAATATGAGGGTTATTTTATTAAGTAGATTCTGAGTACAAAAAATATGTGTTCCAAGCCTAGAAAACCCGACAGAGAATAAAAGAAATCAAATTTGCAGCTAACCTGAGGTTCTAGTGCTAAATATCACAGACTGATCCACACCCTCAAACGAGATTTACAAGACTCAGCCTAGATCTGACGCTAAAAACCCTCAGTGTTGCTCTTGAAGCCCCATCGTCAACTCTGAAGGCATGCGTCAGCCTCTGCATGGCTCTAGGAGGGCCTGCGTCACCCCTGAAGGGTCTACGCTGCCCCTGTGCTACCTTTTCTAGGCTTGCGTCAGCCCTGCGTAGCCCCAGCTGCCTCTGCGTTGCCCCTGTTGGACTGTGTGGCTCTAAAGCCCCTCTGCGCTGCCCTTGTTGCTGCTCCTCGGCCTCTTGTTGTTCTTGGCTCTTGGGATCATATCATCCCCTCAGCCAATACTACCCCTCACTGCAGGAAATTCCTTTGAAAATTCTTAGCAAACCCGCCCTAGAATTCCAGATCTATTCCTCAGTTCTGCAACTGTGTGTCTCCTCCAACTGACCCTCAAGCCTTTCTCTTATACTTTTTCATTGAACCCTTCAATGACCGAGATTAAATCATCCATCAACGACTGAGATTAAAAGACTACTTGATCCATGTGACTTAAGACAATTTCACCACATGTGTTAATTAATTCACTTTAATTATTTTATTTTCCTAAGTTTAGACATTGGAAATCCATTAAAAATAATTAATTATTTGAATAACTTGAACACCAACTGAAATTTCTCAAATCCCTTTCTAGGTTTTGGAGATAAAGTGTGTCCTAGCCCTTCCACAAAATTTCAGGGCTAGAGCACACTCGATGCTACACCAACTATACAAAATCTCAACAATAGATACGCTCTCCCACTTCCTCTCCGGAATGGAAAGCGGTTGTAGAAATCCGACTAGATGAGAAAGCTCTATCTTGTTCGTCTGAAAATCTACGCACTCCCTCACATGCCTCAATACATCTCCCTTGAGTCCCCTCCAAGAAAATCTCTCTCTGACAGTGTGATATGTCTTGAGGAAACTGGGGTGCCTTGCTAGTGGAGAATCATGTGCTGCCTGCATGATCCTCTCCCTCAACTGAGATCCTGGTACCAAATAGATCCGGTCCTTGTAGTAGATCATATCATCTATCACTCGGAAACGATCATCCCTATGTGCACCATCCAGAATCTCACAAGCCTTCCTGTCCTTGGAATACTAAACCAACAGTTGAGCTTTCCAATCCTGCGTGACATCCATCAAGGAAAACATTGTTGGTCTCTGTGAAAGCGCATCAGCTACCACATTGTGTTTTCCCATCAGCATGAAGCTTACTCACCCACTTCTATTGCCTCACCTCCAGTGATTGTTGCTCAAAGAAGAAACAAAGATTGTTGTTATCCGTCTTCACCTTGAACCGGTTGCCCACAAGATACTACCTTAATTTGGCCAGTGCATGCATCACCGCCAACATCTCCTTATCATACACTGAATATAGCCTCTCATGAGGCAACGATTTCCTGCTCTCAAATGCAATGGGGTGGCCTCCCTGTGTCAAAATGACACCAACCCCTTCATCGAAGGCATCACACTCCAGCACAAAGGGTCATGTGAAATCCGACAAGGCTAAAACTGGACAGCTGCTCATGACCCTCTTGAGCCACTCAAATGCCTCCTCTGCTATCTATGTCCACTCAAAGGCTCCCCTCTTTGTCAGATCTGTAAGAGGTGTTGCAAGCTGTGAGAATCCCCTCACAAATCTCCTGTAATAGGTGCAAATGCCCATGAACCCCATCAGGTCTGTAACGTTCCTGGGTGTGGGCCAATCCAGTATAGCTCGAATCTTCTCCTAGTGTACCTTCACTCCATCTTCCCCAATCGTATGCCCAAGGTACAACATATCTTTCAGTCCAAACTCACATTTGGACATCTTCGCATACAATTGTTGCTCCTCCAGTATGCACAACACTTCCTCCAAGTGTTGGAGGTGTTCATCCCATGTCCAACTGTAAATGAGTATATCATCAAAGAAAACTAAGACAAAGCGTCTCAGTTTTCCACAAAACACGTGGTTCATACAAGACAGAAATGTAGCTAGAGCGTTGGTTAGCCCAAAGGGCATCACCAAAAACTCAAAATGACCATAATGGCAGCGAAAAGCAGTCTTTGGGATATCCTCCTTCATCATGCATATCTGGTGGTACCCGGAACGCAGATCTATCTTAGAGAAGTATTTAGCTCCTCTAAGTTTGTCCATCAACTCATCTATGCATGGAATGGGATACATGTTCTTCAAAGTCTTTTTATTAAGTGCCCGGTAGTCTATGTACATATGCAGCGTCCCATCTTTCTTCTTCACCAAAGAAGAAGCAAATGCACTCGAGCTAGGACTGATGTGTCCCAACCTCAATAGCTCCTGAATGGCCCGCTCTATCTCGTCCTTATAGGCCTTTGGGTGCCTATAAGGGGTGGTGATGACTGCATTCACCCCATCCTCCAGCTTAATAGTATTCTCGAATCCACTGTTTGGTGATCTCCCTGACAGAACATTTCCAAAAACCCTTTGATGCTTCTCCAACAAAGCTAATATATCCAAGTGTGTAGCCTTTGCCCGTGACCCAAGCTTAGAAATACGTAACTCAACTACCCACTCTACATCTCCATGCTGCAGATCGACCTCCATCCTGTGAGATGAAACTAGCTGAGGTGGATAAGAGTGTATCCCCCTCAATAACATTGGCCTCCCATCTGGTCCCTTGAACTCCATCTCCAGTTGCTTCCAATCAGTGGTGACCTTCCCCAGTTTGTACAGCCACTGAACTCCCAACACCACATTGGTATCTGGGATATCAACCACAAAGAAATGATCAGTGAGTGAGTAGTTCCCCATTTGCAAAGTCAATCCGAGAACATATCTCGTACACTGCATAGTCCATTCTCCTGGCACCAAAACTGAAAACCCCTCAAATGTCGTTGTTTGGATGCCCCTACGCTCCACCATTTGGGCTTCAAGGAAATTGTGGGTGGCCCCACTGTCAACCAGAACTGACACACGTTGCCCCTAAATTGTAATATCCCCAAAGGGGAATAACCAGTAATAAACAGAAATATGCTAGACAGATATAGAAAATACAATACTGAACCAGATCATGGAACCAATACACAGATAATGCCAGAAAACTGAGCCATTTTATTAATCTGAAAGTACATAGAGAGAAGTACAAGAAAATCAGAATAAATGCACCTATCCTTGCCCTCGGCAAGTGGAGGCCCTCTCAGACAAATAATGGCTGCAACAAGGACAGCGTCCTAGCTGGCTGAAGACTACTCTGAAGACTGAAGCTGGACCGCACTGGAACTATGAGCTGAAAACTGATATCAAACCCTCACCAATGAAAACGCTATCTCTGCTAGTGACAGCGCTGAAACAGATGTGGTGCTGGTCACCAAACCCTCCAGATGATAAGCTCAGCTCCTCAAAGCCAAAAACGCTATCAAGCCCTGCTCACCTGACCCTGCTCACTATATCAGCGTCCTCCCAGATGGATCAGCGTCCTCTATGCTCAGATCTGCTGGATCTGAAGCCTACAATCCAGATCTGTCCTGTCCTTCCAGATCTGCGTCCTCCTATATCAGATCTGCTGCTCTCTCCTCAGATCTATGCTAGATCTGGCAATATCTCTTCAGATCTGCAACCTCCAAGGCTAGATCTGATGTTATCTCTTCAGATCTAGGCTGGATCTGCCAATATCTCCTCAGATCTGTAATCTCCCAAGCTGGATCTAGTGCTAGCTCTCCAGATCTGTCACCTACAGAACCAGATCTGCAAATATCTGCTCAGATCTACAGTCTCCAAGACTGGATCCTTCAGATCTGCGTCCTTCTCTCCCTGCTGGAACAACGTCCTCACTCCCAGACTGATCTGTGTGAACCTCAGTAGTATATTCTTGGTCAGTCTTAAACTAAGATATAACATAGTTATAGATAAAAACAATGATCTCTTGGATCCAATTTGGGCTTGCATACCCTCTCTTTCCAGGCTACCCAGTATTTTTTCAGGTTCTTCCTCTAGTGGAGTCTTTGAATAGAACTGATCTGAATTTGGAGTCGCCAGGTGGATGATTTCAACTTCCTTAAGGTTGTCTGTTGTCCACCATCAACAATTGGATACCAATCTCGAGATATTTTTTGGTTTTCTGAGTTCTTTATATAACACTAAGATTTTCAATTAGTGTTTATGTTCCCCAGCGGAGTCGCCATTATGTTAGGTCCCTGTAATTTGTCAGATTGGTAAGACCAAATAAAAAAGGGTAACATCAAACCAACTTTGGAGTCCTAGGACCTAGCCTTCCTGAACTCGGAGAGGGCTCCCTCTATATTTGTATAAAAGATATAACTTGTTTGATTTAGGATGATGATTTTAGCCTAGTTAAAATGATAGGGATTGCTTGTTTTGTTTTATTTTGTTTGGTTTCTTGTCAAGAAGAATAGGTAGATTAAGAGAAGTTAAAACCATTGGGCTATGGAGTCTGTGAAAGGTTTGAAGAGTATAACAACAAATCAAGGGTGTTCCACAGGGCAAGTTAACAAATACAAATGGATCTTAATAGCTTATCTGGGTGTGAGATGAACATTAAGTTGTGAGTTTAGTAGGTTTAAAGGGAAATTAAGAATCTGTTAACATATACTAGAACAAGAAGAGTCTTTAAGATCACTATGCTTAAGAAAGAACTAAATGACAGGGCACACCATAAACTTCTTTGGCATGGATTTATCAAGAAAACTTTAAGACAACAATCCAGCAAACCCTAGAGATCAGGGAACTCCTAAATTCTCTAGCTATTCACTTTCAGAAAAACAAAACATTTCAGTAATGATTAAAGAGCAGGGAACTCCTAAATTCTTCAATCAGACTTCGAAGACCTTCAAAGTGACTATTCAAGATGGACCAAAGGACAAGGAAAACCATAAACTTCTTTGGTTGGACTATACTGAGTTAATCTCAAGAAAACAAGCTAGATGGAACTGGAGATAAGGGAACTCCTAAACTCTCGAATCAGACCCAGCAAAGGAAAACATTTAAACAATAGAAAGCAGACAAACTTAAGGTGCCTCTAACAACATATCTTAACCTAAATTTTTTTGTTCTGTTACAAGAGAAATTGATATACAAAATGGAAAACAAAAGGAAACAATTACAAAATTAGAATAACATAACCATTTAACAAAGTCCATGAATCCTGTGAATTTCTTGTTCCACTAATATTTAGTCCAAAATAGTTACAATTCTCCAAAGCCAAACTCTTTACAACTCAAAGTCTATGAGGTATTCAAATCAACAACCAACCAAAATAAAACATGAAGCATCCATGTAGTATTTATCTGAAAAATGAGGAGGTGATCCTAAGCTAGGGTTTAAAATGTTATTTATTACAAAGCTAATGCATTTTGACCTTTGACACCATGCAAGGCCCAAGGCAAAACATCCGAGACTCATTCATTGTAATAATAACTCCTAACATAACTTCTGAGCTAATTTTGGAATATGTTTGACCTTAAGGCTTCTCAAAAAATTTTACAATAACTCCTGGTAAGGGCACAACTCCAAGGTACAGGGGCGCAACACCAGTGCAAACACGCAATGCGAAGGCAAAAAAAATGTCATGTCTTGCAGCCAACTTTTGGAGGCCTTCCCGATGTCAAAATGAGCTCCAAGATGGCTCATTGGAAAGGTATCTGAGTTTGTTTTCCAAATATTCTTTCACTTTCCAAAATGGTGCCCATATTCCCTGTAAAAAAATCACTTCTCCCAAGACTGGTAAACGCACGGTGCCAGGGTCAAAAAGAGGGCATAAAGGTGATTTTTTGGTGGTTTTTGGCCTTGTTGAGGGACCATTTTTTCTCCAAATCTCTTGAAAATTTTTGAGTTTGATGTACTTGTCATTAGGAACATGAATATTTTGACCATTTTTCATTTGCGTGGCCCAAAAAAGAGCGCAAGGCCAATGGCACTGCGCGTTTGGCCAATTTTCTGCATGTCAAACTGTCAAAAAATCAAAATGTGCACAAAAGTGCCAAAATTGGAATTTTGCTTGCTGATCAAGGTTTAGAGGCATGGAGGTACACCTCAACAAGGATATTGAGCTTCTCTTTCTCCTTTGACTTGGTCAAAGCCCGAATCTTTACATGGGCTCGTTTGAGCTTGGCCCTTGCAATCTTGTTTCTCATGGCATAATGTCTTGCCATCTTCCTCTAAACATCAGTGTCTCTCTTTGCCTTATCTAGTAGGCCCTATAGATGAAAATATTCCCTCTCAAGCTGAGACTCTCTGTCTCTGTCAATCTCTATGGCAAGCAACCCACTAGGAGTGAGTTTCTCTACCAATTCTGCCTCTTTTTGCCTTTCCCTGGCTAAAGCCCTCTTCAGTCCAATGTTCCTCGGTCTCCTTCTAGGAAGCTAATCTTGTCATCATCATTGTCATCAAAACTACCCAAGGCCTCATCTATAAAATCCTTCGCCTTTCCTGCCTCTCTTTGAGCCTTGATTTCCCTGACCTCACTAATGGTCTACTTTGTCTCCAACTGTTGATTATCTAGCTCAATAAAGTTAATCACATTATTTTCTCTACCAAGATTAGCTTGAAGCTCACTAATCTTGGAATCCTTGCTTTTAATCAACATATTGGTGATTCTGACCTCATCCTCATTATCAAGGTCAATCAACTGAAACTCCTGCTCAGCTTCATGTTTATCCTCCTCCTCAACAATGATATGCTTTGTAACCTTTTCCTTGCCCTTATCAACCTGTTTTGTTGATGAAGAAGGCATGGCCCCTTTCACCTCAAGTGAAACAAACACATGCTTGTGGCCTCTTCGATAGGTCAAAGGAAATGGCTCAATATCATTCATTTTAATGCCAGTTGTTCCAATATCTCTTTCACTACTTGAAGCTTTGGTATCATGATGTGATGGTGAAGGGTGGTAGAAATGTGGTGAGGAAGGATCATCATGAGGTGAATGGATGTGAGTGGGTGGAGATTTATGAGCAGTAGGATGTGATGGAGGAATGGATTCGGGAGGATGGGATGATGAAGGAACATCCTGCTCATGTTGAACAGGTGCGGAAGTGAAAACCTCATTGGCAATGAGTGTATCCCATGGAATTTTTTTCTGTTGTAGCTGATGCATGACCACCATCTTGATGAGTGAGTGATGAAATAGGCTCTGCATTTGTTGATTATAATCTCTCTTTTGCACAATGTAGGCCATTTTTTCAATGCTACAAAAAAGATAATATGGTATATGCAGCATCCTATCTCTAGTTAAATGCATAAGAAGATGGATATGGTATGAGTAGAGGCAGGAAAACCTTCCCTCACAAGTGAAATGCTTCATTATTATCATCATCATGGGTGCATATCTATCAAGAAGATGAGAAAAAAGGAAGATGGACTTGTTGTGATATTTATACCTAGGTTTGAGGCATGGTTCATAATAGCTAATGTCCAAGTTTGCTTGTTTAAACCACCTCTCTCCTACACTAGGTATCCCTATAGCAATTGCAATGGCATTGGTGAAAATCTCAAATGTAACTCCAGCAAGATTGACCTGCTTTTCATGTAGATTGATGATGAATATTCTTGTTAACTTCGGGTGATTTTGGACTTGCTGCACTCTCCCACAAAATTCAAAACATCCCACATGCTTAAAGCAAGAAACAGTGAGAGGAGCAACCATGAGTTCCCTTGTGGTGATAGGTTCAAATATATTTATCTTCCCTCCCTTATGATCATGTCTCCTTGGCATTTCTGCCTCACCAACAATGCCACTTTATTCTTCCTCATACATTTTAAACTCTGTTTTATAAAACCCTAGGGTACAAGGGAAATGAGATGAGGGGAAAGAGATAATATGACTAGCTTTGAAAAATGAAGGGAATGGGTGTTGTGACAAACTAGATGAATGAAAACCCTCAATCAATGTAATTACCCTTTTTTATGACTGATTTTCTTTAAGGAGGATGAAATAGGGATAAAACAGTGATCACAAGCTAATAATTAGGGTTTTCTTAGGTTTCCTCTTTAATTAATTTTAAGAATGACCAAAATGGCTTAAAAATAGGTTATAGTATGTACTTACCACTTATCAGTGCTTTGGAGGACTTTAGAGGAAATTTGAAGAAGTTTCAAACTTGTTTGGGCATCTAGATCACTTGGGAACCTTCTCTGGCTAGGCGCGCAATGCCTTTGCAAGGGCGCAACGATGGTGCAAATGCCCAGTGCCAAGTGCTAAACGTGCAACACCAAGAAACTTAACCCAAATTCGCTCAAAAAACCATGAAATTCTTCTTTGTTGGATGCTCCCAATGTTTTGAAAGGCAACAATGACTCTTTTGAGGTGTTAAATGACATTTATAGTGAAGTGGAATTTAATTTAACTTTGAAAACCCACTTTCTAATGTTTAAAGTCTTTTTCCTTTTCTCACTGATACTGTTTGACACCTTTTGCTTTGTAGGTTGTTGAACTCATTAAGTTGGCTTTTCTTTTGCTCATTGGGGCTTGACATGTTCACTTTGACAACTTTGGGATTTAATTATTTCATCTAGTAGCATCTTCAAAATCTTATATAGTTTCTTCCATAAAATTCAACTCAAATTTTCCACCTTCTCTGGAAACTTTTTTCAAATCTCTAAGTGCCTGCAGTTCTTTACAACAATCATTAGTGTTGTCTTCTAATTTCTCTATAGAATTTTCAAGTTCGATCATTTCTGTCTAGTTCACCTTGCCTTTTTTCCACATTCCATCAATATTTTCTGACATACTTTCTTCATGTTTGGCCTTGTGTGCTTCCTCCATGTTATTTTCCTGCAAATAATCAATATTTTGGCACTCAAATGGACTATCAAGTTTATAGCCCTTGTCATCTATAAGACCAAGTTTTTCCCCTTTCCCTTGCTGTAAATTTTTTTCATTCAGGAGTAGTCAGTTTACATCATCAGTACTTTCTGTTGATAAACCTTCCAACACCCTACAGACGTGCCAAACTTTGTCCATTTTTCTCACTTGCAGGTTTTGAACTGAGAAGATAATCCTCTTTGGAAATTTTAGGTCCTTCTTGAATAACCATGTCTTGACATTTTATTGCATCTGAGCTAGATTCTAGCAAAGGAAAAGCAGTGCCTGAAACATCTAAGGATTTTTGGGAGCCAAAATAATGCTTATCATAATCAATCCTTCTCATATGTGTGATGACCTCATCGGAATGAAAGGATGGCCTTGAAAAAATCCAAAAACCTAATGACCTAATGGGAGTGCTTTTTGACTTGATTTTGAATGAAATTTGACTTAAAAAATTTCAAGTGAAAAGAGAATTTCCAAAAGTGCTATTATGCTCAAGGGGACATGGGAATGAGTTAGCAACAAGAAATCCTAAAGGGAGGGTGGAGTTTATTGACAGGGGAAAATGGGGAAATGAGGTTTTAGGTAGGAAAGAATGATGAAAACCAGAGGTATAAGCCCATAAGGAGTCTTTTAAGAGCAACAGGGTGACTTTGAGATGGAAAATTGAAAAATAGGGAAAAAATTTTATGAAGATAATGAAGGAAGTGAGATTTCTGAAACTCGAGATATTCAAGGAATATTATTTTCAGAAAATTATAACCATTCTATAGTCATCCAAAGATAGTGAAAAATATTGATGAATAACACCCCCTTGTGGGAAATTTTTTCATGGGTAGTCATGGACCGAAATTACATCTTTTGTGCAGGTGCCCTTGCTAAGTCAGGTTGACCCACCAATTTGTCGCATGGGTGCCCCGCCTTCGTGCAGGCATGCCCAGGGCGAGGATCTTCACCTTGTTGCATAAATCATTGAACACAAATCATTAGCTCATCAATGCAGAAAAAAAAAATATTATCATTTGTTATTTCCATGCTACATTGTCAATCAATTATAAACCGGATTTTAACACCAAAACATTAATTTAGCCAATTTTCTAAAAATCAATATGAGACCCTTTTGTGGGAACTCTGTTCATGGGTTTTCATGGGATCACATTACTTCTTTTATGTGGGAGCCCCTTTCCAAGTAGGGTATACCCACCAACTTTTCGCACAGGCACCCCTATCAGGTGAGTGCCCTCACATGCCTAGCACGTGATGCCCCCATGGGCACCTGGGTGCCCCGCCTTCGTGCAGTCGCACCCAGGGTGCGGGCATTCACCCTGCTGTGCAAATCAGTGATCATAAAACTTTAACTTATCTATGATCAAAACAAAATATTATCATTTTCCAATACTATGTTGTATAATCAATTAATTATTCATTGAATTTTAACACCTAAACATTAATTTAGTTAATTTTCTAAAAATAATTATGAGACCCCCTTGTGGGAACTCAGTTCATGGTAAATCATGGACCGACATTACTTCTTTTGTTGTGGCGTCCCTTTCCAAGTCAGTTCAACCCACCAACTTGTCACACTAGTGCCCTTGCCAGGCGGGTGTCCTGGCGTGCCTAGCATGTGATGCCGCCATGGGTGCCTAGGTGCCCTACCTTTGTGAGGACTTGAAGGTTCACCCTAATGTGAAAATTAGTGAACATAAATCATTAGCTCATCAATGAAAACCAAATATTATCATTTTTTATTTCCATGTTGCATGATCAATCAATTATAAATCGACTTTTAACACCCAAACATTAATTTAGTCAATTTTATAAAAATAATTATGAGGCCCCCTTGAGGAAGCTCGATTCACAGGTAGTCATGGGCTGAAATTACTTTTTTATGTGGAAACCCCTTTCCAAATCAACCAAATTTTAACACCAGAACATTAATTTAGTCAATTTACTAAAAAGCATTATGAGACCCCCTTATGGGAACTCTCTTCATGGGAAGTCATGGGCTAACATTATATCTTTTGTGTGGGTGCCCCTTTCCAATTTGGTTTGACCCACCAACTCATCGCACAGGTGCCCCTACCGGGTGGTTGCCCGGTCGTGCCCAGCATGTGATGCCTCCATGGGTGCCTCGCCTTCATGCGAGCACACCTAGGGCCCAGGCATTCTCCCTTATGGGAACTCAATTCACAGATAGTCATGGGATAAAATTACTTCTTTTGGGTGGGTTCCCCTTTTGAAGTTGGTTCGACCCACAAAATCGTCGCACGAGCACCCCTATCGAGTGGGCGCTCTGGCGTGCCCAACACATGATGCCCGCATGGGCACTAGGGCACCTTGCCTTCGTGAAGGCGCACCCAAGGCATGGGTGTTCGTCCTGCTGTGCAAATTAGTGAAAAAAAATCATTTTCTTATCGATGACAACAAAATATTATCATTTTTTACTTCCATGATGCATGATCAATTAATTATAAACCAACTTTTAACAACCAAACATTAATTTAGTCAATTTTCTAAAAAATATTATGAGACTCCCTTATGGGAACTCTGTTCATGGTAATCATGGGTTGAAATTACTTATTATGTGTGGGCATCCCTTTCCAAGTCGGGTCGACCCACCAACTAGTCGCATGGGCACCCAGGTGCCCCGTCTTTGTGTTGATGCACCCAGTGTGTGGAATTTTTCCATGTTGTTCAAATCAATGAATACAAATCATTATTTCATCAATGACAACAAAATAGTATGATTTTTTATTTCATGTTGCATGATCAATCAATAATAAACTGATTTTTAACACCCAAACATTAATTTAGTCAATTTTCTAAAAAGCATATTATGAGAACCCCTTGTGGGAACTCAATTCACGAGAATTCATGGTCTGACATTAATTCTTTTGTGCAAGAGCCCCTTTCCAAGTTGGCTTGACCCACCAACTCATCGCATAGGCGCCCCCGCTAGGCGGGTGCCTTGGCATGCCCAGTACGCGTCACCCCCATGAGCACACTGCCTTTGTGTGGGCATGCCCAGGGGGTCAGAATTTTCCCTAATTGGAAAATCAGTGAACACAAATCATTAGCTCATCAATGACAAAAAAATATTATCATTTGTTATTTCCATGGAGCATGATCAATAAATTATAAACTAACTTTTAACACCCAAAAATTAATTTAATCAATTTTCTAAAATTCATTATGAGACACCCTTGTGGAAAATTTGTTCATGGGAAGTCATGGGGCGACATTACTTCTTTTTTGTTGGAACCCCTTTCCAAGTCAGGTCGACCTATCAACTCGTCACATGGTTGCCCCTGCCGAGTGGGCGTCCTAGCGTGCCCAACATGAGGTGCCTCCTGCATGGGCGCATGCGCACGCCGCCTTTGTGTGGGCATGCCCATGGCGCATAATTTCTCCCTATTGTGAAAATTAGTGAACACAAAACTTTATATCATCAATGCAGACAAAAAAATATTATCATTTTTTATTTCCATTATGCATGATTAATCAATTATAAGTTGACTTTTAACACCAGAACATTAATTTAGTCAATTTTATAAAAATCATTATGAGACCCACTTGTGGGAACCCTGTTCATGGGCATTCATGGGCTAACATTACTTATTTTGTGCAGACGCTCCTTACTAAGTTGGGTTGACCCACTAAATCATTGCACGGGCACCCTGGCATGCCCCCATGGGTGCTCAGGTGCCTTGCCTTCATGCGACACCTCCCATGGGCACCCGTGCACCCTACCTTCATGTAGGGGTGTCCAGGGCGAGGGAGTTCCCCCTATTTTTCAAATTAGTGAACATAAATCATTATCTCATCAATGACAACTAAATATTGTCATTTTTTTATTTCCATGCTACATGATCAATCAATTACAATTCGACTTTAAACACTGAAACATTAATTTAGTCAATTTTCTAAATATCGTTATGATACCCTCTTGTGGTAACTCAATTCATGGAATTCATGGGCTCACATTACTTATTTTGTGTGAGCACCCCTTTCCAAGTTGGGTCGACCCACCAACTCGTTGCATGGGTGCCCTTGCCGGGCAGGCACCTTGGCGTACCTATTACGCGACGCCCCATGAGCATTCTCCCTGTTGCAAAAATTAGTGAACACAAATCATTAGCTCATCAATTATCACAACAAAATTTTATAATTTTTTAGTACCATGTTGCATAATCAGTCAATTATAAACTGAATTTTAACACCTAAAATTTAATTTAGTTAATTTTATAAAAACCATTATGAGACCCCCTTGTGGTAACTCAATTCATGGGCAGTCGTGGGCCGACATTAATTCTTTTGTGTGGGCACCCCTTTCTAGGTCTGGTCGACCAAGCAACTCATCTCATGGAAACCCTAGCGTGCCCAACACGCGATGCCCCCATGGGCGCCTGGGCACCCTGCCTTCGTGCGAATGCACCCAAGGCTCGAGTGTTTGCCCTATTGTGAAAATCAGTGAACACAAATCATTATATCATCAATGAAAAAAAAATATTATCATTTTTTTATTTCCATGTTGCATGATCAATCAATTATAAACTGACTTTTAACACCCAAAAATTAATTTAGTCAATTTTCTAAAAATCATTATGAGACCCTCTTTTGGGAACTTTTTTCATGGGCAATCATGGGTTGACATTACTTCTTTTGTGTGGGCACTCATTGCCAAGTTGATCCAACCCACCAACTCGTCGCACAAGCGCCTTGGCATGCCTAGCACAAGACACCCTTATGAGTTTCCATGCGCCCTGCCTTTGTGCGGGTGTGCCCAGGGCACAGGTGTTCACTCTACTATGCAAATTAGTAAACACAAATCATTAGCCTAGTACGTCTAATTAATGAACTAAAGTCAAATTTGAAATGATGGTATAAACATAAATGAGCTTATCTTCATTTCAATAATAATATATTCTCCACTTAACAAGCCCCCCCTTCACATCACTCTGTTCTAGGATCTCAGGCCACTACCACCACATGATCAAATGTTATTTTATGTTTTACTTTTACTTTATTTGTTGAAGAATTTTAATTTTATATTTTCTATGTAATGACCGAGAGAAAACAGTTTGAGAAGTTGACAATTTCATAACGGTCCATTTTGTAATTATGTATTTAAGACTTTTCGAAAAAGAGATGGGTTCTGGACTTTGGGCCTCAGAAGTTTTGACAATTTTGTACTTTGTCTTTATGATATTAATAAATCTTTTCAAAGAATTTTCCAGCAATTGATGAATGTGTTGATTTCTCCCTGTTCCATCTTATGTATGTCTCTTTTGGTGGAATAAAGTAATGTAGTTGGTGGTGTCTAATTTACATCTGTGAGTTAGAGTAAATTTCCTTAATAATCCTCTCCTTTATTATGAAATCATTTCTTGCAACTATTTTCTTCTAAAACTAGAGATAATAGTTTCTATGATTTACAGCATATTGTTAATGGTTTTTCACTAGCATTTCACCTTCTCTTGTTCATGCACATTTAACATTTAAAGGTACTTTGAGGAGTTGGATGTTAAAGGGTATTAGATATAAATTCTAGGGTTACAATGTGAAGGGACAACAAATAATTTTATTTACAAGTGACATTAAATGTCATGGGCATTGATCTCCTCATAGCCAAAGATTGTCTCCCAAGGAACACCAATGTCCAAGGAGTAGGTCATGATTTTGGCAGATCAACCTTTATAGGCTTATGGGCATGGTAACCTACAAAAAAATTAAAAAATGGGATCCTTGAAGGTGTCAAACTGCAACAACAATAAAACCAAAAAGTATTCAAGCATGTGGAAGACAAAAAATTCAAGTTTGGGATCTAGGAGGACTTCAATAGAGGCACATGGCCAAGAGGTCATGAATGTTTTTCCCCTTGGTTGTTTGATTCAAGAGCATAAACCAATGATAATCATTTGTTGCCCAGACCTAAGGGGTATTGGAATTTCCTAAAGGGAATGGATTCCCCCAATTGATTTTTTTATAATTTAGGATAATTAATTTCCCATGTAAATACAAGTGTCCTAGTTCTAGAAGGAATTTAGGTTTGTTATGGAAGTTAGTTGTCTTTCCCATGTGGCATATTGTAAAATACACAAGTAATTAGGTTGAAATTTTATGTAATGTCTAGAGAGGAGGAAAACTATAGGAAATATGTTAGGTGAAGTGGAATTAACTTTAAAAGGAGGGTATATGTAGAACTACAAGTGGATTTCTAGTTACAAACTCCATGTTGTAATAGGATATTTTGATTAGTTAAAGGACATGGAGAATGAGTGAGAAGAGGTGATCCGGATTTATGCAAGAACACAATAGAATAAACATATAACCATAAATACAAAGATGTAGCGGAAATAACACTTCATTTCATTAATATCAAAGAACTGAAATTTGCATACAGACATAATGGAAATAAACTAGCTAGGGCACTGGTAGCTATCTCTGAGAAGAGATGTGGCGGCTATAGGCCTCTGAACTAAGTTACAATGAGGCTCAAGGGCCTATTTATTATTTAGAAACAATGGAAAATCCTAAACAGCCAAAACACTAACCCTACGAGATGAAGCGCCAAAACTATGGGCCCCGTTTGGGTAAATTGGTGTTTCAACTTCCCGGGGATGTAACCTTGGCATACGATCTCCGTTTGATGCGTACCATACCTTGTTAGAAATATCTATCCGAGGACTACAAATTTTAAGTGATAAAAATCAATCCATGGACCCATGTTGCTCCTCGTTTTCCCAAAAAACGTCGTTTAGGGCCTCAAAATGGCTCCAGAAGTTCAGGACCTGAAAAACTGCTAAAAATAGTAAGTTGTGATGAAACTGAAAAAGACAATGGTGGGGTCCCAAGTGGAATAGGTGGGTGACCACCAATATCCACCTGGATCATTCCTCCCCCCTTAGGAAGCAATGGTCCCCATTGTGTTAAGTTCCTCCATGAGATGAGGAAATTTCTGCTGAACTTGGTCCCTGGTGAACCACTTTCCTTGGTGTAGGAGTTGGCCAGCTTTGACAACCCGATACAGTTGGATCTTTTGTTGGCGAGTGTTCTTGATTTGCATGTCCATGATACAATATGTGGTGGCCTGTTCCATGGAGTCTGGGTTTAACTCTGTTGGTGTGAGTTGTTCTGCAATATCAGAGGTGTCCAGTAGAGGTGGGAAGTAAGGACGAAGGCGGTCCACATTGAATACTAGGTGCAGACCAAGGAATGGTGAAATATTGAGCTCGAAGGCACTATTCCCTATAGCCTTGGTGATGGTGTATGGCCCATATCGGAGCGGGCGAAGCTTGCGGCGGGGTCTAGTGAGGTGCTCCTTCTGCAAATGTAGCCATACTTTGTCACCCACCTGGAAGTTGTGTGGCACCCGGTGTTGATCATGGCGTTGCTTGTACTTAGCATTGGCTCTATCCAATATGTCATGAACCTATTGGTGGATGTGTTGAATGGGCTCGATGAAGCTATTTGATTTGTCAACTTCAGACTGGACATGTGTTGAATCGGCCTGAGTAGTCGCAAATGGCATGGCTACGTCAATGGGACATAGTGGTTGGAATCCCAAGCCCACCTGAAAGGGGCTATGGCCGATTGAACTATGGAGAGCCCAGTTATAACTATGTTATACATAGGGGAGGCTCTCGTCCCATGTGCGTGGATGCTTTGAATTGTACATGCGCAGAATGTGTACAATCATTTTGTTGACGACCTCTGTCTGGCCATTTGTTTAGGGATGGAAAGCTGTGGACTTGGTGAGCTTGGTGTCCAGCATTGACCAGAGGTTGGACCAAAATGTGTTAAGAAACCTATTATCCCGATCTGATATGTTAGACTTTAGGATCCCAAAGTGCACCCACACTCGTTCAAAGAAGAGTTTAGCAGTGGCTTCTGCTGTGATATTCTTCTTGCAGGTCGCCATAATGGCCATCTTCAAGAATCTGTCAACAACCATGAAAACACAGTCATTTCCATGCTTAGTAGAATCCAGGCCTGACATGTAATCCATGGAGATGGATTCCCAAGGTCGACTAGGGGTAGGTAGTGGATTATATAGGCCTTGCTTCTTGATGGTCGGTTTGGCAATGGCACAGGCAGTGGAGGATATGATGTGCTTCTCGACATCCTTTCGAAGGTTCGGCCAATAGAAATACTTATGCATCACTGCTACTGTTTTCTCGACCCTGAAATTCCCAATGACTCAACTATATTGTGCTTCCCATATCATCTTGGCACGCTTGCTTGAAGGAAAACAAAGGTGTCCCAGGTGACATAAAAGTGCATCTTGGAGGTGAAAATTTGGAACTTGCGTACCCCCCAAGAGTGCCTTGTAAGTGTGGCCAAATTCTGGGTCGCTCTCGTAGAGAAGCCGCCAATCAGAAGTCTTGTGCCCACAAGAGTTGAGAACGGTGGTGAGCACCTAGATCGATGGTCGGCGGAGGCAATCTGCAACATTATTGGTGCTACCCTTCTTGTAATTGATGTTTAAATGAAACTATTGCAAATATTTGGACCACTTCTAATGGCGATCATTCTGCAACTTCCCTTGTGTCTGTATGAACTGCAGGGGTTGGTGGTATGTGTGCATGATTGTTTCCTTCCCCAAAATGTAATGCTTCCATTGTTGACAAGCTTACACAATGGAATACATTTATTTTTCATAACTGGGATACCCGCTAACTGTGTCAGACAATGTCTCACTGTGATATGCCACTGGATGTCCCTGTTGAGTAATAACTTCCCCAATAGCATAGTCAGAGGCATCTGTCTTGATCTCAAATGGCTGTTGCAAGTCTGGTAATGTGAGCACTGGGGCAGAACAGAGGCGATTTTTCAATTCTGTGAACGCCTTCTGTTGAGGTTCCGACCAAAATAATTTTGCTCTCGCTCCTCCCTTGGTGACTTGACTCAAGGGCCAAGTGATATGAGAGAATCCCAACACGAACCTCCGGTAGAAATTAGCAAGACCCAGAAAGCTGCGAAGCTCTGTTATAGTGGTTGGGGCTGGCCAATCACGAATGACTTGGATCTTGGCTGGATCCACATGCACCCCCCTTTCATCAATAATGTATCCCAGATATTGAACCTGGGTCATGCCAAAAGTGCACTTCTCCAAATTGGCACACAACTTGTGTTGCCACAGTTTTTGGAGGACTTGTCGGATGTGGTGAAGGTGCTCTTCCCAATTCTGGCTGAAGATCAGAATGTCATCTAAGGACACCACTACAAATGAGTTGGTGAATGGCCGCAAGATGTCATCCATCATCCTCATGAAGGTTGCGGGAGCATTCGTCAACTTGAAAGGCATGACCAGCCATTTGAAAAGGCCTTCCTTGGCTTTGAAGGCAGTCTTCCACACATCGGAGGGTTCAATTGGTACCTAGTGATATCCAAACTTCAAGTCGATCTTGCTGAAATATTTTGCACCCTTGAGTTGGTCCAGAAGGTCATCAATCTGTGGGATCAGGTACCTATTCCAGACAGTGATCTTGTTTAGCACCTGATAGTCAATACAAAGTCTCCACGTCCCATTTTTCTTCTGTACCAACACGATCGGGCTCCCACAGGGTGATGAACTTGGTCGGATGTGACCTTTCTGTGGCAGCTCCTGAATCTGCCTCTTGATTTCATCATTCTCCAGAACAGAGCGCTAATAGATCATTCCATTGGGTAGTGGCACACTTGGGGTCAAATCAATCGGGTGCTTGACCTGACAGTGCAGAGGAACCCCTATGGGTGAGTTGAAGATGTCCCCCTACTCCTCCACATCCTTATCCATTTGTTGTTGTCGTGCAGAGGAGCCATGTTTGGAGGTCATGGCCATAGTCTTCTTCTTGCCCTGGGGGCACATCATCAGGAAATCAAATTTCTTGGTTTGGGAAATGAGCTTACTGCATTGTTTTGCAGTAACCAAAGAGATAGTGGTAGGAGGTGGTACCTCTGGTATCCTGTATAACTTATTTCCCAAAGTAACAATAACAGTGTGAGGTAGTGACTCATACACAGCATGATGCTTCCACAACTATGGTTGTTCTAATAATACATCAGAAACATCAATAGGAGCAATGTCACATAATACCTCATCTGTGAAGGGCTTGATGCTATAGGGAAGGTGGCACTGTTGGCTGATGCAGAGATCTCGTCCTTGGTGAAGCCACCCGATGGTGTATGGATGTGGGTGAGCTGTGGTCGACAAGCCCAACCGCTTCACGGCATCTGCTGAAATGAGGTTATTTTGGCTCCCATTTTCGACAATGAACTATACCGGGGAGCCCTTTACCCACATCTGGGAGTGGAAGAGACATTCCTCCTCCTCTGGATCTTCCGGTTCCTCCTTCTGGATCTTCGTAGTGACAATAGTGGTGTTGGGCTCTGCATCAATAATTTGTTTCCCTTTGTCATTCCCCTTGTCAGGTTTTGATTCAAAGTCAGAGCATGCATCTGACACAGAAGCCCTCATCTCGGCCACCAGTGACTGCTTGGCCCGACATTCACTTGTGTTGTGAGTGCAGCTCTTATGGAACTCACACCACTTTCCCATGTCCTTCTTTGGCTTTGCAGTGTTTTTCTTTGCTTATGGTTTCAATAGGTTGTCTTGAGTCACCATGCCTTGGCTCTGTCCTTTTTTCTGCGGTTCGAGAGCACCTTTCCCTTGCTTTTGATTCGCAGATCCAAAGTCTCGCTTCTTCTGTTTGAATTTCTGCTCAATCTTGGCAGCATACCGGTATGTCGTACCAAGCGAGGAGATGTCAAGGAACTCCATTTCCTCCTGAATGTATCTGTGCAGACAACTGTGATACTTTAGCACCAGATGTTTCTCTAAATATTTGATACCCAACTTGGTGCACAGGGTATGGAACAGATTCGTTAGCTCATGCACATCTTGATCCCTTTGTTGCCGCAGCGTGGTCCATTGTATGTACTTGTCCTCATAGCTCCC
This sequence comes from Pinus albicaulis, assembly GCA_034641835.2. Lineage (NCBI taxonomy): Eukaryota > Viridiplantae > Streptophyta > Pinopsida > Pinales > Pinaceae > Pinus > Pinus albicaulis. Next base: position 5,214,549 of record CM076576.1, on the reverse strand, counting down.
CACGGGATAGTATTATTCCTTGATGGCATCTCGGAAAGAATTCCAAGTGGGTATGGCCGAGAACAGAGAGGGTTTTGTCTTGTCCTTTTTCTCACATTGGGTTTCCCACCAGTCCTTGACATGGGGGGCAGCTTTGAGGAGTGCAAAAATAATCTTCTCCCTGTCAGAAAAGTCATGAACCGAGAAATATCCTTCTAATAGATTCAACCATATATATATGACATCTACATCTATTTGACCCTCAAATATGGGAATGTCAAAATTTACTTGTACCTTAAAAGGAGTCGCACCTCCATAGTGGCTGCTGGAAGCAGATGCACCACTAGTGGTCAGTCGTTGAAGGATCTGGGCAAATTTGTCCATCATCGTGTTCCTTTGTTTTCCGAAGGCCTCCTCGAGCAATATTTTGATAGGATCTCCTGCTCTCTCATCTTTATTTTCGTCCCCCATGGGCATCCGTCAGGGTTTACGAGGCTGATCTTGCAAAGGTTCCACCAGATCGAGCCCTAACTCCTTATACCCTGACCTTGTTGGAGACATGCAAAGAAGGATCAAGAAAAAGCAGACCGCTCTGATACCACTGATCCGGATTTATGCAAGAACGCAACAGAATAAAAATATAACCATAAATACATAGATGCTGAGGAAATAACACTTCATTTCATTAATATAAAAGAACTAAAATTTGCTTACAAACAGAATGGAAATAAACTAGATAGGGCGTTGGTAGCTATCTCTGAGAAGAGATGTAGTAGATACAGGCCTCTGAACTAAGTTACAATGAGGCTTGAGGGCTTATTTATTATTTAGAAACAATGGAAAATTCTAAACAGCCAAAAACCTAACCCTAGGAGATGAAGCGCCAAAACTATGGGCCCCGTTTGGGTAAATTGGTGTTTCAACTTCCTGGGGACGTAACTTTGGCATACGATATCTGTTTGACGCGTACCATACCTCGTTAGAAATATCTATCTGAGGACTAAAAATTTTGAGTGATAAACATTGGTCCATGGCCCCATGTTGCTCCCCGTTTTCCCAAAAAATGTCGTTTAGGGCCTCAAAACAGCTTCGGAAGTTCAAGACTCGAAAAACTGCTAAAAATAATAAGTTGTGCCGAAAATGAAAAATTGATAGAGACAATAGTGGGGCCCCAAGTGCAATAGGTGGGTGACCACCAATATCCACCTGGATCATTCCTCCCCACTTAGAAAGAAATGGTCCCCATTGCGTTAAGGTCCTTTATGAGATGAGGAAATTTCTGCTGAACTTGGTCCCTGGTGAACCACTTTCCTTGGTGCAGGAGTTGGCTAGCTTTGACAACCCGATACAGTTGGATCTTCTGTTGGCGAGTGTTCTTGATTTTCATGTCCATGATACAATCTGTGGTGGCCTGTTCCATGTAGTTTGGGTTTAAATATGTTGGTGTGAGTTGTTCTGCAATGTTAGAGGTGTCCAGTAGAGGTGGGAAGTAAGGATGAAGGTGGTCCACATTGAATACTGGGTGCAGACCAAGGAATGGTGGAATATTGAGCTCGAAGGCATTGTTCCCTACAACCTTGGTGATGGTGTACAACCCCTATTGGAGCGAGAAAAGCTTGCGGTGGGGTCTAGTGAGGCGCTCCTTCTGCAAATGTAGCCATACTTTGTCGCCCACCTGAAAGTTGTGTGGCACCTGGTGTTGATCATGGTGTTGCTTGTACTTAGCATTGGCTCTGTCCAATATGTCATGAACTTGTTGGCGGATGTGTTGAATGTGCTCGATGAAGCTATTTGCTTTGTCAACTTTAGACTGGACACGAGCCGAATCGGCCTGAGTAGCCGCAAATGGCATGGCTATGTCAATGGGACATAGTGGCTGGAATCCCAAGCCCACCTGAAAGGGGCTATGGCCGATTGAACTGTGGAGAGCTCGGTTATAACTATGTTGTACAAAAATGGAGGCTCTCGTCCCATGTGCATGGATTCTTTGAATTGTACATGTGCAGAATGTACTGTACAATCATTCTGTTGACGACCTCTATCTGGCCATCTGTTTGGGGATGGAAAGTTGTGGACTTGGTGAGCTTGGTGTCCAGCATTGACAAGAGGCTGGACCAAAATGTGCTGAGGAACCTACAATCTCGATCTGATATGATAGACTTTGGGATCCCAAAGTGCACCCACACTCGTTCAAAGAAGAGTTTAATAGTGGCTTCTGTTGTGATATTCTTCTTGTAGGCCGCCATCATGGCCATCTTCAAGAATCTGTCGATGACCACAAAAACACAGTCATTTCCATGCTTAGTAGAAGCCAGGCCCGACATGTAATCCATGGAGATGGATTCCCAAGGTCGACTAGGGGTAGGTAGTGGAGTATATAGGCCTTGCTTCTTGATGGTCGGTTTGGCAATGGCACGAACGTCTGGGATCGATGTGTGAGCATCCTTTCGAAGGTTCGGCTGCGCTAAATAGCACTGCGGTCTTTGCTAAACTGATCGACAAAAATGCCCGGCGACTCGGCTGTAGTGTTGCTTCCCATATCATCTTGGCACGCTATTGAAGGAACACAAAGGTGTCCCCGAGGTGACATAAAAGTGCATCTTGGAGGTGAAAATTTGGAACTGGCATGCCCCAAAGAATGCCTTGTAAGTGTGGCCGAATTATGGGTCTCTCTCGTGGAAAGCGGCGATCGAAGTCTCGTGCCTGAGGTTGGGAACGGTGGTGAGTCACCATGAACGATGGTCGACTAAGGCGATCTGCAACATTATTGAAAAGGTGCCACCAGCCTTCTTGTACTTGATGTTCAAGTGATCTTTGTTCTGCGGATATGTGGACCTCTGATGGCAATCATTACGCAACTTCCACTGTGTCTATATGAGCTGCGAGTGTAGTCAATTACATGTGGATGATTGTTTCCTTCCCCAAAATGTAATTCTTCCATTGTCGACAAGCTTTCACAATGGAATACATTTCCTTGTCATAAGTGGGATACTTGAAAATTGTGTTAGAAAATGTCTCACTTTGATATGCCACTAGATGTCCCTGTTGAGTAAGAACTGCCCCAATAGCATAGTCAGAGAAATCTGTCTCAATCTCAAATGGTTGTTGCAAATCTGGTAATGTGAGCACTAGGGCAGAACAAAGGCTATTTTTCAATTCTGTGAATGCCTTCTGTTGAGATTCCGACCAAAAGAATTTTTCTGTCGCTCCTCCCTTGGTGACTTGACTCAAGGGCCAAGTGATATGAGAGAATCCCAACACAAACCTTCAGTAGAAATTAACAAGACCCAAAAAGCTGTAAAGCTCTGTTATAGTGGTTGGGGGTGCCGATCCCGGATGACTTGGATCTTGGTTGGATCCACATGCCCCCTTTCATCAATAATGTATCCCAGGATGTTGAAACCTGGGTCATGCAGAAAAGTGCACTTCTCGAAATTGGCACACAACTTGTGTTGCCGTAGTGTTTGGAGGACTTGTCGGATGTGGTGAAGGTGCTCTTCCCAAGTCTGGCTGAAGATCAGAATGTCATCCAAGTACACCACTACAAATGAGTTGGTGAATGGCCGCAAGATGTCATCCTTAATCCTCATGAAGGTTGCGGGAGCATTCGTCAACCTGAAAGGCATGACCAGCCATTAGAAAAGGCCTTCCTTGGCTTTGAAGGCAGTCTTCCACACATTGGAGGGTTCAATTAGTACCTCGTGATATCTAGACTTCAAGTCGATCTTGCTGAAATATTTTGCACCCTTGAGTTGGTCCAGAAGGTCATCAATCCGTGGGATCGGGTACCTATTCCAGACAGTGATCTTCTTTAGCACCCGATAGTCAATACAGAGTCTCCACGTCCCATATTTCTTCTGTACCAACACGATCGGGCTCCCACAGGGCGATGAACTTGGTCAGATGTGACCTTTCTGCAGCAGCTCCTGAATCCGCCTCTTGATTTCATCGTTCTCCAGAACAGAGCGCTGATAGATCGGTCCATTAGGTAGCAGCGCACCTGGGGTCAGATCAATCAGGTGCTTGACCTAACAGTGTAGAGGAACCCCTGTGGGTGAGGTGAAAATGTCCCCGTACTCCTCCACAACCTTATCCATTTGTTGTTTTCATGCAGAGGAGCCCTGTCTAGATGTCGTGGCCACAGTCTTCTTCTTGCCCTGGGGGCAGATCATCAGGAAAACGAATTTCCTAGTTTGGGAAATGAGCTTACTGCATTGTTTTTCAGTAACCAAAGAGATAGCGGTAGGAGGTGGTACCTCTGGTATCTTGTATAACTTATTTCCCAAAGTAACAATAACAATGCGAGGCCGAGACTCATACACAGCATGACGCTTCCACAAGTATGGTTGTCCTAATAATACATAATAAACATCAATAGGAGTAACGTCACATAATACCTCATCTGTGAAGGGCTTGATGCTATAGGGAAGGCGACACTGCTGGCTGACGCGGAGATCTCGTCCTTGGTGAAGCCACCTGATGGTGTATGGATGTGGGTGAGCTGTGGTCGACAAGCCCAGCTGCTTCATGGCGTCTGCTGAAATGAGGTTCTTTTGGCTCCCATTTTCGACAATGAATAGTACCGGGGAGACTTTTACCCACATTTGGGAGTGGAAGAGATGTTCCTCCTCCTCTGGATCTTCCGGTTCCTCCTTCTGGATCTTCGTAGTGGTAATAGTGGCATTGGGCTCTGCATCAATAATTTGTTTCCCTTTGTCATTCCCCTTGTCAGGTTCTGATTCAGAGTCAGAGCATGCATCTGACTCAGAAGCCCTCATCTTGGCCACCAGCAACTGCTTGGCTCGACATTCACTTGTGTTGTGAGTGGAGCTCTTATGGAACTCACACCACTTTCCCATGTCCTTCTTTGGCTTTGCGGTGTTGTTCTTTGCTTGTGGCTTCAATAGGTTTTCTTGAGTCACCATGCCTTGGCTCTGTCCTTTGTTATGTGGTTTGGGAGCACCTTTCCCTTGCTTTTGATTCGCAGATCCAAAGTCTCGCTTCTTCTGTTTGAATTTTTGCTCAATCTTGGCAGCACACCGGTATGCCGTACCAAGCAAGGAGATGTCGAGGAACTTCATTTCCTCCTAAATGTATCTATGTAGACAGCTGTGATACTTTAGCACCATATGTTTCTCTGAATCTTTGATACCCAAATTAGTGCGCAGGGTATGGAACAGATTCGTCAGCCCATGAACATCTTGATCCCTTTGTTGTCACAGCGTGGTCCATTGTATGTACAAGTTTGTCCTCATAGCTCCCCATGGGATAGTATTGTTCCTTGATGGCATCTCAAAAAGAATTCCAAGTGGGTATGGCCAAGAACAGAGAGGGTTATGTATCTTCCTTTTTCTCACATTGGGTTTCCCACCAGTCCTTGACATGGGGGGCAACTTTGAGGAGTGCAAAAATAATCTTCTCCCTGTCGGAAAAGTCATGAACCGAGAAATATCCTTCTAATAGATTCAACCATCTATCTACAGCATCTACATCTATTTGACCCTCAAATATGGGAATGTCAAAATTTACTTGTACCTTAAAAGGATTCGCACCTCCAGAGTGGCTGTTGGATGCAGATGCGCTGCTAGTGGGCAGCCGTTGAAGGATCTGGGCAAAGTTATCCATCATCGCGTTCCTTTGTTTTTCGAGGGCCTCCTCGAGCAATATTTTGATAGGATCTCCTGCTCCCTTATCTTTCTTTTCTTCCCCCATGGGCGTCCGTCGGGGTTTGCGAGGTTGATCTTACAAAGGTTCCACTAGATCGAGCCCTAACTCCTTATACCCCGACCTTGTTGGGGACATGCAAAGAAGGATCAAGAAAAAGCAGACCGCTCTGATACCATTGATCCAGATTTATGCAGGAACGCAACAGAATAAACATATAACCATAAATACATAGATGCAGCGGAAATAACACTTCATTTCATTAATATCAAAGAACTGAAATTTGCTTACAGACAGAATGGAAATAAACTAGCTAGGGCGCTGGTAGTTATCTCTGAGAAGAGATGTGGCGGCTACAGGCCTCTGAACTGAGTTACAATGAGGCTCGAGAGCCTATTTATTATTTATAAACAATGGAAAATGCTAAACAGCCAAAACCATAACCCTAAGAGATGAAGCGCCAAAACTATGGGCCCCGTTTGGGTAAATTGGTGTTTCAACTTCCTGGGGACGTAACTTTGGCATACGACCTCCGTTTGACGCGTACCATACCTCGTTAGAAATATCTATCGAAGGAATACAAATTTTGAGTGAGAAACATCGGTCCATGGACCCATGTTGCTCCCCTTTTTACCAAAAAACGTCGTTTAGGGCCTCAAAACGGCTCTGAAAGTTCAGGACCCAAAAAACTGTTAAAATAATAAGTTGTGCCGAAACTGAAAAACTAAAAGAGACAATGGTGGGGCCCCAAGTGGAATAGGCGGGTGACCACCAATATCCAACTAGATCATTCCTCCCCCCTTAGGAAGAAATGGTCGCCATTGCGTTAAGTTCCTCCATGAGATGAGGAAATTTCTACTGAACTTCTTCCCTGGTGAACCACTTTCCTTGCAGCAGGAGTTGGCCAACTTTGAAAACCTGATACAGTTGGATCTTCTGTTGGTGAGGGTTCTTGATTTGCATGTCCATGATACAATCTGTGGGTGGCACTTGTGAGTGGGTTTAACTGGATGGTGTAATTGATGTAATGTCAGTGTCAGGTAGGGGTGGGAAAGTAAGAATGATCACATTAAGACAGTGAGTGCGGTGAGGAATGAGTGAGATCCCATGACTTAGGCATTGTTCCTGGCACCTTGGTGATGGTGTCTGACATCCTCAGATGGGCAAAGCACGGTGGGGTCTAGTGGCGCTCTGCAATGTAGCCACTGCCTGTATGTCCCACAGTTATACTTATTTTAGGTATTTAAATCATGCTTTAGCTATTATTACCCGCCGTGAGAAATACGCTTTCCAATGTCCCTTGGGCCTGTTCAGTGCATGAATCCAGCAGTGGAAGCTGTTTTCCTTTATCACTTCAGAGAGTGGGTTTCCAGCCGGAAATCGGCCCCGGGCGCTCAATGGCCGCAGCAGCATCAGGCGGGGCCTCGCCCGACGGAATCCCCAGCCACCTACGAGAGGCTGTCAGCGGGATTGAGCTGTCAGGAGGCTTTGGTTCCTGCTCCATGTTGTGCCTGGGGGGAGGCTCCATAATCCCATGTCCATGGATGCTTTGAACAGCACGTACGCCGAATGTGACTGGTGATTACGATAGCGAACGACCTCTGTACGACCGTACGTTTGGGGATGGAAAGAGTTGTGGACTTGGTGACTTGGTTTCAACGTGACCGGACGGACAAAAATGTGCGATGTTATTTGTGGTGTTGCCATGTTGGTGATGGTATATCTGGTGGGTTTTCACAAAGCGAGTTTCTTATGTCAGCAAGTCATCCAGGAAAACCCTCCTAAACTTTCCTTTCTACCTTTCCAGTTCCACCTTCATATTAAATATCAGCTTCTCTGTCACAATCTCTCCCAAGCAGGCCTTATTAGTGCCCTTCGACTTGGTAAATCTTGCTCATTTCCAATAGTCTCCCTGTTAAAATGCAGTTTTAGGACATTTCTCCTTTGTGATCATCTAAAAGCCAAAAAGCCTCCCATCTGTGACCAGACCCATAGCAAGTGAAGTCACCTTACTTTTGATAAATTGGCTTGGCTTGACCTAGTGCTTTCACTTATATCCCTGAATCTTGGCTATTTTTCCCGGCTTGACCTGGGCGGCTATTAGGTTTTCACGAGTGTTGTAAGTGCAAAGGCAGAAGCAGTTTCATCACCTATGGAGGCAATGTTTGAGTTTACGATTGAGGAAACATTGCTTCTAATGTGTTGAGCACAGATAAACACCAAAACAAAAGTCACTCATCGAGTTCTGACTCTTTCAGCATGAAAATACGATGAAAGGTGTATGTCTGATAAATAAACAAAAGTCTGTCCAAGGCCAGGGCCTCTTCATTTACAAAACGGAAGGTTCAGGCGCCTCATGCTCCATAAACGGAGGCGCTGAGCCCAGTTTTGACTCGAAGGTTGCAAAAATCAGTTTGCCTTTAAAAACAGTAGAAACAACATCTTGGGTTTCATGGATGTAATTGATGACCATAACGAATATAGTCTGGTAAGCTCAAAGAAGGAGTTTGGCTGATAAAGGAGAATGTTCAACTTACAAACCATATGAATTGTTGAACTTTAGAAGGACTGTGTGTTAAACATCCAAATCATAAAGCTTTATTTCAGCTTTTAAATCAAAATGGAATAAGAAATTTTGTTAACAATGTAGCCAGAAAGAAAAGCCCTTAGCTTTTTCAAATGCAACGTATTCATAAGTCACGAGTTTTTTTTTTGTCCAAAAATAACGGATATTATGAGATAAACAATCTGGTAAGTAATTCAGTGCCCTTAAGAAGCAGGTGTCACTGTGACTGGGGTTTTCTTCACTGCAGTGATGCTTTACAGTAAAGATGCTAAGATTGGTGTTTTCAGAGGTTATACACGTGGAGAAAGGAACGTGTGAAACATAAATAATTAAAAGTCTCAAGGACATATCGATGAAAATATATCATGTGAGTGAAAGGCAGCTGCGGTTCTTTTGTAAAACTGGTGATATAGAAAACGGTGGAAGGATACCCAAAAAACAAATCAAGGTCATTACACGGATGAATGATAAAGTGTTGATAAATAACAAGAGTATTAGTACTCTGCACAGTATACATGGGGCTATACCTACGATGGAGAAAAGACAATGTTGAATATATATGTGTGATATAAAAGAAGATTATTCTCTGTAGGAAAAGGTCAACAACAGCTAATATCATATACCAAAGGGCCCATGGGCATGCCTAAAATGGTACTATGACTTTCAAATGTTTTGGTGGTGAATACATGCTTCCTTGCTAAGCAACATCGCGAGGGGAAAACGGTGAACATAGTTCGTTGAAATAGTTCTTTGGTAAAAAGAATGCCACAATGATGGGAGCAAAATAATTTTATATCAAAGAGAGTCTGTTTTCATATTGCAGCTTGTTTTCTGATTGAGGCAGAGTGGTATTGACTTATGAATATTGAGAAAAGTTGGTTGTGATGAATCACTGTATTTATATGTTTTAAACAACCACCTTGTTATCATTTCAAGAGGCAGTTTCACTTTAAGGCATGAAGAACTGGAACAAGGACATACTGAGATTTTGTCACCAAGAAGATTTCCCCTTTAAGTTATTATTCTTTGTGTTCCAAAAGTCTTTCGACTGTGATGATCATTGTTGGATAAGTTTAAAGAAGAAACTACAAACATATGTTGAGGGAAAAGGGAATACGCTTATACTACACGCCACAAACGGAGATTTGAAAACCCACTATGGGTAAAGATGAAGAGTTGTCAAACAGTGACAAATCACGTGGAAATGATGAAGCAATAGCGAAGTGGTGGAGTTGGTCGACTTAAAATTAGTCGAGTTGAGCTGGTCGAGGTAAAGGCGGTGTCTATATTCGATATGACAAGCTGTTGAAAAAACAACGAAGTTAAAAATCAATGTTCAAATGTGTGGTTGGGATGTTTATTTGAAAATGATATGAGTTGAAGGTATAATTAAAAAAGTGGAATAGGAAAGTAAGTAAAGTGTTGTATTCAAAGCAAACTTCACGATAAGTATACAGCGTTTTCAAGCAATTAAAGTTTCTTGCCAGATTTAGGCGTATGACATGCAGATTTATTGTAACGATATTTTGTTATTCTAAAGGCTATTAGTAGTGATACGTGGGCGCGACGTGCACCGTAGGAGGCCGCCGGCGCCGGCCAGGCCGTCGATTTCTTTTTGCGCGACGGGTTTTTCTCCCGAAGATTGCGGCCTTGATGTTAGAAGGTTGATGCATTTCAAGCTCCCTCCAAGGGATTTCTTCTCAAAAACTCACGAAGACACTTCATCTCCTACCTTGAAAAACTCGAAAAGGTAAGTTTCGCTTGTATACGTGGTTTGGCGGCCATGGATAAAAGGGCTTAGGCAGGTACACGAAAAAGGAGAAACCACTCCACAGTCCCAACGACACACTATAAACGCGGTGCATACAATATTCTCCACTTTGGTTTACATGGTAACAAAGATTTTCCAAAAGATGACGGCACATTGAAAAAGGCAAAGTTTGTTGATGAGAAGTTCGCTTGGGCGAGGGTATAGAGTGTATTGGTGTATATCTCAAAACTCACAAGCAAAGAGTGTATTATCTAAGCCTCTTGTGTGCCATGATTTTTAACCTAGGTCTGCTTTTCTTTACACCCTACCTTATATCATATTGAAGATTTAATACTTGAGGATTACGAGAGTGAAACGGACCATTTTCTAGAAAAGCGGGGTTGTTGGTGGTTAAATCTAAGCTTTGAAGAACGGTATACAGTAATGTCTGATTTCTTAAAAAAAAACTTCCACAGAAAGAATGTCCCTCTTATTAGCATGTATTGTTAATCTAGGTGTTACCTCTTTTCTTCACCTCATTATCATGTTGAAAAGTTGATTGACAAGAGGACTCTGGATAAATGTTACATTGAAGGAGATTTCATTGATGTGTTTCTACAACTTTGGGCGGGGGGAAACAAAAGCGAGTTTTTGTTCTCTTAAAACTTCTTCACAAGGAAAGGGTACTTTTCTGAAATAGAGTTCATTCAATATTGAAGTTCACAGGTGGGCAGTGGTTGAAGATTTGTTAACGAGTTTTCAGTATGGTAATTTTCTAGAGAACTGCAGTTATTGATGATCAATTCTTTCATGCTTGGAAATTACAGTCTGCTAAGGAAGCAGAGGTTATTGATGGAACAGATTTTATTCAAAGGCAGGAAATTTCAAAGTATGGTGTGGATTTCTCCAAAACTCCTGATGAAAAGTACTTTCTAAAAGCAGTCTTACAGTGGTTACATTTGATGTCATAGAAGTCCCAGGTATTATGTTGATCTCTCAACTCACAAGCAGAGAATATCTTTAAAACAACTGTGTGGTTCTTATCAACTTGATCTTCCTTTACCAAAGCCATTATATCATATTGAGAGAACAGTAGTAAGGAGATTAAAAAAATCTAACAGTATAGTGAAGGATAAAGAGTTGTAAGTGTTAGATTTGACATCTAAATGGAAGATGTAGAGGTGGTGAATTAACTTCTCAAACTATGAAGTGAAGAGTGTTTTCTAACTCACTGTATTAATTTTTCACACTATTGAGTCTCTTCTCTCTTTCCCTTGTCAGTCTACAAAATCATTAATAGGAGGTATTTTCAAGATGAATGACTTTGAAGGCAGAGTTTTTCTGTTGATTTTATTTGCAAAAACACAAATACATTGGTTGATCCTATGGACTCCTAGGAGATAGTTAGCCAATACCATACGGAAATTTATCAGCCATGTGTCTCACTGACACTCTTTATTGATGGTTTCTGTTAGAAGTTTGCTAATGAGTATCAGGATTTGAAGAATTATTATTTATAAATTATTGGAGGTATTATTCAGGGGCTGTTATTTACATTTTATTCACAAAATCAGGGTCTATATCTATCAAAACAATGTGGTGACAGTTAAATCAGGCAGAGCCATTTTCTTCTACGTTAAAGTAGTTTATATTCAGAAAACTTGAACAAATTAAGATACCTCCAACAGGATTCACAAAGCGGGACAACATAGAAATGTGAGCCTATCTCCTGAGAAAATCAATGCTCTGGTGCTTTTCATTTCTGTGCTGAAGTGGTGCATGCTTGATTCTGTTCTGGAGGATGAAAGTGGGGATTTCTGTCCCTTACATTTATACTTCAGATTAAAGGTGTTACTTGGGTCAGATTGGCTTCAAAATCTCACAGAATGTATCCAGACTATAGGTCCGCCATCATGGTGAAAAGTAGTTCCAAGCAAACATCTTGATGTTAGGAGGATCTCAGCTTTTCATCATGCAGGACATGGAAAGTATCATCTTTCTGCTATATATCTTGACATTGCTGCTGTTGATGAAAACATAATAGATATTTCATGAGGAGGTTTAACCAGGTGCACCTATGTTAATGATGGTGGGTACTAAGCAGGGCAGTGAAACACTTCTCTTACTACATCCAAAGCACTGAAGAAAAATGGCCTCTTTATGAAAGCTCCCTTCAGCAAATCCACTTCTCTCTTCATGATGCTGAGTCAAGTCATCTTCCTTCACACAATTTTGGAGAAAGGAGTTTCATAGGTTCATTCATTAGCCATCTGCAGTTATTATGTATCCCTCATTATTTATAATACCTCCTACTCATGAGCTGTCTGCCATGGTGCCTTTATCCGTGGGCCACACAAAAACTCAAGATATATGCCAGGCAGGTCAAATGTGGGGGAGAGAAGGAGAAAGGGCAGGTGAAACACGGGAGAAAGGAGGATGATGAGCAGCCAATGATGAGACACAGGGGAGCAATGGCAGGTTGGAGGGTCTAGTGAGCAGGCGGCAGGTCAGGAAGAAGAGCAGCAGTGACAAAGAGGTGAAGGCAATGGGAATGGTGAGAACAGTGAAACACCTTTTGGGAGCTGGTGAATGAATGTTGGGGAAAGACAAAACTGGTGGGCACCTATCGCGATGGTCAAACTATTTCCTCAAAGGAAAATTGCCCAAACAACCCTAATTTACAGGAAAAAAAGCTGGAATTGGCATTCAAAATAAAGGCAAAATTGGAAGAAATCTGACATGGAGGTGATTATTATTATCCTATCCAAAGTGATGATGTTGTTGAAATTATCTATTAAAAACCTCCTATGTTTCACAAAGAAACTAGGTCAGTCATTGAAAGGAATCTTAAATGACGTGAGAAATTTCTGTTACTTTCTGGGTTAAACAAACAATAATTTCACTTGTGACCATTCAACGAAACAGGCGATCAGAAGTAAAAGGAAGGCAGAAAAACAAAAGTAAAAATTCAGGAAAGAGCTCATTGGCAATTCTGATGAAGAAGAAGGGAAGAGGGACAGCCTGACGAAGAGCTCAGAGATATGACAAAGCCAACGGAAGCTGAAGCAGAAGAACAAATCGATTAAAACCTTTCCTCCGCGCCTCGCCTGGTAAGTGGAAAACAAAGAACGCGCTGATGAAGCTGGCAACGTTGGAAGCAAAGCGAGGAAGGCAGCGAAAGGATCCCCGATCTGGAAAGGACTCTTCGCCCCAGGCTAAATGGTTTACGGTGAAAGTCAGGCCATGGCGTGCGAAAGATGAAGGAAGGCGCTTCTCGCGGAAAATGAAAACGTATCGTGTAATCTTGTTTCATTCGCTTGAGTGTTCCTGGACCGCCGGGGATATTACGTACTAATTTTGTTTTGTTCCGGAAACTTTTGTTTCCGGCATTTTGAGTTTTTATTAAAAACTCATGAAATAATAATTTCGTTGATGAGTTAATAAAGGATGATCAATAGGTTCCGCAATTGCAATGAATCCAGCGTTGGGGCATTTTGAGATGTATTTCGATGTGCGCTGGCCTGTTTGCGCATTCACCGTATGTCGGTAGCTACTACTACGGTTTTCTTTTGGTGGTGCAGGGCCTGGAGATCAGGTCAAGGTGATTTCCACTTCCATGAAGCGGACGAAAGCTTTAACGACCGTCATGTGATTTCATTTGACATGGGGAGCTTGTTGCATCAACAGTGGGACCCTTTGGGCATGATATGGAAATGGCGCATAATTTTTGAACTCAAAAGTATTTTTAAAATGTGCGTTCAGCTATTTTATGTGAAAATCATGAAATCAATATAATTTCAGATTTTCATGAGTTTTTAGGTATTTTATAGGATATTTTATGGAAGCACAAGCTAAAGGACAAGTTTAGATATTTTAGGCTGCGGCGATGGGACAACTAGTTGCTCCATAGGTTTCCTCCCTCAAACCTATTTATCTCCATAGTTCTCATTGTGATAAAGGCTGAACTTGAAGAAAGAATTAATGCATTGGTCATATGAGCTTTGAAGAATACACTTGAGTTATGATTTTTGGACTGCCTCTTGGATGCTTTTGAGGAATGTTGAAGGCTTGTTGATGGATTCCTTGACATGGTAGAATGGTATAGTGCTTCTGAATGTGTTTTGTCTTCTAGTTTTCACTCATAATTCATTTTTCTTGCTGCTATAGATCAGTAAAGATTGATTTTGAGACATGCCCATGGAGGCACCTCAAAATCCCTGAATCTTCATAGCTTGATATTTTCTTCTCCCTTAGTTATGCTAAAGAATTCTTAGCTGCTCTTTAGTAACCTAAGGTATTGTTGCTAAGTTTTATTCATCAGTTCCATGTATGTTGAGTAGGATGTATGGTTTGCCCTACCTACCTATCAGCTGCCCATAGTTCTGCCCATAAAACTTTCTCTTTGACTGATTTGTTGATCATTTTGTTGAACCAAGGAGGCCTAGTCCCGATCTAGCCCTTTGCCTAAAACTATGAAAACTTATTTGTCCAAGTGCCCAATGACTTAGAGACTATGTTTAGGCGTTCCGGCATAGTTTATGAGTTGTTAGTTTGTCTCATGTGTTTTCCCCAAAGTCGGATAGCCATTTCCCGAAGTTAGAGGGTCTTATACCTCTATGTATGGCTGGAATGTTTGATTTCTATGTATTGATTAGCTTATAGTTATTCCTAGCATGATTAATGGCTTGCTATTACATGTTTATATCTGCTATTAACTATTTTGCACTTGAAATCCCTTGTCTTTCACCAACTTATTGTTCATTTAATCCATTTTGCCCGGAGATCCCTTCTATTGTGAATCAAATCGGCCCTACAACAGCTTTACATCATCGCCTCATTAGCTTCCTTGACCTGTTTGACCCCATAGCCCAATTTATCTACATCTTGTTATCCATTTTATGTATTTGATCAGTTTCATCCCTCACAAACTTAAAAACTAAAAAACCAAAAACACACTTCATAACTAGCCTAATATCAGAACATCGCAAGTAAACACACCGACATCTTCTACACATATAGAGAGAGCCCTCTCTGAGTCCAGGAAGGCTAGGTCCTTGGGCTCAAAAGCTTGGTTTGATGTTACATCGTCATTTGGCTAGCCAATCGGCCAAATCACGGGACCCTAACATAATGGCGATCACGGTGGGACTCTGAGTATTAAACAAGCTTAGTTTCCCTAATCTTTAGAGACTTTTGAGAATATTAGATGGCTGAATTATCCCACCGCTCTCTAACATAATGGCGATCACGGTGGGACTTTGAGTTAGTGACAATCTAAGGACACCTTAGAACTCTAGAAGTCCCTTATTTTTAAGAATACTGTTTGATTGACTTATCCCACCGCTCACTAACATAATGGCGATCACGGTGGGACTTTGAGTTAGTGACAATCTAAGGACACCTTAGAACTCTAGAAGTCCCTTATTTTTAAGAATACTGTTTGATTGACTTATCCCACCGCTCTCTAACATAATGGCGATCACGGTGGGACCTATTGAGTTCATGATAGTCTAGCAAACTTTTATAGACTCCTTAGTCCTTCAAATTTTAAACTTGAACCATCAGCCTTTAGAATCATTTAGTGTAAACTCTCTGCTTCACCATCTTAGCGAAGTGATGAATCAGGTTTATAACACTCTTACATCCTAGGCTGCACATAAAACTCAGAAAAAACCCCAAAATACTCCCTTAGATTGGGTTTTGTTAGTATTGGTGGTGGACCATACAAATATATCTCATAACAACCAATTTTCCACCTGGCGACTCCACTAACTTCTAGTAAGCCTTACTATTTCACCAAACTCTAGGCTACTATCCGATAGACCTATCCCATCACTCACTAACGTAGCGGGAGATGGTAAGACATTGAGTACATAATAGTCCAGCAAACTCTTATAGACTTTTTGGTCCTTTAGGTACCATAAACAAGCAAGCAGTCCATAGACTCATTTTTTTAGAGTAAACTCTTTTTGTTCTCATCACCCTAGCAAAGTGTTGAAACAAGTCTAGGATACTTTAACAAAACATAGGCTGCACATAAACTCAGAAAATCCAAAAAACATTCTCAGATTAGTCTTGGTGGTGGACCATAGCTTTATTCACAAAACAACTAATTTTCCACCTGGCGACTCCACTAATCCATCCCTTCTATTTTTGACCATCCTTCGCCTTAGTATAACTTTAGAGAAATCACTCATCCAGAACATTCACCAATATCATTCTCTCCAAGCTCTGGATCTAAAATCTGGCTTCCCGAAGAATCAATACCAGATCCCATCCAGACCCAAATCCCCCTATCATAGTAGATGACCCAGAAAAGATTCTGTGGCAAGCTTTCGAAACTGATCATCTAGCTACCGATAGATCCATCCGTAGAACAAGATCTGTACCTAAAACTCGCAATATCCTTCTAGATTCACCTTCGGAACTAGAGTCATCACAAGCTCTTCCCCAAAGTAAATCATATAGTAAGATAAACTTCGACGATCTTGAACCCCTAAACCCACCACAGAGTCCTATTAGAGAAGCTTCACCCACCACTCCTCCTGATTTCCAGCTTCTTTATCATTTTGGCTCCTATCATCCCAGATCTGCTCAAAACCAGATCACTAGTCCCAGTTCATCCGCCACACCTGGTCAAACCACCACTGTTCAAACCACTTCATTTCAGCCTACTAGTCCTCATCTTGCACATCATCCATTAGCTCCAGTCATGGCAGCCTGGTACGCACCTTTGGTGTTGCCACCACCTTTAGCTCCTCTCCCAAATAAATATCAAGACAAAATCCCACACTTTACCGGAGAAGACACCACCACAGCCCAACAGCATGTAAGTAGGATTAGCGATGCTTTTGAATACATGGAAGTACACGACGAAACCGTCAGAATGAGAATATTCGCCCAAAGCCTGGGTGGAGAACCCAAAAAATGGTTTAAAAGCTTGCCTCCAAACAGCATCCACAACATCCTAGAACTCTGCCAAGTCTTCATGAACAAGTGGGAAGTCCGAAGGAACCCTATTCAAATCCTGTCAGAATATAACAACCTAAAACGGGAAAACGGGGAAAGTGTCCAGGCATACTGCACTAGGTTCAACAATGTGTATAACGCCCTCCCACCTCACTTCAAACCCCCACTTGGTTTAATCTTGGCAAAATTCCCCGAGGTTTTTGATCCAGACATGACATATCATCTGAGAGACAAGGATCCCCCTACCCTAGAGGAAATGCAACAAATAGCCATAAAAACAGAAGCCAACTTAGCAGACAAAAGAGCCAGGACTAGATTAGAAGGAAAAGTCCCATATAGAGATAAGGTCTCCACTTCATCTCCTTCCCTAGATCCTAGAATAGATGGCCTGATAAAATCCATGACAAAGATGTGGGAAAAAATGAGTGAAAAAGTGCCTCCTAGGGACAACCAACCAAACCCTCAAAACCAGAAGCAAGGCTTTAGAAAAGATCAGTCTCAAAATAAACCAAGAGGAAATGATCAACAGATCAGACCATCCTTCAGTGAGAATTATGTTGATGAAGAGAATAAGGATACCACACCCATTGATGAAAATCATTGGAAACTCATAGGTTCTGATAACAAGAGTAAGGTTTACCTCACAGCAGAAGAGCAAGAGTTGTGCTCCCCAAGTCAGGACGAAACCGACTATGAAGATCTCGAAGATCCTGCCATAGATTTTCAAAATGCCATTATAGAAGCTCATAGGCAGTATAACCTTAGAAGTAGAAAAAACCAAGACCACTCCAAGAAGGGTAGCCCTAACACTGCTAAAAGCTCTGACACCATCCCTAAAAAAGCCATGGATAGCAACAAAATTGTGGCCAAGAAAATTGACCAAAACAAGGATAAAGCTATTCAAACAAGTCTTAGCTCAGATACTCTTAGCACCTCTACAAAAACCCCCAAAGTAACGGTGTCAAACAAAGTCTCGAATCAGAGTCAGCAAATTAAGAGCATAGAAAAGGTCATGTCCGAAAAATCTGAAACAAATTTGCCCAAACTACAAACTCCTTTTAGTTTTGAAGGGGAAGTTTCCGAAATAAAAATTACCATACCCCTTACTGAGCTAATAACTGTAGATAGGTATAGATCTCAAATTTTCAAAGTTTTTGACATAGGGAGCGAGGCAGATACTTTAAATCTAATTGAAAACAAACCCGAGCTCTTATTGGGCCCGGAAATAGAAGGTCAATACCAAGAAGGATCTGTTTCTCCTTCCTATGTGAGCTTGAACATACGGGACAAGATATTACATAATGCCATGTTAGATTCTGGTACCTCCCATAACCTCATGCCTAAAGCAGTCATGGAAAACCTGGGACTAGAAGTAACTCAACCTCTGGTAACTAAAGCAGTCATGGAAAACCTAAGACTAGAAGTAACTCAACCCTACAAAAACCTGTATTCCTTTGACTCAAGTCAGGTCAAATGTTTAGGCCTAATAAAGAACCTAGAGGAATGCTCTAAAGACACTATCAGCCATTTTGAAATCACAGATTCTGAAATGGAAGAAGAATCAAAACCTTTAGGATCTATGCCCTTATGCTTTAAATCATTCCAGACTTTGAAAGAAAATTTGCATCCTAAAGATCTCTCAGCAATTATTCAGGAAAACCCTGCTCAAGTTAACTCTCACCTAAATCAAGCAGAGCTGATTGAAGAGGAATTCGAATCTAAGATAGAAGATAAGGCAAAACCTGTAGGATCTCTACCTTTATGCTGGGAGTCATTTGAGTTCATAAAAGAAAATTGGCCCCCTGAACATATATCAGAAAAAACTCATGAATTACATGATAACTATCCTCAACATCACAAAGAATTGGTTGAAGATGAAAACAAGCAAGAAATGAAAGAGAACCCACGGGATCTCTCTAAGGACATGAGTGATGATTCATCATCTCTCATAGGTGAAGCCCAAAAAGACATTCATCCTTTAAATCAGATTTCCCAAGAGAAAGAGTATTGTTGTGGAGAGAGGAAAATGCCTCCCTTTTTAACTGAAGAGGAAATAGATCAACTTATAAACATACAGACAGCCTCTAAATCTTCACATAACCACAAGTTTTCTGATCTTTCTCCTGTTAATCTTGCATGTCATAAATCAGAAAATAGATGTGTAGATCAATTTGAAGAAAATCTATCTGATAGTCCAATGTGCATGGTTGATGACATTTCTTATGTTAATGATTCTCCAAGGTTTGATCAATATGTTGATGATTGTGATTTCCAAATAAACACTAACTTTGCAGAACACTCAGCTTTTGATTTTTGGGAGGAAGCTCGGTTTCGTAAACTTGAGAAAAGTGAGCAGCCATTACAGGTCATCTATGACACTGATGAGGAGAGCCTTGAAAGTTTAGAAGTAAGTGAAGAGTCTCGGACTCTTTGCTCTACTTCGCTTCAATCCATCAGAGATAACATTCACATAATTGGAGATCAACAGTGTTTCAGATTTGATGATGAGCTTGAGGAAGATGATAAATTTCTTGAGCATGTTGTAAACGAGAAGCCTTTTCCTAAAATGATTGAAGAAATCATTTTGGACATGGAATATTCCTTAACTCCAGATCTGAAGCCACCAAGCTCCATTGACTTACAAATTGCAGATGATGAAGTAGAGGTTGAGAAACAAATGAGAGTTGTCACACTATCCTTTGAAGATAATTTACTGTCAAAGTATATCCCCGCTCATCAACCTGATGACCTTCACACAATTTTCAGCCCACCCTATCAAAACACATCAGCTTGGCAAGAGAATTACACTGCAATATATGATGAACCTGTCATTTCAAGTAATCATGAGCAAGGGGAAGAGTTGCTGTACCAAGGGGGTCCCAAATATGGTCAAGTGGGAGAAAGAGTAATCCTAAATGAAACCTATATCTCAAATCCTCTAGATCAGGTATTATTCCAAGATCTATTTGTTGTTTTCCTTGAGAAATCTGTAGGGGTAGTGGGTTCTATCATAAACAAGTTGCTACCAAGAATGAGAAAAAACTTAAGCTCTACTGTCCAGAAACAAACCAAATGGGAGTGGCCTTCTCATTATTTCTGCATCATGAAAGAACTAAACCATAATCACCCATGTGAGCATCTACTTGACTGGTTGCATTGGAAAACAGAGTTCACCAAACAAATGTCTATTGTGTACAGATTAGATTAGGATAGAAAGACAACAATAGAAAATAAGCTTAGCCTGTGAACGCCTTTTCATTTGTAGTTTGTTTGAAGAAAAAGTGAAAAAGCAGAAAATACAAAAAACAGTGAAAGGTAGAAAAAGAGGGCAGTTTCTAAAAAGCAGTGGTAAGGCCCCATGTTCCAAAAAATAGTCTTTCAGAAAGCGAGCAAGTCTAAATGCCGCTACTAGTGCTTCAATGTCTTGTTCAGCTATCTAGCCTAATCATAGTTGAGCATGTTTAAATTTATTTGCTGATAAGTTAGTGAGTGCAAAGATAGTCAACATTGTGTAAGATTGACTTATCACAGAGCTTAGATTAGGGAGAGATTCTGGTTCCACATGCCTAAAACAGAACCAAAGAGAGAAGCGAGGGATGAAAAATCTATTGTACATCTTAAGCCCGCTTGTCTAGTTTCCTTTTATTGCAGAATAACATTTGTGTGCGGCTTGTCTTTTATGCCGCAAATGCATGACAAATCAGACTGCCTAATCCTGATTTGGTCATTTTTAAATTTCATGTTGTAGATTAGAGAATGAAATCCTGTCAAACTGCTTAATCTTGACAGTCGATCTAGTTTTAGGTAGAGAAATGAAGGAGTTCATCAGCTCAATCTGAACTCCCGGCAGATATAAGAGTAGAAATAGATAGTTTCATTTTGCAAAAAGAAAAATATGCATTGTCAAAAGGCTGCTAGTTCAAATGCGCCGAAGAGAAGAAAAAATGTTAGGAAAGATAGTGGGGTAGGTAGAAGTATCATTGATGTTAACCATGCTGTCACTTTTCAGAAATAACATCAAAAGAAGGGTAAATTTTGCGCCAATGGATAAGGCACTGGTCTTCATAAGCCAAAAATCTGAATTCTGGACACCTCCTGACGAGGAGCTGCCCTCCCCAAATGGAGCCACTGTTAGCCATCAGTATTTTTTTACATGTTAGTGATGACTATATCTACAGCTGAGTTTTCTAGAAACTGATTTCCTTATGTCAATATGTCATCCAGAAAACCCTCCCAAAACTTTTTTCGCCTTTCTACCTTTCCAGTTCGCCCATGTCAAATATCAAAACCTCATATCACAATCCTATCCAGCTTCAGCCTTATTGGTCTACCCATCAGCCTTAAAAGGCAAATCCACATCTGTTTCAATAGTCTCCCCTATGTTAGGAAGTGGCGTTTTAGGACATTTCACCTTTGGCAATCATCAAAAAGCCAAAAAGCCTCCATCTGCAGCAGACCTACCATGACTGATCCCTTTCTTTGCAAATGAAATTGACAAACAGCCCTAAGTCGCGCCACTCACAACCCCTATATCTCAGCACTGCATAAAGCCCAATCTCAAGCTGACTAGTAGGTTTTTCACAGTGTTCTATGTTTCTACAAAAGCAGGAAATATAACTTCATCTCAGGAGGAAATGTTTGATCTACAGTTAGAGGAACAACTGCTTCTAAATGTATTGTGAGCCTGAGATGAAGCTGCAAAACAAAAGTCACTCATCAGGACCTTACAGCTCTTTCCAGCATGAAAATCACAGTAAGAAAGGGTCGCCACTGTCTCAGCAAAATGGTAAATTGTCAAGGCCCAGAACCTCCTTCATTACAAGAAGAGGGTTAGGGCGCCTCCTTCATCCATAAGCAGAGGGCGCAGGCTAGTGTTGACTCAGAAGGTGGCAAAGATCCAGGTTTGTCTTGAGCTGAAACAAATGAAACAAGGACTCCAGGTTTTATGAATATGGCTAATCATCATAACAGGAATGTAGTGGAAATATGATAAACTCAAAGGAAAAGGGAGTTTGGCCTGATAAAGGAGCTTATTTCAAACTTGCAAATCATATGAATTGTTGAACTTCAGAAGGGCCTGTCATCAGTAAACATCCAAATCATAAGAAGCCTGTTTTGTTCAAGATCAAATGGAATAGATGCTGTTAACCAATGCCATTACACAGGCAGAAAGAAAGCCCTTAGCTTTTTCAAATGCACTGACCTTCATAGTCACAAAGAGTTTTTGTCAAGTAACAGGTCATGAGATAAAAAATCCAAATGATAAATTTCTCAGTCACCCTTAGAACAGTGTCACTGTGGCTAGGGTTTTCTTCTAAAAACACGGTGATGCTTGCAAGTAAAGATGCTAAGATTGGTGTTTTTCAAGAGGTTTTCTTACCACCACATTCAGAGAAAGGCTGTGTCGAACATAGTGGTCAAAAAGTCTCCGGACACCTTATCTGATGAAGAGCCTCCTCCATGCATGAGCATATGGCCAAAGCTACTGCAGGTTGCTGAAACTGATTGATACAAGAAAGCAGTGGAAGGATACCAAAGACTGAATCAAGGTCATTACACAGATGAAAGACAGTGCTGATAATGTAAAGGTATTGGTACTCCTATTTTCAAAGAACTATCTGTCAGGCTATACCTACAGTAGGAAAGAGACAATATTGAATATATGTGTGCCACTGATACCAAAAAGAAGATTGTCTCCTTGAGGAAAGGTCAAGCAACAAAACAATATCATATACCAAAGGGCCCATGAAGCGCCTTTCAAGAAATGGTGTTTACAGCTTTCAAATGTTTTGGTGCATTATGAATAGCCCTTCCTTGCTAAACATCGCCAAGAGAGGAAAAGAGTGAACATAGTTCAGTTATGAAATGGTTCTTTGGGCAAAAAGAGGTAACACAATGATCAGAGCAAAATAATGACTATGTATCAAAGAGTCCTGTTTTCATATTGCACAAGCTTGTCTTTTCAGATGGAGGAGGCGAGTGGTATTCAAACTTATGAATAGGCAGAAGAAGTTGGTTGTGATGAATCACCACTGTTTATATGTTTTAAAAACAAACACACTTGTTATCATTCCAAAGGGCAGATTTAGCACAGAACTGCATGGAAAAGAGACCTGCAGACAAGACCTTTTAAAATTTTGTCACCAAGAAGATTTCCCCTTTAAAGTTATTATTCACTATGTTCCAAAGGTCTTTCAGCCTGTGATCATTGTTGGATAGTTTAAAAAGAAGAAGCACAACCTTTATTTTGAGGGAAAAGGGGGTACTGTATACTACACATACAAACAGAGATTTGAAAACCCACTATAGGTAAAAGATGAAGGAGTTGTCAAAGCAAAGTGACAAATCACCTGTGGTATTGAAACACCGTAGCAGAAGTGGTGGAGTTGGTCGACTTAATTGATCAAAGTTCAGAGCTCGGGGTCAGAATCAAAGGGCGGATATATATATTCAAATAACGAACCAACTATTTGAAAAAACAAATAGAGTTAAAAATCAATGTTCAAATGACCGTTGGGATGTTTATTTGAAAATGATATAAGGTTGAAGGTGTAATTAAAGAATGGAATAGGAAAGTAAGTAAGTCATTGTCGAAATTCAAAGCAAACTTCCGCAGCTCCCAAGTATCACAACGTTTTTCAAGCAAATTGAAGTTTTCTGCACTGGTTAAGGCCGCGCGACGTGCCTGGATTTGGGCGCGACGTGCCTGGGCAGCATTTTACAAAGGCTTTCTTCGTCGGCGCGACGTGCCTGTAGGAGGCCGCCCGACCACACGACAGGCCGACCCGACACGTTTCTTTTGCGCGACGGGTTTTTCTCCGAAGGTTGCCGCGCCAGTGTTGAAGGGTTCTGGTGCATTTCAAGCTCCCTCCAAGGGATTTCTTCTCAAAAACTCACAAGGTACTTCATCTCCTACCTTGAAAAACTCGAAAAATCAAGTTTAAAACCTGTATGCCGTGGTTTGAAACTGTGCATGGTTAAAAGGGCTTTGACCATTTCTGAAAAGGAGAAACTGTCCTCACAGTCCCCCACAACAGCACACTACCTAAGCAGATTGCCTTTTATTCACCATATTCTCCCACTGTGAATTTGTTAACAAAGATTTTCCAAAGATGACAGCACATTGAAAACGCAGAGTTTGTTGATGAGAAGTTAAACCTTGGAGGCAGGGGTATAGAGTGTATTGGTGTATATCTCAAAACTCACAAGCAAAGAGTGTATTGTCTAAACTACTGTGTGCACTGATTTTACACCCAACCTAGGTCTACTTGTTCTTTTACACTACCTTGTATCATATTGAAGATTTATTAACAGGGATTCTGAGAGTGAAACAGGGCCATTTTCTAGAAGGCAGGGTTGTTGGTGGTTAAATCTAAGCTTTGAAGGCAGAGGTATACAAGTAATGTCTGATTTCTTAAAACTTCACAAGAAAAAGTGTCCCTCATAAAGCACTGTGTATTGTTAATCTAGGTCTGCCCTCTTTCTTCACCTCATTATCATGTTGAAAAGCTGATTGACAAAGAGACTCTAAGGATAAATGTTACATTGAAGGGCAGATTTCATTGATGTGTTTCTAACTTTGGAGGCAGAAGTACAAAAGCAGTTTTTGTTCTCTTAAAACTTCACAAAGGAAAGGGGCCTTTTTTCTGAAGAACAGAGTTGTTAGTATTTGAAGTTAAGATCAAGACAGAAGTACAGGTTGAAGATTTGTTAACAGGGTTTTTCTGAAGGTAAACAAGGCCATTTTCTACAAGACACGGTTGTTGATGATCAAGTTTAACATTTGAAGCCAGAAGTACACAGTACACTAAGGAGCAGAGGTTGTTGATGGTTAGATTTTGACATTAAAGGCAGAGGTACCAAAGTGGTGTTGGATTTCTCAAAACTCCACAAATGAAAAGGGCCACTTTCTAAAGGGCAGAGTGCTTGGTGATTGCATTTGATATTAAAACAAAGGTGCAGGTATTATGTTGATCTCTTAAACTCACAAGCAGAGAGTATATTTCCTAAAAACCACTGTGCATTGGTTATACATCCAACTTGAGTCTGCCTTTCCTAGAAACCATATTGTATCATGTTGAAGACTTGTTGACAGAGATTTTTAAAAGCAAACAGCATAGTGAAGGACAGAGGTTGTTGATGTTAGATTTTGACATCAAAGGCAGAGGTACAAAGGTGGTGATTGACTTCTCAAACTTCACAAGTGAAAGGTGTTTTCCTTAACACTGTGGGCTAATTTTTCACCTAACCAAAAGGTCTCCTTTCTTTCCACTGTATGATCCCTACAAAAATCTGTTGACAGAGGTATTTTTCAAGATGAATGACCTGAAGAGCAGGGTTTTTTATATTGGAGTTTTGTTTTGAAAACACAAATACCAGTGTTGGTTGATCCCTAGCAGACTCACCAAGAGGAATGATTGCTTAATACTACATACAGGAAATTTATACAGCATATTGTCTCATCTTTATTGATGGTTTTCTATTGAGAAGTTTACATAGCTGAAGTGTATCCAAATTTGAAGGACTGTTATTTATAAGTGCAGAGGTGGCTTATTCCAAGAACATTGTTGCATTTTATTCAAAATCACAGGGTCCATATCTGTCCAAGCAGTGTAGTGGCCAGTTTCAATCCAGCAGAGCATTTTTCATACATTGAAGGCAGTCTGCCTCTTCCAAAGCCTGTTTCAAGTCAGAATGCCTCCAAAACGAGATCACAAAGGCAGACAACATAAGAGATATGAGCCTATCTCCATAGAAGAAATCAATGCTCATCCCTCAGTGCTTTTCAATTTCCATGAGGTAGGCTGTCTTGATTTCTGTCAGAGGATAGAAGAAGTCAAGAGTTTCTCGCCACTTACACATTTGTGCGCTTTGAGATTCAAGGACAAACACTTCCAGTTAGCAGGTCTTGACTTCAAAATCTCCCCAAGGTATGTATCCAAGGCCACCAAGATCCTGTATCATGGTGAAAAGTGGTTTAAGCAAGCACATCTTGATCTGGAGGATTATAAACCTTTCATCAAGCCGGAACATAGAGAAACCATCACTGCTATTTTCCCTTTCTCCTATCTTCTTGACAGTTATGCTCCACTAATGAAGGCCATAATGAGATATTTCACTTGTGAAGGGAGGTTTAGCCAAATTTTTGCCTATCATGTTCGCTTGTTGATGCATTTTACCAGGAGCAGACAATTAAACCTCCCATACTTTTTGTCCAAAAGCATAGAGAAAATGGCAGCTACTGTCCAAAAGAAAGCTCCACCTCAGCAAATCCCTTCTCTCTTTCACCATTCCTTGATCAAAATCATCTTCTTACACCAGCTGGAGAAGAAAGGAGTTTCATGGGATTCATTCATTAGCCATGCCGATTTTGCCACTGTTCCTCCTGTTCATGTGTCTCCTACTCAGCCTGTCCATCGCCCAGTGCCTTTATCAAGTAGGCCTACCCCTAAAAAACTCAAGATGACCACTGGGCAGCCAAGTAAACAGGGAGAAGGAGAGGACAGTGAGCCACAGGGAGAGAAGGAGGATGATGAACAGCAGCAGCCAGATTTCGAGGGACAGCAGCAGTTGGAAATCAGTGGACAGCAGCTAGAGGTTGATGGACAGCAACGGTTGGAGATTAGTGAGCAACAGCAGCAAATTCAGGAAGAGGAACAGCAGCAGACAGAAATTGAAGAGCAGCAATTTGGGCAAACAATTGAAGCACCTTTTGAGCCACAAGCTGGACAGGATGTTGAGGAAGGACAGCAAGCTGAAGCTGCCTCCTTAACAGTGATCAAAAATATTCCTAAAAAGAGGAAATTGCCCAAAAAGACAACTTCTAGCTTGCCAAGGAGAAAAAGCGCTAGATTGGCATTCAAAGGCAAAAGTAAAATTGGAGAAAGTGCAAAGCATGGAGGTGAATTAGCTATTATCCCTATCCAAAGTGATGATAGTGACAATGAGGCCCGCATCCTTGAAAACATCCTCATTCACAAAGAAGAGCAAATTGAAGTGTTACAAGAAGATCTTCAAAGGGCGAGGAATTTCAACCACTTCTTGGAGGTTGAAAACAAACAAATGAAGTATCATGCAGCCATTCATGAGGCAAGGGCGATCAAGTTTAAGAAAGAGGCAGAAAAGGCGCAAGTAAGAATTGAAGAGCTCATTGGCGAGTTTGATGATGAAGAGGAGGAAGACCAGCCTAGGCGAAAGAGGCCTAGGACCATCGGGCTTAGAAAAGCCTTGGAGAAACAGAGAGCAGAAGAACAAGCTCAATTCGAAGCTTTTCCTCTCACTACCCTCTTTGAGCAGGAAATTGAGGAAAACAAGGAAGCATGGCTTGAGAGGGCTAACCAGCATTTGGAAACAAAGCTTGAGAAGGCAAACAGGGATCTTGAGCTACGGAGAAAAAGGACCCTTCACTTTCAGAAGCTAAATCAGTTTGCCAGGCGAAAATTGAAGGTAGCACAAGAAAAATTGAAGAAGTTGAAGGAGAGGCGCCTAGCACGGAAAGAAGCAAAAAGCATATCAGCCCTTGATATTTTGGCTTCAGCTTCGGAGCATGTTTCTATGGACCCTTGAGGGTCATGCATGCCAATTTTGGGCCTGTTTCGGAAACTTTTTGTTTTTTTGGCATTTTTGGGGTTTTTCGCCAAAAACTCATAAATGCGCCATTTCAGTTTGATGAGTTGTCAAGCGAGGAGGATGATCCCAATGGGTTCCATAATTCCATGAGCAGGTCTCCAGCGATTTTCGGGGCATTTGAAGATCATTCGCCCCCTCAAATTGGCGAAAAACAGCCTCATTTTGCACATTCTGCCTGCCATATCAGCAGCCTGCTATTTTCTGGGTTTTTGCACACAGGTACAGTTTTGAGGGACTTTCAGAGATCAGATTGAGGTGATTCCACTTGCGTTGGAAAGCAGACACAGAGAGCTTTCCAACGAGCCATCATGAGCCTCATTTCGACACCGGGAAGGCTGCCATTTTCCTTCAACAAGTCAGGGGACCTTTTTCAGGCATAAATATGAAGTATTTTTGTAATTTTTGAACTCCAAAAATCTGCTTTTCCCAAATGTGCGTTAAGCTATTTTTAGCATGGGAAAATCATGTAAAGTCAATATAATTTCCGTTTTTAGCAGTTTTTTAGATATTTTATGGGATATTTTGTGCCTTGGGCTTTGCAAAGCCTCAAGGACAAGTTTAGATATTTAGACTTGGCCAATGGGATAGCTAGTTGCTCCATGAGTTTTTCCTCCCTCAAGCCTATTTATCCCATGGTTCTCATTGTAAATCAGGGGCTGAACTTGAGAGAAGAATTAATGCATTGGTCATATGAGCTTTGAAGAATACACTTGAGTTATGATTTTTGGACTGCCTCTTGGATGCTTTTGAGGAATGTTGAAGGCTTGTTGATGGATTCCTTGACATGGTAGAATGGTATAGTGCTTCTGAATGTGTTTTGTCTTCTAGTTTTCACTCATAATTCATTTTTCTTGCTGCTATAGATCAGTAAAGATTGATTTTGAGACATGCCCATGGAGGCACCTCAAAATCCCTGAATCTTCATAGCTTGATATTTTCTTCTCCCTTAGTTATGCTAAAGAATTCTTAGCTGCTCTTTAGTAACCTAAGGTATTGTTGCTAAGTTTTATTCATCAGTTCCATGTATGTTGAGTAGGATGTATGGTTTGCCCTACCTACCTATCAGCTGCCCATAGTTCTGCCCATAAAACTTTCTCTTTGACTGATTTGTTGATCATTTTGTTGAACCAAGGAGGCCTAGTCCCGATCTAGCCCTTTGCCTAAAACTATGAAAACTTATTTGTCCAAGTGCCCAATGACTTAGAGACTATGTTTAGGCGTTCCGGCATAGTTTATGAGTTGTTAGTTTGTCTCATGTGTTTTCCCCAAAGTCGGATAGCCATTTCCCGAAGTTAGAGGGTCTTATACCTCTATGTATGGCTGGAATGTTTGATTTCTATGTATTGATTAGCTTATAGTTATTCCTAGCATGATTAATGGCTTGCTATTACATGTTTATATCTGCTATTAACTATTTTGCACTTGAAATCCCTTGTCTTTCACCAACTTATTGTTCATTTAATCCATTTTGCCCGGAGATCCCTTCTATTGTGAATCAAATCGGCCCTACAACAGCTTTACATCATCGCCTCATTAGCTTCCTTGACCTGTTTGACCCCATAGCCCAATTTATCTACATCTTGTTATCCATTTTATGTATTTGATCAGTTTCATCCCTCACAAACTTAAAAACTAAAAAACCAAAAACACACTTCATAACTAGCCTAATATCAGAACATCGCAAGTAAACACACCGACATCTTCTACACATATAGAGAGAGCCCTCTCTGAGTCCAGGAAGGCTAGGTCCTTGGGCTCAAAAGCTTGGTTTGATGTTACATCGTCATTTGGCTAGCCAATCGGCCAAATCACGGGACCCTAACGAGCAGCGATCTTCATATCCATCTGATGAATGTGCCACCCCATATACACTGAGAGAGCAAGGATCATCCGTATGGAAGAGTACCTTGCGACAGGTGCAAAGGTCTCCTCATAGTCAATCCCCTCGATCTGTGAAAAGCCACGGGCGACAAATCTCTCCTTGTACTTCTCCACACTCCCGTCAGCCGCCTGCTTCACCTTGTAGATCCATCGCGAACCCACCACTGATTTCCCCACCGGTCTTGGGACAATCTCCCATGCACTGTTCCTGACGATCGAATCATATTCTTCGATCATGGCATCAACCATGCGGGTTCCTCCACAGCTTCCTCAAAAGAGGATGGCTCCGTCACAACACATTGACTCACAAGAGCCATGTATCCAGTGTACCGATCCAGTGACTTCCTCTGTCTGCGCTGTGCTGTAGGTGGTCCTACAACCTTCTCTGCATCTCGAGCCAGTCGCTCAGCTTCTGTAGTGCGCATGCGCCCTCTGATGGTTGGCGCTACATGGGTGGTTTCTTCCACCTCCTGAACTTCCTCTTGTGGCTGATCCACATCCGGAAGCTCCTCCTTAGGAACTAACAGCTCCTCATCTGCATGCAAGTGTAGCTCCCTCTTAAGCGAACACTGCATGGCTTTCTCCTCCTGAAATTTTATATCCCGTCGCACAACAGTCTTGCGACTGTCTGACAAATACACCCGGTAGTTGTGAGGTGTATCATTGTACCCCACAAATATTCCAACCTCAGCAGTTGGATCTAGCTTCCTTCTCGCATCCTTCGTCACATGCATGTAGATAGGAGAACCAAAAATCCGCAAATGGGAAATATCAGGCCTCTTGCCATAATAAGCCTCCTCTAGTGTACTCATGCCAAGAACCTTGTGAGGACAACGGTTCTGCACATACACTGCAGTATTGCATGCCTCAGCCCACAAGTGAAGGGGTAGGCCCTAATCATGCAACATCGCCCGTGCAACACCCACGATCGTTCTGTTCTTCCGCTCAGCCACCCCGTTCTGCTGTGGGTTATGGGGTGCGATGAGCTCTCTCCGAATCCCTTCTGCGCTGCAGAACTCCTTGAATTCAGCCGAGATGAATTCACCACCGTTATCACTCCTTCGAGCAATCACCTTCTTCCCCGACTCCTTCTCGACCAGTGCTTTAAACTCACAGAACTTCGCGAATGTATCGCTCTTCTTCTGCATGAAGAAGATCCAGCACTTTCGAGAGAAATCATCAGCAAAGATCACATAATACCTGTGCTTTGCTGTCGAAGCAACTGAGAAAGGACCACACACGTCTGTGTGAACTCTCTCAAGGATCGTCGTGGCGCGACTATCCTTCTCGTGAAGGGTGGCTTTCACATACTTCCCTAAAGTACACCCCTTGCACTGATCTGACTGCGCAAGGGTGCCCTTAGGAAGCCCAGTAGAAATCTGCTGCAGAATCTTCAAAGCTCCATGGTGAAGGTGGCCCAATCTCCTGTGCCACAGTTCGCCCTCATCATCCCGGCTCACCACTTCTCCCGCCTTGCATGCCATAGTTGCGCAACCATCTACCTGCAACTGATAAAGGTTCTTGGTTCGAACCCCTATCTTCCGGGTCTCTCCAGTAGTCTTACTGCGCAGGAAGGCTTTTCCTTCGCTGAAGACCACATCATACCCCTTATCTTCCAACATCGCCACAGAGATCAAGTTCTTCTTCAATCCAGGTACATGCATGACATCCTTCAATACAAAGGGCTTACCAGACTCCCTCTGAAAGGATATGGTACCGATACCAGTCGCACTGTATCTACCATCATCGCCCATCTCAATGTGCACACCCAAATCTTTGTCCTCCAGATCTGAGAACAACTCCCGATCTCCCGTCATATGAAATGACGCACCGCTGTCCAAGAACCACACCGATCCCATCACACTTGAAACCAAGCATGCAATCAGTGAAAAGTCAAGCTCGGACTGTGAAGCCAAAGCTTCTCCATCTGCAGATCTTCCCGCTTGCTTGTTCTTCTTCTTCTTTGGACAATTGGTAGCATAATGTCCGTGATCATGGCAGTGAAAACACTTCACTTTTGCCATATCCTGCTTCTTGCCCTTTGCACCGGAATGAGAAGGTTTCTTACCCTTCCCCTTCTTTGCTTTGGCCACCAAAGCGCAGTTTTCTTCATCAGCTCCCTTTGATGAAGATCCATCTCGAGTAGTCCTCCTTATCTCCTCCTGCATGAGATCTGCCCAAAGCTTCCTTTGGTCGCTCTTACTCTGGAATAGATCCGTCAAAGCTTTCCACATTAAATATGGAGTAGCCTTTCCATGCAGGCTAGATACAATATGATCCTTGACGCCCTCCAACAGGATCCTTCGACACTTCGCCATCTTCTTTTTCCATGCATCGACTTCAGCTGCATCAGTGGGCTTTTGGACATCCGTATCTACGAACTCCTTCAGACCATTATCTTCTAATACTGCTTCCATGTGATCCTTCCATGCAACATAATTCGAACTGCCTTCAAGAGCATATTCGAGTCGCAAACCGTTGAAAGACATTTTCAACACTGGCACCAAGAAAACAAAACTGCTGCAAAATTTCGAATTCTACCTCAAAGCTCAACCGCTCTAGATCTGTGAGAACAAATTATTTCTAGCATAGAGATTGACTGCAAGGGGCATTTACCGGACCTTTCACTTTCCGAAGAAAGATGAATCCGGAGGCTACCTGGCCCGCATGCAGACTCTGTCTACCGAAATAAGTTTGTAATCACTGTGATGATCAATCTCTGCTTCAATAGCTCCGATACCATGTAGAAATTTGCTGAATAATGATAAATTATTCACCGAGACTATCCTGATCACATACAATTCGAATTTATATGCAACACATAATCTCTTCCACTCAGATCATCACACATGCGGAAATAAAACAAGCGATAGCACATCAAATCATCATACACATTAACACGGTATGTATGGGGAAAGCTTATAGCTGAAAACCCCGCAGCTATTGTGTATATTATAATGGAGAAATCATGTAACAAACTCAGTACAATACTCCTCACAAGTACTCGGTACTTTCTCATGAAGTTACACACAATCTAGCTCAGTTTTGAACAGGTTACTGGTTCAAAACTCACCGCCAATTGCCTTGCCTCTATTGCGCAATCCAGGCCTGTCTATATAGAGATCCAAGGTTCGAATCTCCTTGGCTTGACTACGCAATTGTCATGGACAAATCCTCCAAGTGTGGTGCAAATATCATGCACAACTGATGTCGCCACTGATAGCTAACTCCACCCTTTCATCTACCTCTTTCACTGGTCTCCACTGAACTGATCATGCACTGTAGTGAACTGGTGTGTTCTTGAGTTGAATAATGAGTTACTAATTAATGAATTAAATAATATTTAATTCACTCCACTCATAACTAATTGATTAGCTAGTTAAACTAATCTCAACTAGTTCAACTAAAATAAACAGAACACAACTCCACTATCTGTCTCATTAACTCCTCCAAACTTCTGCCACTGAAGTCCAATTGAAGTCAACCATGCATGATGCCATCAAACCCTTGGGAATAGCGTAATTCCTCTGTCAGATGCATGAGCCACTTCTGTAGCTCGAACTGAAGTGCTCCAAGAGAGTAAACTGTTGTTTAGAGTCCAAATATTATTAAGGGTAAATAATATTTGACTTCCCTATTTTTAGGAGAGGCGGTCTAAAAATAGACTTCGACCTCTTCGACCTAAAAAATAGAGTCTCATCTATTTTTACCAACATGACCAATGCTCCAAGAATCTCAAACTGGAATCCCCGAACCATGCTCCATATGTCTAAAAATAGACATAGTCTAAAAATAGATTTTGCGCCAGAATTTGCCTGCGGGCCCACTTAGTGAAGGTGACTTCATTTCACTAAGCTCCATCATCTTGCTGCATTCTCAACACTGGCGAAGCCACATGACTTCTTTGCTGGCTTCAACTGCACCACGATACTTTGCTTTTGCTGAAGAAAGGGAGATGGCACTTTATTTCTTACAAGACCAAGTAATAGGTCCTGAACCAAGAGCGAATACATATCCTGCAGTAGAATTTTGATCATCAGGGTCACCAACCCAATTAGAATCAGTGAAACCAATCATTAAGGAAGATGCTCCTGCTCTGTAATGAATCTCGAACTGAAATGTACCTTGAATATATTGAAGTATTCTTTTAGCTGCTTCCAATGACTTTCATGAGGTTGGTGCATAAACCGAGCGACAAGACCAACAGAAAAGGAAAGGTCAGGACGGGTACGGGTTAGATACAAAATTTTACACTTAAGTTGACCATATAAGGTAGCATCAAATTCAGGGGTAGTACAAGTGACTAAAAGCTTGACTCCAGAATGAAAGGGAGAAGGGGATGGCTTATAGTCTTCCATGTGAAAGTGGTGTAGAAGATCACATGCATACTTGGACTGAGAGAGGGTAATGCCTTCCTTGGATTGCAAGACTTGAAATATTCGCAGTACAACAAGTGTCCTAAGTCTATCATTTCTTAACTTGATGTCCGTATTGAGCTAAATAAAGGCCTTAAAGGCGAAGAACATGTTAAAAACTTCACTCTTGAGTTTTAAGAAGTATACCCAAGTGTGTCTGGAAAAATCATCAATGAAAGTTAAGAAGTACTTGCAACCAGAGAAAGAAACAACAGGAAGTGGACCACATAAATCATTGTGCACAAGCTGCAAAGGGGCTAAAGCGTGCCAAGAGGCACGTTTGTCAAAACTATCCGAGCGGGATGTTTTTTGAGTACATCCGAAGCAAACACCATCTCAAGAAGATACCAGCAGGGCGTCCACGACTATGTTTTCTTACACAGAGCTTGGAAGAGAGCGATATTTTAAGTGACCAAATCGCTCATGCCAAAGTTTTCTCACATCATCATTATGAGCAACAAAAATAGAGGGAAGAGATGATGACCCAAAGTTATCAAACTTATACAACCTTGTGGAATCATCAACAATGCCAGTAGCTAAAATATGTTTAGGATCTTTGAGGTCCTTGATTACAACATCATGAGTTGAGAATTCTACTATTTTTCCCTTCACCTGAATGAGTTATCTGATAAACAGATAAAAGGTTGCATGAAAAGGTAGGAACACATATTACATCATTAAACTGGCCATTATCTAGATGAATGGTTCCAGATCCCACAACACTAAGAGATCTATCATCACCAACATAAATATGTTTGGTGTTACAATCATTTAAAGAAGAAACATGGATTTATTTTTAGCCATGTGGTAAGAAGCTCCAGAATCAATGAGCCACTCATGAGAAGGAGAAGAAGAAGACACATTTACCGACAATTGCATCTTGGGCACGTTTCGATGTCCATGCGTAAAGTGCCATGCCTAAAGATGAAGGTGAAGAGTGCTCCAAATTGATGTTGTGCTTCATCATTGCTACTTCTAAGGCTTCCATCTTCTTAAAACATTTGGACTCTATATGGCCATCCCGATTGCAAAAGTTGCAATGTCTATCTGCCTTCTTTCCTTTGTTTTGATTTGCCTTATTATTTCGGTGATTTGATTTTTCAGTTTGCGGCTAAAATTGCTTAGGGCCCTTGTTAGGTTTAGGACCATGTTTTTTAGGATACTGCTTCTTGGGATTCTTTTGATATGGTTGTTTTTGGGCTGCTAAGGCTTTCTTAGAAGCATTTCCAGCAGTGATAAGACCAAGGTGTAAAAGTTTTTCTTGTTCTCTTATCAAATAATCACAAAAGGAATCAAAAGAGGGATTCTTGTAGGTGTTTCTTGAAGAAATGATGGCTTCTCTAGTGGAATGGAAGGTGGAAACAAATACAGAGTATGCAGGGCCAAGCTTAGCAAGAATGCAATAGATGAGGCTACCATTGTCCTTTTTGATATTACAACCTTCTAAAATAATTCTGAGTGTCTTAAATTTGGACAAAAAATCTTCAATGGAGGAGAAATTATTGGGGTCCAAAGTAAGCAACTCATTTTCAAGCTGGTGGGCCCTGATTTGATTTTGAATGCCAAAAACAGTTTTTAGCTTTTCCAGGGCTTCATCAGGGGTGTCAATGTCAAGGATATGAAATTCAAGATCTTGAGCAATGGACATTCCTATCAACCCTCGTGCTTGATCTTGTTTATTTTCCCATTTAGTAGCTTTATCATCATTGAAAGGTTTAGTTTCTTGTTCTGTGGTTATTCTATAAATCCTTTTACTTCTAAGTATATCTACCATGTGAGGTAGCCATTGGAAATAATTGGTGCTGTTATGAATAACCGGGCATGCACTTTCCATTTAAAAAATAAAAATAAAGCTGAAAAAATCTGAAACTAACTGCTCCAATGGAAAGATCTCGAAAAATTGGGCCGATTAAAAAAAAATGGCTCGAAAAACGGCTTCCGGATGAAGAAGTTATGCCTTTTGAAAATTTTGAGTTGTAGATGCCGAATAGTTACGGGAACGGGATGAAGTGCGGCTTTTAAAAAAAAATCCGCCCCTTTTAATAAAAAATTTCTACAAAAGAAGCTTGAGAAGGATACTTCTCATAAACTAACCCCTCACCAAGTGAGATAGTAAAATGATCACTTTATTGTATGAAAGGAGGAATGGGGGGGGGGGGGGGTGGGGTTCACAAAAAAACACAAAAAACCGAGAAAAAAAAAAAACAAAATGCAAAGCCTTACAGAAGAATGTGATATTTTTGGTTAGCCTTACCAGCAACTATCACTTTTTCACTATTTTTGATTTCCTGAGATCATACGAAGACGGGGGGAAAAAGCATACGTAGCAAAAAAATCCCTTTTTCCTGTTTCTGATTTGCCGATATCGCATGCAGTGCACAAAAAAGAGCATACACAGAGAAGAGGGTATAGATCCGAAAAATAAATAAAACCTAAAAGCCTAAAATGAAAAGAGGGAACCGAAATAACTAGAATTATTAACACATATAACTGCAAAACAAATGCTTTATACCTGTAGATCTAAACTGTTATAACTTGGGCAGCTGGAAAATTTTTCGCATGAAACGAAAGGCATTCCTCACTGTAAAAAATGCTCCGGACACAACCGAGTAGTTCTCCAAGCCCAAAAATGTTCATAAATAGTAGATCTACAAAGCGGCATTCACATGTAGTCAAACTGGTTTTGGATTTTGATCAACAACGGATGCTGCTCAAAATAGCTCTTATACCATGTATGAATTTATAGGGTAAGTTCTGTAGATCAAGAACCAAAGGTCGCCACTGAAAAACAGATCACAAATCAGTACACCAGTATAATCATGTGGTTAAAACCCTCAAAGAGGGAAACAATCCACGACCTGAGCCAACGCGGCCACTTCAGGCAATTTATTAATATAAAAAGAAAAGTTACATATGTTTTCCCCATAACCATATCAATAAATGATCCATGGTCTTTAACCTTGATCTATGGACCAATTAAAAGTAAGCCATATCATGCTATTAATGACTGAAAAAGAGAGAGAACGCTTTCATCAATATAAATTGACCACTGATTGTAAGTTACAAATGTACATGGTAAAGAAACACACTTTACTCTACTTCACATCACAGACTAAGTTATTCTTAGCTATTTCCTATGTGTCGAAATATCCTAACATCCCCCCTTAAGAACAAATTGGGATAGGATTGAAGGATATACAAAAGTGACACAATAGGAGAGGGAAGGAGGCATTAGAGCCTATCCCAAGTTGTTCTTAAGGGGGGATGTTAGGATATTCCGACACATAGGAAATAGTTAAGAATAACTTAGTCTAGTGTATAGTTAGGTAAAGTGTGTTTCTTTACCATGTACATTTGTATCTTATAATTCGACGATCACTATTTGTAGTGATCCGAAAGTTATCTCTCACCTTGGTGTTAAATACACTTGATCCGTGGCTTAACACCCGATTGGTCCATGATCTCTATTTAAAGAGCATGGAGGGTCATTTGTTCGATAAAATTTTATGAGAGAAACATATGTAAATTTTCTTTTTATATTAATAAATTTCCTGAAGTGGCCGCATTGGCTCAGGCCGTGGACTGTTTCCCTCTTTGAGGGTTTTAACCACGTGATTATACTGGTGTACTGATTTGTGATATGTTTGTGAGCAGCGACCTTTGGTTCTTGATCTACGGAGCTTACCCTGTAAATTCCTACAGAAGACTGCTTCTTTCAGGGTCTCCCAGGCAACTAAGATAATTAGCAGGATCAACCACAAGTAGTAGAATGCTTTTCCCTGCTCTTGAGCCTCACACACATTGTCAAGAAATTATTCAACCAGGTACTGGGACCTGTTAGTCATCAGTATTTTTAACTATTTTGATGACTAGATTCCTTGGCTGAGTTTTCTAGAAGCTAATCTAAATCTGTCATTTTTTCATCTCGAAATCACCTCAAACAAATTTTTGTTTTCCTACCCCTCTCCTTTAGCCTATAATGAGAAAAATCCTTCAGTTTCCCTATCTATCACAATTCAGCAAAGCCTCCTTGTCTATAGCTGTTATAAGTTTGTCTCTCTACCATCAAAATCCTTTGTTTTTCATGCAACTCACTATCCAACTTTTAACAAAGTGTATACCCCTCTCTCACTGATCACTTTGTCATGTGATAACCTACTCATGCCCAAGAAGCCATTCAAAATCCATGACAAAGTATGTAGGTCTAGTTGGTGGTGTTTTAGGGAAAATTCCTGGTCAAGACTATTTTTAGCCAAAACCATGTCTTCAATATCAGTCAGCCATCATGTCTTATCATTTGTCAAAGAAAAACCCTTGTCTATCCCTAGGTCATGCACCATCAAAAAGGTCACTTTGTTTTGTTTCTAGCAAGGCTCAAAAATGTTCAAATCAGGAAAAGAGAAAGATTTTTCCCTGTCTAAAGAAATATGATTAGATCAGGCATGATCCCCATGAAACATCAAAGAAGCCCTCCAAACTTCAAAAGAATCTGTTTTTACATCTCTACAGGGATGTACTGATTGATGACACTAAGCAAAGTATGAGCAAAAAGAGCGCTTCAGGAGAAAGTTTCATGCTGTGTTAGTTTACTATGGAAGTCAGAGAAAAGTGCAGATTGTGGCCAGCCCTACAAATCAGCCTTGTACAACCAACAATGATAGTCTTTTGGCAAAAATAGCTTTAAAGCAAATTAGGCATCATAGTGAAAGTATAAGAAGGAAAAATACTTCTTATACCCCATCACGAACTAAACTTTGAAAGACTGTCACAGACAAGTTCACCACACCTTATGAATACACAGTCAATGGAAGAAAGAGTTGTTTCAAGGATGCATAGCAGTGAGCGCTCACCATTTACAAAGCACATTATTGAATCCTGAAGATTCACAATAATTTTATGCAAAAGGGATGTACATTACTGACAAGTCCTCATGAAGCAAAGAGCATTATGATTCAGATGATTTCATCAAGGATAAGTACCAAAGATTCACTATTGCCTTCTATTTGTATTTTTCAAACAAACACACAGGGGTCACAGTTTTGAAATGAATGAAGTTTTATAGTTTTCAGGACCTCCATCAGCAGATAAGTAGGGCGCTTTATAGTAGATCTGAAGGGTCACAAAGACTGTGTTTTGGAAGCCTCCTTCAAAAGATAGACAAAGGGCAAATGCAGAGTCTCAAAGGGCCTAGATTTGGAACAGGTAGATTTTCTCAAAGGTTAACACTGACAGATCAAAGACCTCCTTCCAGAGGAGAAAGGGCACTTCTCACAGTCTTAAATAAGCCTCCCTTGAATGATAAGCACATGATCTCTTTTGAAAGATAAATATAGTTTGTCTAAAGAGCCACAAACAGTTTGTTCATGGACATTGTTCATTTGGTTAACAGAGGTCAAAAGGCGCCCATGCAGTTTGTCAAACATTGCCTCCTTCATGATAAGTAGAGGGCCCACAAACAAATGGTTCAAAAATAGTCTTCAAATGATAGACAGAGATGGAAAAAACATAGTGTTTACAAGGCCTCCTTCACAAATAAGCAGAGGGCCCACTTACCACAGTTGCATAAGACCTCCTTCATAACAAGCAGAGGGTCAAATCATCAAGTGTTAACTTTGTCTTTAAGAAAAATCATCAGGGAAAATACTGAGCTAAAGAGGTCTTGTTGTGAAGACACCATGCAAAAAAGGAGAAATCAGTTAGTAAACAGGCACAGTTTGTTTGGAAGGTCTTCAAAAATGATAAGAAAAGACCACAGTTTACTAATTATGCCTTGTTCAAATAAAGGAAGACACTGTACCTGTTGAGGATGAATTTTTATAATGTAAGATGACCTCGTTCAAAATGAGCAGAGGGTCAGTTTATTTGAAGATATTCAAGAATGTCTAGTGTAAAAGATCACAATTTGCTCCTAGTGGTCTATTCAAAGCAACAGGGTCAAAACACATTTTGATGGCCTCTTTCATAATAAGCAGGGGTTAAATCACCAGGTATTAATTCTGTGGTTGAGGAAAGTTGTCAGCAATGGGCAGGGTCGAGAAATGGTGTGTTTGAAAGAGTGCATTCACTGAAAAACCAAGGCTGGAATTTTGATTAAAGCAACCTCATCTAAATGGTAAAGGAGGTAGACAGAGCTCTGTTTAAAAGTGACTTCTACAAACTGATAAAAGAGAAATTCACAAAGGTGATTTATGTAAAAAGGGCATCTCTCATTTATACAGGCCTATTTAGTTTATCAAAATACTTCCTCCAAATGATGAGTAAAGGGTAAACAAGGATAAAAAGGAGTTTGCAACTTCGATATGCTTTCCATCAAATG
This sequence comes from Pinus albicaulis, assembly GCA_034641835.2. Lineage (NCBI taxonomy): Eukaryota > Viridiplantae > Streptophyta > Pinopsida > Pinales > Pinaceae > Pinus > Pinus albicaulis. The sequence continues at coordinate 5,174,380 of CM076576.1, read as the reverse complement.
ATAGATAGAGCCTTGAATTTATAAAAAGATTGAAACCTGAAGTGGAAAACAAGCGCCCAGAAAATATTTTGAAAGCCCCCCTTTACAAATTCGCATAGGTTCAACAGTGGTTTCAAGTAACCTAAGTGGTTACATTAGCCAGAATGCCTCCTCCTAGAGATGAGCAGAGGGAAAATCACCAAAAGTTAAAGTTTGTTTGAAAAGAGAGAGACATTGTGTTTTAAGAAAACCTTCAGTTTGATGAAAAATACAAAGGCAAAAGTGAAATATCAAAATCACCACAAGGAGGAAAGAACGTTCAAAATCGTTTTAAAAAGGAGCTATAAAAGCTCTCAAAGAAGAAGTTCATTGTCTATTGTGCAAAGGAACAAAGGAAGAGCGTTTCTCTTGAACCCTAGGCAAGCAGTGGTAAAATTTCACGACGCAATGCGCCTGTAAGCGTCTTTACACAGGCTTCTACACGCAGCGCGATGCGCCTGTAGCGTCGTGCGATACGCTTGTGCGTGTCAACCAACCAGCCCGCCTGGCATTCAGAGGGCGCCCAGTGCTCGACTTGACAACACCACAGTGCATGCAGGTGCTACGCGCTTGTGCACAAGAGTGTAACATTGCTCAAAAGACCTCCAACTCACCTCAAATCAGATTTGCGCATTAAACTTATCTCCAATAGCAACCAATACATTTTTAAGAGGTATTTACTGTTTTCTTCGCCTGAGTTTTTGAGTTTGGGAGGTGTTAAGAGTCAATTTTGTTAAGAAAAAGACACAGTCCAATGAAGGCAGGAACATATTTTATTCTTAAAACCACCATGTTTACTAAGAGAAAACAAGACAGTGTCTAAGGAGGAAGGAACCTTGCCAATTTAAAAAACTTGTTTGGTTTGATTGTTTAAAAAAAAGAAACACAATCCACAAAGAGAAAAGCAACTTTTGTGCTAAAGGAAAAAGGGCCTGTTTTCAAAGTCAAAAATGTGTTGCAAAGTGATAAAAAGAAACGCAGTTTAGAGAAATAGACTTATTTTCATAGAAAAATACAGTCTTGCAAGAGGGAAAAAGAGTGTTTGAAAAAAGACTTAATTCAGTCAAAGACCTGTGTTGGTAAGAGAGTGAAGGAAAAGCCTAAACAAAACTATGCCTCCAAAGAAAGTCAGCAAGCATGGATTTCACAAAAGATTTGAGCCTGTTACAACTCAAGAAATAAATGACCCCCCTTCGGTTCTTTTCAACTTCCATGAGGTAGGTTGCCTTGATTTTTTCCAAAAAGTCCAGGAGGTCACCAATTACCCTCCCTTAACACAGCTATTCGCCCTGAGGCTGCAAGGAAAACATGTCCACCTAGCAGGTTTGGACTTTAAACTCACTCCTAGGGTTGTCTCCAAAGCAACTAAGATCCCCTATATAGGAGAAAAGTGGTTCAAACAAGCATACCTAGATCTAAATCACTATAAACCCTTCCTAAAACTAGACCATCAGGATGCTTGCCAAGCTATATTTCCTTTTTCTCACTTATTGAGCAGCTATGCTCCTCTCATGAGAGTTATCATGAAGTATTTCACATGTGAAGGGAGGTATTCCCAGATTTATTCTTATCACATCAGGCTTCTCATGCATTTCACAAGGACTCAGTTACTAAATCTCCCTTTCTTTCTATGCAAAAACATAGACAAGATGTCCTCCCTTGTTCAAAAGAGACCTCTTTCTCAGCAAAAAGCTAGTCTTTTCCATCATTCTCTCATCAAAATCATCATCCTTCACCAGCTTGAAAAGAAAGGAGTGTCTTGGGAGACTTTCATTTCTCATCTAGATTTTGCTACTGCCTCTTCATCTCATGGCCCATCTCACATATCCTCCTCACCCTCCACTCACTATGTCTCTCCTCCATCAAGTCAAAATACTCCTCAAGGGCAAACATCACCCATGATTGATAGTGAAAAAGAGCAGTCTTATGAAAGCAGGCATGAGGTTAGTGGTGATGAGGAACATAGTGATACTCAGCAAAGTAGTAAGGATGAAGAAAAAAGCAGCCCTGAGCAGAGCAAAGAAAATGAGCATGGGGACAACCCACCCACAACTAGTGATGATGAGGAACAAAGGGAAGATGTTCAAAGCAGTGATGAAAAACAAAGTGACCATCAGCAACACAGTGATCAGGAGAACAATCCTCAAGGGAACAGTGAAGATTCCAAGAAGGATAGTGATGATGAAGAGCAAAGGGAAGATGTTCAAAGAAGTGATGAGGAACACCACAGTACTCAACAAAGTCACGAAAACAATCAAAGGGATAGAGAAAAAAGCGCCTCCCAGAAAAGTAGTGATCATGATTGCAGCCCACACATAGAGTCTAAGGAGAACAATGAGGGAGGTGACAGCATGCAAAATGACAATGAAGACAGTCCTAGTGAAGGCAACCCTCAACAAGCTCAAGACAGTAAGGAGGGTAAACAAGGTAGTCCACAGACAGGCAGTGAAGGCAGTCAAACATCAAAAAGAGATGATGAAGCTGGCAGCCCTAAACAAACTCAAAACAGTGAGGAAAATAGTGAACAGGGAAGCAAAGCAGGTGATGATGGAGGCAGCAGTATAAAGGATCAAGTTGAACAAGTACTAGAGATAAAACCTCCTCTCTCTTCTCCTCAACACAGCCAAGAGCATGTGCTAGCTGCCTCTTCTAGGCAAGGGGCCATGATTCATTCTCCAAAAGCACCAAAGGCTAAAAACACCAAATCTGCAAAGAAGAAGATCACTCCAGCAGTGACTAGTAATGTCACTAGGGCGCTAAGAAGTAGAGGCAAGCTGCCTAAGAAGAGTATTGTTGAATTGCCAAAAAGAACAAGAGCCAATAAGTCTATCCAAAGTAAGGGCAAAGAAAAAGTTGAACAACAGGAGATTAGTCATGAAAAGGAAAGAGAGTTTGACATCATACAAATAGATAGTGATGTTGGAGATGATGAAGCTATTATTCTTGAGTCACTTTTGCAAAACAGAGAAGCCCAAATCCATGACTTAGAAACTGATCTAGAAAGGTGAAAGGACCTCATACATGTTCTACAAATGCAAAATAAACAAATGAGTGGGCAAATGGAAATTTATGAAGCCCGAGCATTCAAATACCAAAGGGAAGCATACAAAGCACAAGCCAAGCTTGAAGAGTATATGGGCGAATTTGATGATACTGAAGAAGAAGAGTAGCTAGTAAGAAAAAGGCCTAGGACTATGGGTCTTAGGAAGGATTTGTAGAAACAAAAGGAAGAAGAAGCAACCCTTGTTCGATCTTATCCTCTCACACAATTGCTTGCCCAAGAAATAGAAAATGATAAAGAATCATGGCTTGAAAGAGCCAACAAGAATTTGGAGGATAAATTAGAGAAATAAAAAAGAGACTTGGGTTTGCAAAGGAATATGACCGGGCACTACAAGAAATTGAACCAATTTTCCCGAAGAAAACTCAGACTTGCTCAAGAAAGGCTCAAAACTGCCCAAAGGAGGCGCCCGGTGAAAAAAGGGGAAAAAGGCATATCTAGGCTTGAAATATTGGCCTCAGATTCCTTCCATGCTTCTAAGAACCCATAAGGGGCTTGCTCGCCAAAATTGAGCAAATTTTGACATGATCTTGTTTTTTGTGTTTTTTGGCCCTAATTGCACATTTTTCTAGGTGCTTCCATGGGTGATAGGAGCATCCCCAGCTCATGAAAGTCATTATTTTGGATGTATTAAATTTGGGAGCAACTACTCACAATTTTTCAGATCAAAAGGAGGTGTTTTGGTCCCCCAAAGAGGCAAAAATCAGTCAAAATTCACCTTTCTGCCTCACATATCAGCAGATGAGACCCTCCTGGGTTTTTTCACTTAGTCCACCTTTTTATAGACTTCTATGGATCAGTTTTGGAAAAATCAAGTATTTCCAAAAACTAGACATCCAGTTCTTTCCAACGAGCTATTACGGGCCTCGTTTCGGCATCGGGAGGTCCCTCAAAAGTTGTTTGAAAAACATGCTTCTTTCTGCTGCTACACTCCTGTAACATTTTGGCTAAAAAAACAGTTTTCTGAATATGATTATCCAAATGTGTGTTTAGCTATTTTTAACTCCATGTCAAAGATAAAAAGTCAATTTTCTTTCTATTATTAGCTTAAATAGATATTTTTGAAGATATTTTGTGCCTTGGGCTTTGCAAAGCCTCAAGGACAAAATCAGATATTTGTATTAGGCCAATGGCCTTCTAGATGCTCTAGGAGGGTTTCTTTCTCTTTGTCCTATATAATCCAAGAGAATTCATTGTAACCAGAGGCTGAACTTGATGTTATAGAGAAATACATAGCATTACAAGCTTTGAAGAAATACTTTGTCTCATGAAGTGGATGATCTCTTGTTTGACTTGGATGGTGGAGGAGGATTGTGTGTAGGATTCCATGGCTCGGTGAATGGTGTTGTGTTCCTTATTTTTTATGTTTCCTTAGTTTATCATAAAATTTTTCATGCTTCTTGCTTGCTGTAGGTCAGTAAAGAATAGATTTGAGATATGCCCATGGAGGCACCTCAAGTTTCCTGATTCATTACAGCTTCTATGTTTTCATCTTTCTTGGTTATGTCAAAGAATTCTTAATTGCTCTTTGTTACCCTAAGAACTTGTTATCAATTTCATTAATGGTTATTATGTATGTTGTCTAGTATGATTCACGGTATGCCCTGCTTACTCACAGCTAATCAAAACTCCATCACTGAAATGTTTCTTTGAATTATTGGTTGTCTTAGTTAAGTGAAAGAGGTCTTGTTTCGATCTTGCCCTTTACCCATGCTTTGCAATCTTATTTCAAAGTTCCCAATAGCTCAAAATATGATGTTTAGGAGTTCCCTCTTCATAGATTGAGTTATTTTTCTATCTTACTTGTTTTCCCAAAAGTCTGAAGGTGATTTTCCCAAAGTTAGAGGTTCTTATACTTCTATTCATCACCTGATTGTTTATTTTCTGCATCTATCAGTTTGAGTTGCATTTATAGTGATTAATGGCTAGCCCTACCACATGAATGTTTTATGTTTAACTATTTATGCTTAAAAATTCTTTGTCTTTCAAAAACTTAGTGTCCATCTCATTTCACTTTCACCCAAATAATCTATTTATCTCGACCAAATCAGCCTTGCAAATAACTTGTCCACCATTTGAGACAGTCTCGACCTTTTCGACCCCATAGCCCAGTTGATATGACAAGCTTTTTATCTATTTATCCTTTGATCAGTTCTCCCTCAAAAAAACTAAAAACCAAAACATACTTAACAACTAGCCTAAAATCTAATATACAGAAGCAAACAAGTTTACATCCTTTTCATAATAGAGAGAGCCCTCTTTGAGTCCAAGAAGGCTAGGTCCTAGGGCTCCAAATTTGGTTTGATGTTACCTTATCACTTGGCTTGCCAATCTGCCAAATCACAGGACCCTAACATAATGGCGATCACAGTGGGACCTTGAGTCAAAAGATCCTAGGTATCCCTTAGGAACTCTCAAAGTCTTAGTCAAACTTAGAAAACTTAATTGTTGTCCAAGAGTAGAAACTAGATTTTTCACCATCTTAGCAAAATGATGATTTAGTTATAGGAAACTCTTACAAACCTCAGGGCTGCATATAAAAAACTTAGAAAAACCCAAAAACATCCTTATATTGGTTTTTTGTCAGTATTGGTGGTGGACCATACACATATACCCTAAAAAAAACTAAAAACATCCACCTGGTGACTCCATTAGCCTCCAGTAGGCCTATTAATCCACTAGTCCTTATAAAATCTCCTGGAATGCATTGAGCAATCCCAATCATGCTGATGGTGGACAAAAAAGTTCAAATCTTCCACCTGGCGACTCCACAACCCTCATTAGACCAAAAGACTCCATTGGTAGAGAACTTTAGTCTGGTTGAAAAGACACAGTGACACTTTCTGATTAACAAAGATGGATCCAAGGATACAAAGGAGATATGCTCTGATGAACAAAGATCATATCCCTGGATTCCCACACAAAATGCCTGAAATAAATTGGATGAAAAACCTACCTATCTTTCGAGATGAAAAGGTTGATGACCCCTTGTTACACCTCATCAAATTTCATATACACATATGGAGGTTGAAGGTTGAATGGCATGAGGACTGCCTCATGAAAATGTTTATGGCAACATTAGAAGATAAGGCGAGAAATTGGTATGAATGGCTAGAACCTGGCATCTTGTTTTTGTTTGAAGGATTTCCATAAAGTATTTTATAAACACTATATAAGGCATTTTCCATCTCTATAATTGGCCGAAAATTGTTGTGATCAATCTGAAGACCTCATACAACACCTTGGGAACATTCATGAAGACTTAGGAAATTGGCATCCTAAGGATCTATTAGAGGAGATTCATGCTTTTCATACTCAAGATAACCATCTTGGCAGCCAAGAAGAGTTGATTGAGGATGAAATCAAATCTGAAATGGAAGAAGAATCAAAACCTTTAGGATCTCTACCCTTATGCTTTAATTCATTCCAGATTTTGAAAGGAAATTTGCATCCTAAAGATCTCTTAGCACTCATTCAAGAAACCCCTACTCAAGTTAACTCTCACATAAATAAAGAAAAGATGGTTGAAGATGAAATCAAATCTGAAATGGAAGAAAAATCAAAACTTGTAGGATCTCTACCCTTATGCTTTGAGTCATTTCAGTTCATACAAGCAAATTGGCCTCCTAAGAATCTATCAGAGGCAACTCACGAATCTCATGCTTATTATCCCAAAGATCAAGAAGAGTTGATTGAGGATGAATTCAAATCTGAAATGGAAGAAAAATCAAAACCTGTAGGATCTCTACCTTTATGCTTTGAGTCATTTCAGTTCATAAAATAAAATTGGCCTTCTGAAAATCTATCAGAAGCAACTCATGAATCACATGCTAACTATCCCGAACATCACGAAGAGTTGGTTGAAGATGAAAACAATCAAGAAATGAAAGAGAACCCACAAGATTTATCTAAAGGCACAAGTAATGATTCATCATCTCTCTTAGGTAAGGCCAAAAATACATTCATCCTCTAAATCAGCTTTCCCAAGAGAAAGAGGATTATTGTAGCTATATCCAAAGAGAGATAAAAATGCCTCCCTTTTTAACTGAAGAAGAGATGAATCAACTCATAAACATACAATCAGCCTCTGATCTTGCATACCATAAATCAAAAAATAGATTTGTAAATAAATCCGAAGAGAAACAATCTAATAGTCCAATATGTATGGTTGGTGACATTACTTATATTAATTATTCTCCAAGGTTTGGTCAATATATTGATGATTATGATATTCAAGTAGAAGCTAACCTTGTAGAGCCATCAGCAGTTGATTTGTGGGATGAAGTTCACTGTCATCAGATTGAAAGCAGTAATAAGATAAGACAGGTCACCTATGACATCGAGGAGGAAAGCCTTGAGAGTTTAGAAGTAAGTGAAGAGTCTCTGACTCTTTGCTCTTCTTCACTTCAGTCCATCAGAAATAACGTTCACATAATTGGAAATCAGTAGTCTTTCAGCTTTGATGATAAGGTTGAGGAGGATGATGAAATTCTTGAGCAAGTTGTCAATGAGAAGCCTTCTCCTGAAATGGTTGAGGAAATCATTTTGGACATGGAATCCTCCTTAAATCCAGATTTGCAACCACCAAGTTCCATTGAGTTACAAATTGCAGATGAAGAAATAGAAGTTGATAATCACATGAGAGTTGTCACACTATCCTCTCAAGAGGATTTACTGCTAAAGTGTATCCATGCTCATCAACATGATGACTTTCACACAGATTTCAGTCCACTTAATCAGAACACATCAACTTGGAAAGAAGACTACACTGCAATATATGATGAGTCTGACAGTTCAAGTGATCATGAGCAAGGGGAAGAGTTTCTTTCCCAAGAGAGTCCCAAACATAGCCAAGTGGAAGAAAGAGTAGTCCTGAATGAAGCTTATATATCAAATCCTCTAGATCAGGTATTATTCCAAGATCCATTTGTTGTTTTCCTTGAGAAATCTGAAGGAGTAGTGTGTTCTGTCCAGAACAGTCTGTTGCAAAGTGTGAGAAAAATTTTAGGCACTACTGTTCGAAAACAAGTAAGGTGGAAGTGGCCTTTTCATTTCTTCAGCACTCTCAAAAAGCTAAAACAAAATCCCTCACGGAATCATCTGCTTGATTGGATTTTTTTGAAAAGAGATCTCACTAAATGAATGTATATTATGTATAGGTTAGATTAGGATAGATAGATAGGTATGAAAAATAAGCTCAGCCTTGTGAGCATCTTTTTAGTTCTAGATTATTCGAAGAAAAAGTAAAAGACATAAAACACAAAAATAGTAGAAAAATAGAAAAGAGGGCAGTTTTAAAAAATAGCAGAAAAGCCCCATGTTCCAAAAATAGTCATGCTGAAAGTGCGCAAATCTAAATGCCACTACTAGTGCTCAAAATAAATCTTGTTCAGTTATCAAGCCTAATCATAACTGGACATTTTTTAAATTGATTGCTGATAAGTTAGTGAAAGAAGTGATAGTCAAATTGTGTAAGCTTGACTTGTCAATGAGAGTAGATTAGGAAAAGATACTGGTTCCACACGCTCAAAACAGAACCAAAGAGGAAAACAGGGGATGAAAAACAAACTATGTATCATAGCCCTGATTTTTCTAAATCTCATTTTGTGCGAAAATAATATTTGTGTGCAGCTTGTCTTTTATGCCACAAACACATGACAAATCAGACCGTCTAATCCTAATTTGGTCATTTTTCAATTTCATGTTTTAGTTTAGTGAATGAAATCCTGTCAAACATCTTAATCTTGACAATTGATCTAGCATAGGTAGAGAAATCAAAGGAGTTCATCAGTTTAATCTGATCTCCCGGAAGATATAAGTGTAGAATTAGATATTTTTCCTGTTTTCCAAAAATATCATGTCAAAGGGTCGCTAGTCCAAGCGCACCTAAAGAAGAAAAAATGTTAGGAGATATAGCTGGGTAGGTAGAGATGAGGTTGATGCTAATCATGCTGTAAATTTTCAGAAATAACATCAAGATATAGAGAAATTTATGCCAATGGATAAGGAACTGGTCTTCACAAGCCAGAGATCTGCAATTCTGGACACCTCCTGAAAGGGAGCTGCCCTCCCCAAATGGAGCCACTGTTAGTCATCAGTATTTTTAACTGTTTTGATGACTAGATTCCTTGGCTGAGTTTTCTAGAAGCTAATCTAAATCTGTCAATTTGTCATCTAGAAAACACCTCAAACAAATTTTTGTTTTCCTACCCCTCTCCTTCAACCTATAATGAGAAAAACCCTTCAGTTTCCCTATCTATCACAATTTAGCAAAGCCTCCCTGTCTATAGCTGTTATAAGTTTGTCTCTCTACCATCAAAATCCTTTATTTTTCATGCAAATCACTTTCCAAATTTTAACAAAGTGTCTACCCCTCTCTCACTGATCACTTTGTCATGTGATAACCTACTCATGCCCAAGAAGCCATTCAAAATCCATGACAAAGTATGTAGGTCTAGGCGGTGGTGTTTTAGGGAAAATTCCTGGTCAAGATTGTTTTTAGCCAAAACTCTGTCTTCAATATCAGTCAGCCATCATGTCTTATCATTTGTCAAAGCAAAACCCTTGTCTATCACTAGGTCACGCGCCATCAAAAAGGTCACTTTGTTTTGTTTCCAGTAAGGCTCAGAAATGTTCAAATCAGGAAAAGAGAAATAGTTTTCCTTGTCTGAAGAAATATGATTAGATCAGGCATGATCCCCATGAAAGATCAAAGAAGCCCTCCAAACTTCAAAAGCATCTGTTTTTACATCTATGCAGGGATGTACTGATTGATGACACTAAGCAAAGTATGAGCAAAAAGAGCGCCTTAGGAGAAAGTTTCATGCTGTGTCAGTTTACTATGGAAGTCAGAGAAAAGTGCAGATTGTGGCCAGCCCTACAAATCAGCCTTGTACAACCAACAATGATAGTCTTCTGGAAAAAAGAGCTTTAAAGAAAATTAGGCATCATAGTGAAAGTATAAGAAGGACAACTGCTTCTTATACCCCATCATGAAATAAACTTTGAAAGACTGTCACAGACAAGTTCACCACACCTTATGAATACACAGTCAAGGGAAGAAAGAGCTATTTCAAGGATGCATAGCAGTGAGCGCTCACCATTTACAAAGCACATTATTTACTCCTGAAGATTCACAATAATTTTATGCAAAAGGGATGTACATTACTGACAAGTCCTCATGAAGCAAAGGGCATTATGATTCAGATGATTTCATCAAGGATAAGTACCAAAGATTCATTGTTGCCTTCTATTTGTATTTTTCAAAAAAACACACAGGGGTCACAGTTTTGAAATGAATGAAGTTTTATAGTTTTCAGGACCTCCATCAGCAGATGAGTAGGGCGCCTTATAGTAGATCTGAAGGGTCACAAAGACTGTGCTTTGGAAGCCTCCTTCAAAAGATAGACAGAGGGTAAAGGCACAGTCTCAAAGGGCCTAGATTTGGAATAGGTAGCTTTTCTCAAAGGTTAACACTGACAGATCAAAGATCTCCTTCGAGAGGAGAAAGGGCACTCCTCACAGTCTTAAAGAAGCCTCCCTTGAATGAAAAGCACATGATCTTTTTTGAAAGATAAACATAGTTTGTCTAAAGATCCAAAAACAGTTTGCTCATGGACATTGTTCATTTGGTTAATAGAGGTCAAAAGGCGCCCATGCAGTTTGTCAAACATTGCCTCCTTCATGATAAGTAGAGGGCCCACAAACAAATGGTTCAAAAATAATCTTCAAATGATAGACAGAGATGGCAAAACCACAATGTTTACAAGGCCTCCTTCACAAATAAGCAGAGGGCCCACTTACCACAGTTGCATAAGACCTCCTTCATAACAAGCAAAGGGTCAAATCATCAAGTTTTAACTCTATCTTTAAGAAAATCATCAGGGAAAATACTGAGCTAAAGAGGTCTTGTTGTGAAGACACCATGAAAAAAAGGAGAAATCAGTTAGTAAACAGGCACAGTTTGTTTGGAAGGTCTTCAAAAATGATAAGAAAAGACCACAGTTTACTAATTATGCCTTGTTCAAATAAAGGAAGACACTATACCTGTTGAGGACGAATTTTTATAATGTAAGATGACCTCCTTCAAAATGAGCAGAGGGTCAGTTTATTTGAAGATATTCAATAATGTCTAGTGGAAAAGATCACAGTTTGCTCCTAGTGGTATATTCAAAGCAACAGGGTCAAAAAACATTTTGATGGCCTCTTTCATAATAAGCAGGGGGAAAATCACCAGGTATTAATTCTGTGGTTGAGGAAAGTTGTCAGCAATGGGCAGGGTCGAGAAATGGTGTGTTTGAAAGAGTGCATTCATTGACAAACCAAGGATGGAATTTTGATTAAAGCAACCTCATATAAATGGTAAAAGAGGTAGACAGAGCTCTGTTTAAAAGTGACTTCTGCAAACTAATAAAAAGAGAAATTCACAAAGGTGATTTATGTAAAAAGGGCATCTCTCATTTAGACAGACCTATTTAGTTTATCAAAATACTTCCTCCAAATGATGAGTAAAGGGTAAACAAGGATAACAAGGAGTTTGCAACTTCGAGATGCTTTCCATCAAATGATAGACAGAGCCTTGAATTTATAAAAATATTGAAACCTGAAGTGGAAAACAAGCGCCCAAAAAATATTTTGAAAGCCCCCCTTTACAAATTCGCATAGGTTCAAAGTTGAACAAGTACTAGAGATAAAACCTCCTCTCTCTTCTCCTCAACACAGCCAAGAGCATGTGCTAGCTACCTCTCCTAGGCAAGGGGCCATGGTTCATTCTCCAAAAGCACCAAAGGCTAAAAACACCAGATCTGCAAAGAAGAAGATCACTCCAGCAGTGACTAGTAATGTCACTAGGGCGCTAAGAAGTAGAGGCAAACTGCCTAAGAAGAGTATTGTTGAATTGCCAAAAAGAACAAGAGCTAAGAATTCTATCCAAAGCAAGGGCAAAGAAAAAGTTGAACAACAGGAGAGTAGTCATGAAAAGGAAAGAGAGTTTGACATCATACAAATAGACAGTGATGCTGGAGATGATGAAGCTAGAATTCTTGAGTCACTTTTGCAAAACAGAGAAGCCCAAATCCGTGACTTAGAAACTGATCTAGAAAGGTCAAAGGACCTCATACATGTTCTACAAATGAAAAATAAACAAATGAGTGGGAAAATGGCAATTTATGAAGCCCGAGCATTCAAATACCAGAGGGAAGCATACAAAGCACAAGTCAAGCTTGAAGAGTATATGGGTGAATTTGATGATACTGAAGAAGAAGAGTAGCTAGTAAGAAAAAGGCTTAGGACTATGGGTCTTAGGAAGGCTTTGGAGAAAAAAAAGGAAGAAGAAGCAGCCCTTGTTTGATCTTATCCTCTCACACAATTGCTTGCCCAAGAAATAGAAAATGATAAAGAATCATGGCTTGAAAGAGACAACAATAATTTGGAGGATAAATTAAAGAAAGCAAATAGAGACTTGGGTTTGCAAAGGAAGATGACCGGGCACTACAAGAAATTGAATGAATTTGCCCGAAGAAAACTCAGACTTGCTCAAGAAAGGCTCAAAATTGCCCAAAGGAGGCGCCCGATGAAAAAAGGGGAAAAAGGCATATCTAGGCTTGAAATCTTGGCCTCAGCTTCCTTCCATGCTTCTAAGAACCCATAAGGGGCTTGCTCACCAAAATTGAGCAAATTTTGACATGATCTTGTTTTTTGGCCCTAATTGCACATTTTTCTAGGCGCTGCCATGGGTTCTAAGAGCATCCTCAGCTCATGAAAGTCATTTTTTTGGATGTATTAAATTTGGGGGCAGCTACTCACAAGTTTTCAGATCAAAAAGAGGTGTTTTGGTCCCCCAAAGAGGCAAAAATCAGTCAAAATTCACCTTTCTGCCTCACATATCAGCAGATGAGACCCTCTGGGGTTTTTTCACTGAGTCCACCTTTTGACGAACTTCCAGGGATCAGTTTGGGAAAAATAAAGTAGTTCCAGAAACTAGACATCCAGGGATTTCTAATGAGATATCACAGGCCTCGTTTCAACATCGGGAGGTCCCTCAAAGGTTGTATGCAAAACATGCTTCTTTCTGGTGCTACGCTCCTGTAACATTTTGGCTAAAAAAGCAATTTTCTGAATATGATCATCCAAATGTGCGTTTAGTAGTTTTCCATTCGCTTGCAGATGATATGGGGTACTTTTGGCATGGTGGATCTGGAATTCCTCAGTTAGAGCCTTAATTGTTTCATTAATGAAATGCGTCCCTCTGTCACTCATAAAGATCTTTGGGCACCCAAACCTGGTTAAGATATTCTCAAAAAGGAAGTGCGCCGCTGTGTCCGCAATGCAGTCCTTGACAGCTGCAGCTTTGACCCACCTAGTAATGTAATCTGTAGCCTGAATGATATATCGAGCACCTGTCTTCTTACCGGGGGGGTTAATGGGGCCTATGAAGTCAATGGCCCACTTATCAAATGCCTATAGGGCCGTCTGTGGTTGCAAAGGCATCTTGTCCCAGCGCGAAGGTCTTCCTGTCTGTTGGTACGAATTGCAGGCTTTACAATATGCGTGGGAGTCGCTATGCAATGTGGGCCACCACAACCCAGCTCTTAGGACCTTCTGTGCAGTTGCTTTTCAGCATAGTGACCTCCTACCACTCCTCCATGGGCTTTTACTAAAATTGCTTGTGTTTCATGCTCCAGTACATACCTTTGCAACACTTCATTAGCTCCTAGCTTGTACAATTGGCCTGCAATGATGGTAAAGTCAGCGGCACGGGTGACCAATTCTCTTTTCTGTTGTACCGAGTAGTCCGTAGGCGCCATCCCATAGTTAAGACTTGAATAATATCTGTAAAGTGCTCGTCAACCACCTTAATAGCAAATAGTTGCACATCAGGCAAGCCTTCTTCTAGGTTGGTTGGCTCTTCACCACTCTTGATTTAGGACAAGTGGTCTGGTCCAACATTTAGTCTCCTAGGCTTTACAACTATCTCAAAATAATACTCCTGAAACAGTAGTAACCATCGGAAAATCTTCCCCCCCAACACAGGCTTATTGAATAGGTACTTCAGATTTGAATGATCTGTGAACATCTTGAAGTGTCCTCCCAGTAAATAGTGCTGGTATTTCTGTAGGGCATACACCATGGAAAGTCCTTTGCGTTTAGTAGTAGAGTAATTATGTTCTATGCTAGAAATTTTTTGACTAGAAAATGCAACTAGGTGGTCAATTTCCCCTTCCCCGGGCTGTGTAAGGACAACCATGGACATGAAAAACCTTCGCCCAGTCAGGAAATATGAGGATAGGTGCAAAGACCATATTTTCCTTTAGTAGCTAAAAACTCTTCTGACACTCCGCGTTCCAGAAAAAAGATACGTCCTTCTTTAGCAGCTTCTCCATTGGTGTTGTGATCACTGTGTACCCTTAAATAAATTTCTTATAATAGCCATTGTGCTTGAGGATGGAGCGTAGTTGCTTCTTAGTTGTGGGGACTGCTAAATTGATGATAACTACCACCTTGGCTGGGTAAACCATCAATCCTTGCCGACAGACCACATGTCCTAACAAGATCCTGAAAGGTACTGATATGTAGATCATGTGTTTTGCTCAAAATTGAAAGTACTTGAATTGTACCCAACCTGAGCGACCAGAAAGGTCTCGTCGTTGTCATTTTTCCGCCGCAGATGGTTTGAAAACCCGATGTCGTATGAGGAAGATATCGCGTTCTTTTCGTTTCCCTAAACAACTAAAACTTTTGTGACAGGGTGACTGGGATGCCCAGTCAGCATGCAGGTATAGTCAATAGGTGGCATATACTGGAAATATTCCCTTTTCTCATAACCAATCAGATCGTGCCACGTGGCTGATTTTGGGCCATTGATTTGGTTGTACGAAGTTTGTTGAAGGACCAATGGATGGGTGACACGTGGCCAGCCTGAAGGCTGCTACGTGTCCCTTGTACGGTGGATCAAAATTTATGTGAGGTCTAGGGGGTTCGACCGTGCAACCTCCGGCACGCCTGCATCGCTCTCCGCTATCTCCGCTATACTTTGTTTCTTAACCTATCAGTCTTCCGCATTGTGTTAAACTGTAATTTTTCGAAGGTTGAGGGGGGGAGGGGGAGGGGGGGGGGGTGGGCGCCGACGGTCCCAAACTGTCGACGGCCCCAACATTGCGGCCACACGAAAAAAGTTTAAACTGCAACGCATAATGTGTGGTACGACGGTTCTGCAAGCTCTAACATTAAACTCCTCCGACAATCCTGGTCACATGTTTATCCGCGGTTAGAACTTTCGCCAACCGTTTTAAAACTGTAACACTTATCACCACTTCAATGTGGTCACATGTGGGCTAGCCTTGCAGTTCGGTGACGGGTAAGGCGGCGGTTGCGGAAACTTCGATCCGAACTCTAGTTAACTGTATTGTCCACGGTGGTTCGACCTTGAGTTTTGATCCAAGAGTTATGACTGCGGGGTTTCTAGGGTTGGCATGTGGCCACCTCCTCCCCAACATTCAATGTTAATGTTAAATGGACGGTTAGATTTGGAGAGCACCATTAAATTTAGGGGTTTTGGCTATTTTTGGACTGTGGATAAGTGTAGTTTCCACTTTTAGTGGAGTTTTTCCAGCTGATATTGGGAAAAACACTTTGGGAGGTCAATTTCCGACCAATTTGGGTGAAACAAGAGTCTACCTAGACTAATTTGAGCATTTTGGAGCAACTGGTGCAGAGAAAACAACCATTAGAGTCTTGTAAACACATTTATTTGCAATTTTAAGCATAATGACAAAGAGGGACAGGCCATTGGGAGCTGGACCAGCAGATGTAGCCCAGGAGGGGTGAACTGCTTCATCATGCCTACTGTGTAAAACTTATGTGTGATTTTATTTCTCTGTTATACACTATCGTACAATGTTATTTAGGATTATTTTCACGCTTAAAACTCACAAATTCATCTATGTTTAATGGTTAAAATACTCATTCCTTAAGCAAACAATTGGAGACAAATTTTACATGTTTTTATTACTAAAAGGACTCTTAGCACAACAAACTAAAACATTCCTTTCAGATCATGTTGGTATCAGAGCTAGAGCTTAATATCTGATGTTTTAGTGTGCAAAGATTTTTTTAACTGTTTGGAAGGGTTTTCATGCTTACTATAAGCATGCCTCCAGGAGAAGAAGAAATCCATGAAGAGGTGGATCCCAAAGAAGAAGAAAGGGTGTTCAGGAAAGCATTCCTTGACATGACTGAAATAGTGAGAGTCCTTTATCAAGAAAGGAATGAGAGACTAGAAGGAGAAGGATCCAAACTTCACAAGGAAGGTCAGGGATCATCAGGAGGTCACAATGATGAAGATAAATCAAAGAAGGGAAATGGAGGAAATGGAGGTAGTGGAAAGTCACCATCATCACCCTCATATTCATCCTCATCATCCTCTACTTCATCTTCAGTCCATCAGCCATACAAGTCAAAGAACACTGGTAAAATTCATTTTCTAAAACTCAATGTTAAGTTTGAATTACCAATGTTTAATGGTGAAGTCAATGCAGAAAATCTTGATAATTGGATTAGGCAATTGGAGGTCTATTTGAGAATTCAGAACCTTCATGATGATGATACCAAAATCCAACTAGCTTCATTGAGAATGGAAGGTGCAACACTTTTTTTGTGGGAAGCCAAGACAAAGGAGGAGATTAAGAGCATGATAAGATTATTCTATCATGGATTCATTTTGCAGAAAGCCATAATGAACTGGAAAATTTTTAGAAAATTGAAAGGACAAAATGTACAAGAATACACCCAAGAATTTAGGAGAAGAGCTCTCTTATTATGGGTAGATTTGCATAGCCAAGATACTTTTCTCAAGTACATAGGAGGCTTACATAGCTACGTAAAACATACTATTCTCATGTTTAACCCTACAAGTCTAGACGAAGTTTGTGTTTAGGCCACACATCTAGAAGCTAGAGGGAAAAACATTACTGATGAGAGTAGGAAGAAACCTTTTAAGGGGAAAAAAAAAGAGAAGACCTCAAAAGGTAAGGGAAAAAATAATGCATCTGTCAAGAAAGAGGGAGAAAAAGTGGTTTGTAAACATTGTTCGAGAAGGCCATGAAGGGAAAAATTGTTGGAAATTACATCCTGAAAAGAGACCCAAGTATAACAATAAAAAAGGGAAACAGAAAATTGCAGCTACAACTCAACATGACTTAGGAGAGGATTCAGGTGATGAATACAAAATTACAGCCTTGAGATTGAGAACATGAAGGGGGCATAAATTGAAACAAAACCTAGTACTAGTACTTCAAATTGTCACATACAAGCTCCAAATGAAGAAGAGAGGATTGAACTGTTTCATGTGAGGGTCATATCCAAACATACCAAGATTGACACACTGTTTGACACTGGGTCACAAGAAAACTTAATCTTTGAAGACTTGGTCAAGAAACTCAATCTTGAGACCATTCCACATCCAAAACCATATCCACTTGGGTGGATTTGTAAGGATGCACATTTATAGGTTTCAAAGAAGTGCATATTGCGCTTTGCAATAATTGCACATTTTGTTGACACAGTTGAATTAGATGTGGTTCCACTTCATATTACAGGTATTGTGTTGGGCAGTCCTTACTGTATGATAAGAAAGCGATCTTCCATCGCCATGAGAAAAAATACCATTTATTCAAATATGGCAAGGATGTCATTGTTAGAGCACATCGCAAGAAGACAAATATTGCAATGGTAAATGCTGGACAGGTAAAGAGGCTAGTGAATTCAAGTAAGAATTTTGTTCTTCTATTGATTAAGCCTAAAGTTGATGTTAATCATGAGTCATTTGAGGAATGTGATCCTAAGTTGAAACCATATTTATATGATGCAGTTGATGCACATCATAAGATGTTTTAGGAACCACCAGGATTGCCTCCAAAAAGGTAGATTCAACATGAGATTCAGTTACAACAAGATTGTCATCTTCCAAACATCAACATGTATTGCGTGTCGATAATGGAGAATGTTGAAATAAAAAGGAAAATCAAGGACATCTTGGACAAGGGACTCATAAGGCCAAGCACTTCGCCATACGGTTCACCCATAGTCTTGATTCTGAAGAAAGATGGGACTTGGCACATGTGTGTTGACTTCAGAGTTTTGAACAAGATAATGTAAAGAATCGATACCCACTCCCACAGATAGATGATTTTCTTGATCAGCTGAAAGAAGAATTTTTTTTCACTAAGTTAGATTTACAAAGTGGATATCATCAAGTAAGAATTGCAGAAAGTGATATATGGAAGACTGCATTCAAAACCAAACAAGGACTCTTTGAGTGGCTGGTTATGCCATTTGGTTTGTGTAATGCACCGACGACTTTCATGCGTGTTATGGATAATGTTTTGCATCTATTTATTGATGAATTTTTGATTGTGTATTTAGATGATATACTCATTTTCAACAAAACAAGAGAATAACATGTCTTGCATGTGAAAAGAGTGCTTGATGTTTTGAAGAAAGAGCAATTATTTCTCAAGATGTCAAAGTGTGAATTCAGAAAGACTTCTCTGGTTTATTTGGGACACATAGTAGGAGGAGGCGAGTTGAGAATTGATCCTTATAAAGTGGAAGACATTGTTAATTGGCCCACTCCCAAAACAATAACTAAGGTAAGAAGTTTCTTAGGGGCAGCTCAGTATTGGAGAAAGTTTATTGCTAAATTTTCTGCCATAGCAGCTCCTTTGCATGCAGTGACAAGTGTGAAGAAAGGGTTCCAATGGGGAGGCAAACAAAAACAAATTTTTGAAGCTTTAAAAGACAATATTAGTTCAGCTTTGGTCCTTGCATTACCGAATTTGAGATAGCCATTCGAGATACAAACCGATGCTAGTGATTATGCCATGGGCACGGTACTTTTGTAGCATGGCAAGCCTATCGCTTTTCATTATGAAACATTCAATGGTGCTGTAACTAATTATCCTACATATGAAAAAGAGCTGTATGCGTTGGTACAAAGCATAAAGAAGTGGAAACACTACTTGATGGGTAAAGAGATGATTATACATACCGATCACCAACCATTACAGTACTTGCAGTCGCAAACAAAATTGCAGCAATCACGACATTTTAGATGGATGGGATTTCTTCAATAGTTTCACTTGGTTATAAGGTACAAGAAAGGTATTTTCAATAAAGTTGTTGATATTCTTTCAAGGACAATTATAAGTGCTTCTACTTTACTTAAAAATTATTCTATTGTACATGAGAGTTACATAGAACAATATGCATCTGATGTTGATTTTCAAGATGTGTATGCTAGTTTGAGTGAACATAATCAAGTTGAGAAAAATCATTATCACATGCATAAAAATTTGTTGTTTCATTTGGGCAAGCTATGTATACCACAAGGAGAGAGACTAAGTGTCATGAGAGAGGCTCATTCGTCTTTTATTGCTGGACACTTTGGGGTAAGCAAAACAGTGGTGCATCTACAAAGGTATTGCTATTGGCCTCGCATGATAGATAGCGTGTCACGTTTTATAAGAGGTTGTTTTATGTGTGCAACAAGCAAGCATAGTGATAGGAAGCTTAGGTTGTACACACTACTATCAGTATCATCGAGGCCATGGGAGAGTGTCTCCATGGACTTTGTTGGAGGTCTACCTATGTCAAGAAAACAACATGATTATCTTTATGCAGTTGTGGATAGATTCAGTAAAATGTGTATACTTATGCCATGTAAGAAAACCATTATTGTTGAACAAACTGCTGAAATTTATTTTCAACATGTATGGGTTCATTATGGTCTGCCAACTTCTATTGTTAGTGACAGGGATTCCAGGTTCGTTGGGAATTTTTGGTCCAATATTTTGAAGATGATGGACACAAAGTTGAAAAAGATTACTGCTTTTCATCCACAAATTGATGGCCAAACCGAGGTGGTGAACATAATTATTGTGCATCTATTGAGAGGATATTGCAGCAAACATCCCAAGTTGTGGGATGAACAACTGCATTACATTCAACACGCTTACAACCGAGAAAAGCACTCTTCTAAAAATACTTCACCTTTTGAATCTTGCTTTGGGTATTTGCCAAAATCGCCATTAGACTTCATCTTGGAGAAGGATTTTGCAATTTATGGGCATAGTGATATTGACAAGGCTCAAAAGTTAATTGAGCATATTCAGATTATTCACCAAAAAGTTCAAGAATAGCTTGAGAAGAGTCAAAGCAAATACAAGGAAAGGCATGACAAACATAGAGTTGATCACAAGTTTCAAGAAGGAGATGAAGTATGGTTGCACATAAGCAAAGAAAGGATGCAAGGAGAAGGTAAAATCTCAAGCCCATTCGCTATGGTCCATTCAAGATCATCAAAAAAGTTGGTAATAATGCATTTCAACTCGACTTGCCTTCATATATGAAAATGTATTCTGTTCTATGATGTGGAAAATTTACGTTTGTATGCGCCTCCTTTGATTGATGATCAAGGGAGTGATATTCAGCTGCCATCTATAGAAGATTTATCGCTAGAATTTCTGGATGAGCTCAAGGAGGATACCATCCTTGACAGGAGGACACACACTTCTAAGAAAGGAAGTGTCAATTTTCTTTGATTTGGGCTCAAGGGCAGCAAACCAAGTAAGGCAAGGTGGAGGGAAGTTGAAAAGGTGAGCGAGCTGTGCCCACATCTTTTGAACAGGTAATTAAAGTCTTTTGGTGTAGAAATTATATGAACTAAGCATGTATATGTCCAAGATCCACCTGATCTCACACTATTTAAATTTATGCAAGATACTGAATCTATTCCACTTGTTAATCTTTTGCGGAAAATTTAATTACACACACATGTGAAGCATAAAAAAAAATAATCAATCACACATAACACAGTTTTTAACTGGGAAAGCTTGAAGCTGAAAACCCAAACGATATATTATGTAACATGGAGATCATATGAAAATATCATACAAACATACAAAGCTTATCACAAGCCCTCAATACAGTACAATCGTCATACACTAATCAGGCCTAATCTTGCAAACCCATGCACCGATCTTTGCCACCTGCTAGCCTGCCTCCACTGCGCAGTTTCTGCTGAAGAATAGCTCTGAATGAATTCAAATTACTCCATCCTTGAATGCGCAATCCTCATTGGCATCTCCACTGAGTGTGGGATGCAATCAATGCATCACTATAGTCACAACAAGTAGTCTATCTTGCCCTTTCACCTATCTCTCCACTGGTCTCCACTGAAACTGCCATGCACTGTAGTTAACTGCTGTATTTTTAGTTGATTAATGAGTTATTATTTTTGAATTAATTAACTAATTAATTCACTCCACTCTCACTAGTGTATTAATCATTTAGACTGAATACAACTAGCTCAACTGAGTCTAACTGAGTTAAACTGAATACAACTCCATAACTACTTCTTCCAACTGTGTCATAACTCTGCCACTTGAGTTCTAACTGAGTCCTCCATGCATTAGCTCCAGTAAACCCTCAGGAATAGCGAAATTCCTCCTGTCAGCTGCTGT
The DNA here is from genome assembly GCA_034641835.2 of Pinus albicaulis. Classification (NCBI taxonomy): domain Eukaryota; kingdom Viridiplantae; phylum Streptophyta; class Pinopsida; order Pinales; family Pinaceae; genus Pinus; species Pinus albicaulis. Next base: position 5,152,783 of record CM076576.1, on the reverse strand, counting down.
GCCACATCTGTGCACTGTACTGAAGTGCTCCAAGAGAATAAGTTTTTGTTTAGAGTCTAATTATTATTAAGAGATAATAATAATCGACATGCATCTATTTTAGATTAACTATCTAAAAATAGACTTTGCCCAATATTCTAAAAATAGGATTTCATCTATTTTTCCAACTTGATCAACCATCCACAAATAGCATCCTGCAACTTCTGAAATATGATCATCACGTCTAAAGATAGACATAGTCTAAAAATAGACTTGCGCCAAAAATAGCCTGCGGGCCCACTTAGTGAAGGCGACTCTTTTCACTAAGCTCATCATCTTGTTGAATCTCAACACTCCCTCTCAAAAAGATAGGGATTATCCTTCATCCCAATCATGCCTCTATGGTATTCAAATTTTCTCCTGGTGAGCACCTTCGTCAAAATATCTGCATCCTGATCCTCCGTGGGAATGTACTGAAGCAACATGATCTTCCGCTGCACACAATCTCTGATATGATGATACCGGATATCAATATGTTTAGATCTATCATGAAACACATGATTAACCAAGAGTTTAATGCAACTCTAATTATCACAATGTATCACTGTGGGATCTAAATGTGAACCGAACAAACCAACCAGAATCTTCCTCATCCAGATAACCTCACATGCAGCTAAAATTTCTGCCATGTATTCCGCTTCTTCTGAACTGAGTGCCATAGATATTTGTTTCCTGATGTACCAAGAAACTACCGTAGATTCGATACTGAAAATTATTCCTGATGTGATCTTTCTTTCTGTTGGGCTTCCTGCCCAATCTGCATCCGTGAAGCCATGCAAATTCACTTCATCCATCTGTCTGTACCATAAAACATACTCAGATGTGCCCCCGAGATATCTCAGGACATGCTTGCTTGCCTTCCAAAAGAGCTTGGTAGGCTTAACCATCACTTGTGAAAGCTGGTTCATCGCATAGCATAGTTCTGGTCTTGTATTGACTAAATACATGAGCAAACCCACCAACTGTCGATAAACAGTGGCATCCACTACCTTTGCCGATGTAGCATCCTCTTTCTTCCAATTTCCTGGAAGAGGAGTCTCGATAGGCTTACAGCCTTGCATGTGAAACTTCTCCAATATCTCCTGGGCATACTTGCCTTGAGACACAAATAGTTCACCTTCCCGCTGCCATATTTCCGATCCAAGGAAATAATGAAGGAGGCCCAAATCCTTCATCTCAAACTCCTTTGCAAGATCTGCCTTGCATGAGTGTATCAACTGCTCATCACCTGTTAGTATTAAATCATCAACATAAAGTACAATGATTAAAATCTTACCCTCAACCACAATCTGGTATAGGTTTGCATCCGCCTCACTCTTGGTGAAGCCAAGTCTAGTGAAATAGCTGTAGATCCAAGTGTACCAAGCACGTGGTGCTTGTTTCAGCCCATACAACACTCTTTTGAGCCCGCACACATTCAACTCGCTACTGAAGATCTCAAATCCTTCAGGCTTCTCAATGTACACCTCTTCCTCAATGATCCCATTAAGGAACGCAGTCTTCACATCCATCTGATGAACGTGCCAACCCATATGCACTGAGAGAGCAAGGATGGTCTGTATGGAAGAATATCGTGCGACAGGTGCAAAGGTTTCTTCATAGCCAATCCCCTCAATCTGTGAGAAGCCCCGGGCAACAAATATTGCCTTATACTTCTCGACACTCCCATCAGCAACTTGCTTTACCTTGTAGATCCATCTTGATCCTACAACTGATTTTCCCGCCGGCCTTGGAACAATCTCCCAAGCACTGTTTCTGACAATGGAGTCATACTCCTCCACCATGGAATCTACCCATGTGGGCTCCTGCGCTTCTTCTTCAAAAGAAGATGGCTCTGTCACAATACACTTGCTCATAAGAGCCATGTATCTAGTATATCGGTTAGGTGACTGTCTCTGTCTGCATTGTTATGTAGGGACTCCTACATTTTGTGCCGCATCCACCTTCAGTCTCTCAGCTTCTGTGGTACGCTTCCTACCTTGTCTGATGTTTGGTTCTACATGAGTGGACTCATCCACTCCATGAATCTCCTCCTGTGGCTGATCCACATCCAGAGGCTCATCTTTGGGAACAAGAAGTTCCTCTTTTGCATGCAAGTGTAGCTCCATCTCAAGCAACAACTTCATGGCCTTCACCTCATTGAATTTTATATCCCGTCGCATAACAGTCATCCGTCTTTTTGGAAAATACACACGATAGTTATGGGGTGTTTCTGTGTACCCCACAAACATCCCAACTTCTACAGTCGGCTCCAACTTCTTCTTGGCGTCTTTCGTCACATGAATGTAAATAGGTGAGCCAAAAATCTTCAAATAGAAATACAAGGCTTCTTACTAGTAAAAGCTTCTTCGGGTGTACTCATTCCAAGTACTCTACGAGGACAACGATTTTTCACATAAACCACAGTGTTGCATGCTTCTGCCCACAAGTGCATCGGTAGGCCCTAATCATGCAACATCGCTCATGCAACACCCACGATCTTTCTGTTCTTTCTCTCCGCGACCCCATTTTGTTGTGGGTTATGAGGTGCTATGATTTCTCTTCAAATTCCTTATTTTCTACAGAAGTTTTTGAATTCGCCTGAGATGTATTCACCACCATTATCGCTCGTTAGAGCTTTCACCTGCTTCCCCGACTCCTTCTCCACCAATGCCTTGAACTCATAGAACTTTGAGAACGTTTCACTCTTCTTCTGCATGAAGAAGACCCAACATCTACGAGAAAAGTCATGAACAAATATCACATAATACCCGTGTTTTGCTGTTGAAGAAACTGAGAATGGTCCACACACGTCTGTGTGAATTGTCTCTAGGATCACCGAAGCACGGTTCTCCTTCTCATGAAAGGTGGTCTTCACAAACTTACCCATTGTACATCCTTTGCACTGATTTGACTGTGCAAGAGTACCCTTGGGAAGTCCAGTAGAAATTTCTTGCAAAATCTTCAAAGCGCCATGGTGAAGATGGCCCAATCTCCTATGCCATAACTTGCCCTCATCCCGGCTCACCACTTCTTCTGCTTTTCCCACCATTGCAGCGCATCCATCTACCTCCAGCTTGTAGAGATTCTTAATTTGAACCCCTGTCTTCTTGGTTTGACCCATTTTTTTATGTCGAAGGAAGGATTTTCCCTCACTGAAAACAACATCATAACCCTTGTCTTCCAGCATTGCGACTGAGACCAAGTTTTTCTTCAGACCTAGAACACGCATAAAATTCTTCAACAAGAACGGATTACCGGACTCCCTCTCAAAGGTAATGGTCCCAATGCCAGTCGCACTGTATCGACCATCATCGCCCATCTCTATATGCATCTGGAGGTCCTTCTCCTCCAAGTCACTAAACAACTCTTTGTCTCCCGTCATATGGAAAGACGCACCACTGTCAAGATACCACACCGATCCCATGCAACTTGAAACCAAGCATGCGATCAAAGAAAAATCCAGCTCAAATTGCAAGGCTAAGGCCTCTCCAGCTGTAGATCCAGTAGCTTGATTATTCTTATTCTTCTGTGGACAGTTAGTGGCGAAATGTCCATGCTCGTGACAATGGAAACACTTCACTTTGGACAAGTCCTGCTTCTTGCCTTTTGCACCGGATTTAGAAGGATTTTTCTTCCCATTCCATTTCCTTGATTTGGCATCCAAAGTGAAATTCTCTTCATCTTCATTCTTCGATGAAGATCCATCCCTGGTACCCCACCTTACCTCCTCCTGCACAAGATCCGACCAAAGTTTCTCCCATCCTGGCAATTTCTCCCGTCCATTGATAGAGTCTTCGTAGCTATGCCAACTCTTCAGAAGCCCAAGGAGATCCAATCTCACCAAGTCTTCTTCATAAACAGTAACCCCCACACTTCCCAGCTCATCCTTGCAGTGGACAAACTTCATGAGGTATTTTAGAATACTATCGCCTTTCTCCATTTTTATTTTTCTGAGCTTGTCTTTAAGCGCCAACTTCCTCTAGTCACTTCTGCTTTGGAAAAAATCTGTCAAAGCCTTCCACATAGCATATGGAGCGGATTTCCCATGAAGGCTTGAGATAATATGGTCTCTCACACCTTCCAACAGAATCCTCCTCGTCCTTGCTACTTTCTTTTTCCATGCGTCAAGTACTGAAGCATCCGCCGAAGTGGGCTTAGGAACATCTCTCTCGATGAATTACTTCAAGCCATTATCTTCAAGCACCGCCTCCATCCTATCCTTCCAGGCTATGTAGTTAGAGTTTCTCTCGAGTGCATACTCCAACCGCAACCCATTGAAAGACATTTCAATGTATACTCAACTGTCGCATCAAGAAAATCCTGCAGCAAATTCGAATTGTCCACCAGCACAAAATCACTTCACAATTGCAATATTCAATCAACAATGATCCGATACCATGTAGAAATTATATGCAATAAGAATGCATATGTCTAAGATCCACCTGATCTCACACTATTTAAATTTATGCAAGATACTGAATCTATTCCACTTGTTAATCTTTTGCGGAAAATTTAATTGCACACACATGTGAAGCATAAACAAAAATAATCAATCGCACATAACACAGTTTTTAACTGGGAAAGCCCGAAGTTGAAAACCCCAACTATATATTATGTAACATGGAGATCATATGATAATCTCATACAAACATACAAATCTTATCACAAGCCCTCAGTACAATACAATCGTCATACACTAATCAGGCCTAATCTTGCAAATCCATGCACCGATCTTTGCCACCTGCTAGCCTACCTCCACTGCGCAATATCTGCTGAAGAATAGCTCTGAATGAATTCGAATTACTCCATCCTTGATTGTGCAATCCTCATTGGCATCTCCACCCAGTGTTGGATGCAATCAATGCATCACTATAGTCACAACAGATAGTCTATCTTGCCCTTTCACCTATCTCTCCACTGGTCTCCACTAAAACTGCCATGCACTATAGTTAACTGCGATATTGTTCAGTTGATTAATGAGTTATTATTTGTGAATTAATTAACTAATTAATTCACTCCACTCTCACTAGTGTATCAATCAGTTAGACTAGATACAACTAGCTCAACTGAGTCTAACTGAGTTAAATTGAATGCAACTCCATAACTACTTCTTCCAACTGTGTCATAACTTTGCCACTTGAGTTCCTCCATGCATTAGCTCCAGTAAACCCTCAGGAATAACATAATTCCTTCTGTTAGTTGCTGTGCTACATCTGTGCACTGAACTGAAGTGCTCTAAGAGAATAAGTTGCTGTTTAGAGTCTGATTATTATTAAGAGCTAATAATAATCAACATGCATCTATTTTTAGATTGATGATCTAAAAATAGACTTTGCCCAATATTCTAAAAAAAGAATTTCATCTATTTTTCCAACTTGATCAACCATCCACAAATAGCATCTTGCAACTTCTGAAATATGATCATCATGTCTAAAAATAGACATAGCCTAAAAATAGACTTGCGCCAAAAATAGCCTGCGGGCCCACTTAGTGAAGGCGACTCTTTTCACTAAGCTCATCATCTTGTTGAATCTCAACATTTGGGGTCCAAAAGCTTCCCAATGGGGTGGTGTGATCAGGAGATCATGTGTTTTTCTTAGAATTGAAAGTGCTCTAAATTGTACCAAACTTGAGCGACCGGAAAGGTCTCGTAGTTGCGATTCGGGCGCCATGAACGTTTCGAAAAACCGATGTCATATGAGGAAGATATTGCGTTCTGTTTGTTTTCCTAAACAACTAAAAATTTTGTGATAGGGTGACTGGGATGCCGATTCAACATGAAGGTACAGTTAGCAAGTGGCATATACTACGAATATTCCCTTTTCTCATAACCAATCGGATCATGCCACGTGGCTGATTCTGGGCCATTGATTTGGTTGTACAAATTTTGTTGAAGGACCAATGGATGGGTGACACGTGGCCATCCTGGAGGCTACCACCTGTCCCCTGTATGGTGGATCAAAATTTATGTGAGGTCCAGGGGGTTCAACCATGCGACCTTTGGCACGCTTGCATAGCTCTCTGCCGTCTCTGCTATACTTTGTTTCTTAACCTATCAGTATCCCGCATTATGTTAAATTGTAATATTTTGAAGTTTGAGGAGGGGGGGGGGGGGGGGGGACCACCGGCGGCCCCAAAATTGCGGTCACACGAAACAGAGTTTAAACCACATCACATAATGTGTGGTCCGACGGTTCCATAATCTCTAACATTAAACTCCCCCGATAATCCTTGTCACATGTTTATCCATGGTTAGAACTTCCGCCAACCATTTTAAAACTGTAACACTTATCACCACTTCAATGCGGTCACATGTGGGCTAGCCTTGTGGTTCGTTGATGGTTAAGGCGGCGGTTGCGGAAAATCTGATCCGAACTCCAGTTAACTGTATTGTCCACGGTGGTTAGACCTTGAGTTACGCTCCAAGAGTTATGACCGTGGGGTTTCGGGGGTTGGCATGTAGCCACCCCCTCCCCAACATTCAATGTTAATGTTAAAAAAAAAATTATATTTGGAGCACGCCATTAAATTTAGGGGTTTTGGCTTATTTTGGACTATGGATAAGTGCAATCTCCACTTTTAGTGGAGTTTTTCTAGTTGATATTGGGAAAAACACTTTGGGAGGTCAATTTTCGATCAATTTGGGTGAAACAAGAGTCTACCTAGACTAATTTGAGCATTATGGAGCCACTGGTGTAGAGAAAACAACCATTAGAGTCTTATAAACACATGTATTTTCAATTTTTAGCATAATGACAAAGAGGGACATGCCATTGGGAGCTGGACCAACAGATGTAGCCCAGGAGGGGTGAACTGCTTCATCATGCCTACTGTGTAAAAATTATGTGTGATGTTATTTCTCTGTTATACACTGTTGTACAGTGTTATTTAGGCTTATTTTCATGCTTAAAACTCATAAATTCATATATGTTTCATGGTTAAAATATTCATTCCTTAAACAAAAAAATGGAGAGAAATTGTACATGTTTTTATTACTCGAAGGACACTTAGCATGGCAAAATAATACATTCCTTTCAGATCAGGTACACAGAATATGCACTTCTTAATGTTTAGGAAAATTTGGTGCTTTCTGTAGGCATCCAGCATCATGCACAGATTCGATATGTGCTTCTTTACCAATCCAAACATTGTCCAATTGTCAAAGTATACCTCCAGAAACTTGTGAATGAATTCCTTGAACACTGCCACCACCACTCGTGAAAATATGGCAAGGGAATTTTTGAGCCCAAAGGGCATGATGGTGTGTTGGAAGGATCCCCATTTAGTGGCGAAGGTAGTTTGGTTGTGATCTTCAGGTGCAATTCTGATCTGATGGTAGCTTGAAAACCCATCAGTGAACGAGTATGCTTCCTGACCTCCCACACTGTCAAGAATTTCATCAGAGAATGGTGTAGGGAAGTGGTCATGTACACAAGCATCATTCAATTTGTGCAGGTCTACGCAGATTCTTATATCCCCTTTTGTATTTTTTTCTTGGACCACCATAGGGCTTACCCAATCAGATTGTTTTATCGGTTCGATGATACCTGTGACTATCATTTTATCGATTTCTTCGCTAAATTTCTGCTTATATTTGGGGTTCAATCGGTAAGTTCACTGCTTGACAAGATACACATCTGGTTTTAAGGTGATCCACATGACATCCAGGTCCCCTACAATACCTTTGAGCTCTGAAAATTTTGTGGGAACCAGATTGTGATATTCAGTGAGAAGTTCTGTGATTTTTCCAACGGTATCATCAACCCAGTAATCCCGAATTCTAGCCATCTTGGGTTGTTATTTTGTTCCAATGTTGATTTCCTTTAATTTGAGAGTCTTAGTCATGTATACTTCTTGTAATGGGGGTCCAGCAACTGCGCGTTCACCCTCGGCCTTTGGGATAGTGATATTTTGTAGATCCTCGTCACACTCTTCCACTGATATATTCCGAGAGTTGGCAGTATCCCACATCTGCGTATCCCAAGCTAGTTCCCCACATTATATTAGAGGGCATGATTCATCAAATACTAGAGCATCTATGTCCTACAAGGCTTCGTCTAAGTTTCAGTCCCGCCTACCAATCCAAACGTCCCCAAAAAATCTTCCCTCATGGTGTCCTAGTGGTGAGTGCACTGATGTAGCTCTGCATCGAAATACCATGTGGTGGGGATAGGTCCCAAGGCATGGATAAAAATGTGAACCCATTCATCCGAAGTCCTTTCGCACCATACTTCCATCCATACCGACAAGTGCTTGCGTGGGTCCTCGCGACCGAGGAAAATCTCCATGGGTAGGTGGACTGAAGGTTTGAATCGTTGGACCAGCATTCTACAACATACCTCCCAATCCTGGAAAGTCCCCTTATGAGTTTCCCACCACCGCGCAGGGGTCGCACGCATAGCTAGATTAAGCACCCACATCCTCCATTCTCCTGGGACTTCTGCTTTGAATGCTCTAAGAAAATCCCTAACACTACCAGAATCATCAAAATAAGGCAACTCTCTTACCTCTGAGGAGATACATCGGAAGCTCTTTGTGATTTTCAGGCATCGTAGCGTAGATATGTCATGCAACCGGTTCTACCATTTTTCTATTTCCCCCTCTGAGTTAGAGAGACATTCGCTATCCTTCTCCCAGCAGAGCACGCCATCAGCAGTATGGTTGATCCAATCCTTGTTCTGGGTAGTCAGCTTGTAAATCTGATCAACATCATCCCCTTCACTCACTGGTTCTATATACCGCTCGCCCTCTGCCAGATCTAGAAGTACTATTACTCGCGTACCCTCATTCTCAAAACCCATGGTTTACCTTTTTAATTTGATAATACCCCCCATGTCTATAGCCCAATCCAATCCTAAAAGTGCAGGGTAAGGGTTTGCATCATCTACAATTTGAATCATCTCAAAATTTGCGTATGCCTTAACCCCCGTGATGTCTACCATAACCTTTGATAGCCTTCCTAGCGATATGATCTTCTATTGGTTTTCCATGCCTAACTGTATAGTAGACCATTCCAGCTTGGGCTCTCCCATCCTCTGCCAAGTTTATTTAGGCAAGACATTTGCATCAGATCCTAAATCAAGGATGACCTGATCCATTTAATAATCTCTAATCTGCGCAGTTAGTCGCATTTCCCAACCAGTTCTCTTCTTATGCTTATAAAGTTTGTTGACATCTCCCACTTCTGTTGGTGGGGAAATTTTTTTTGTGCAGCTGTCTATCAATGCTTGGAGGTTCTCGACTTTCTTTTGGTTGCATAGTAACTTCATACATGCCTGCAGGAACGACATGCCTGTAGTAATCTTGTACAATGTGTCTGATATCATGAAATGCATAGTTCATTGCCCTTTGAAAAATTTCTCCCACATTCTTCAAACCGAATGGGAGTTTACGATACGCAAAGGTGCCCCAAGGAAAAATGAAGGCGGTTTTATGCTGGTCATATGTTTTAATCGCTATCTGGTTATATCCCAAAATTCCATGCATAAAGGAGAAAGATTCACATCTGGCGCAATCGTCGAGAATCTGATCTATGAATAGAGTATGATAATTTTCTTTTGGACAAGCGGCATTCAGATCATGATAATAAATAGAGACTCAGATGGTGCCTTGTTTTTTATCTATTGGAAATAGATAGGATACCCATTCCATCAGAGGAACATGATAGATGAAACCGGCGTGTAAGATTTTTTCAACTTCAGTCTTGATAGTTGCTGCTTTGCTAGGGTGGATAGGTCAGAGCCTTTGCTGGACAGGCTTGGCATTGCCATAAATATTGATTTCGTGCTCGACTATAGAACGATCTATGCCAGGCATTTTGTCGTAAGACCAAGAAAAAATGTCACGGAACTCCTTAAAAAGGGATGTGAAGCATGCAATTACCTCGGGATTGCAATCGGCTCCAATCTATATATTTTCCACGATACCCATTTTGACCGAGATATCTATGAGCATAGTCTTGGAAAGATTGCCCATGTTCCCTTCCGTGTCAATAGTTTGAACAGTCATGTAAGCGGAGGGAATGATCTCAGGTGGGTTAAAATATGGGATTCGAGTAGTGATCGTGTCTGAATCAAACATTGAAGCACAATGATGGAACTCTCCCCAAGGTCGTTCCTCTAGAGACACGATCTATCAAATAGCTTCATCCATAGGAAGGACTTCATCGAGGATATATTTAGAAGGAACTGTGATGGGTGAGAGGGTGGTACCATTGATCGAAACCAAAGTAGTGGAGGGTTCAGACGCTAATTGGATGGATTGATAAGCTAAATTAGTCGGTGATAGCGACATCTAATCTCCATAGGAATCAATTTCTGCAGGCGCTAGTAGGATCCATGGATCGATAGAGCCATATGAAATGGTGGATATCATTGAAATCATGTGTGGAACCTCAGGCGGTGGGAGAGGAAAACAACCCATCAGGGAAGATGCCTTCAAAAGATCGATACCAACACCAATGTACGAGTCAGGGATGCCTCCTACTAGGGGTATAGTGCTACTTGGTAACGTGGAATAATTAGGGGTGCAAAAGGATAACTGATCCACTATAACAATCTTCCCATCTAATGGAAAAAGGATGAATCGAAAAACCAAAGAGACAATTGCAGTCATTGCGTAAGACCAATTGCGACACAACAACAGATTATAGTCAAGATGACAATCTATGACTTCTATGTCCACCATTATCGTTTTCCCACTAAGTGAAATGGGAAAGCTAGCAAGGTATCATTTTGGGAGGAAAGTGTGGCCATCAAAATTTTTGAGGGAATTCGATGGCGGAGACAAAGTGGGAGAAGCCAAAGCAACCCAGCACGTAGTTGACATAACGCAGGTCGAAGCACCTTTTTCTATGACACTGCGATGTATTGGTCTCCCTTTCGACACAAATTGAACCTGAAAAGCAAGCTGGTGTGAAAGTCGAGGTTTGGAATTTTCCATGTTGAATATGGCTAGCGTAGAATCCTGGGGGTCGACTCCACCAATGGTTGAAAGCAGCGCTTTCCTTTGCGTTGGGAAGGTTTTCAATACTTTGAGTGCAGACATGGCTGACGGTGTTTGCACCAAATATTCTACAATGTTGTATTTTTGGGCAACACGTGTAGAGGTGTTATGAGTTGTGCGTCGAAGTGTCCCTTTAGGGGGACGAATTGCAGGGTCAGCAACAGGCCTTTCGATATGCAAATCGTTGGGTTCGAACTTGTACCAAGTTCTTGAGCCTCAATGACTGGATTTCCATAGAGTTTAGCTTGGGTTTGTAGTTCAACACTCTCCACGCCATAAATGGTGGATGATCCTTCACTGGAAGGATGAGTACCAACGTTGCCCCTTTGGGGGGGTTGTGGCGGGTTTGAAACCATGTGTTTTTGTTGCTGCTGTGGATTAGGGAAGGGATTGTGAAGGATGGCAGGTGTACTTCCAGAGTCCTTGTTTGTAATAAAATCTGTGCATTCCTGCAGTCGAGGATATTTGTATGTCAAGTGGTCCTCTGCACAAATTCTGGAAGGGAATCTCATTGGTGTCTCCTTTCCTTTGTCGTTCTTGGAAACATTTTTCTGATTGGGATTATTCTGAGTACTTGATTGCTCTTCAGAAGCAGATGTATTTTTCTTATTCTTCTTGTTCTTACTGCTAGGTTTTTGTGTAGACTACACAGAGTTTACCTCAACGGTGGGAAGAGTAGTCGATTGGTTAGGAGCAGTGGCAACCGAAGATGGCTAGGAAGTTTTCCCACTGAGCTGTTTTATGGCTACGCCGGTGGTTGCACCAACAAGGCCATTGGCGTGTGCTCTGGGTAATTGAGAAGCAGGAGGATCCAGATTTCCAGGGGCATGGGGGAGTAAGTCATACATCATGCCAAATTGTGAATAAATGAGATCTAGAAGGTGTGCACGACAGATGGATTGGTCTTTTGTGATTGCACCAGACAAGCAAAAATCCTTAGCAAGGGGTGGTATGAGTGACTTGCAAAACTAGTTTGATAAGAGATGATACGGAATGGGCGCTTTGACTAACCTTCGCCTATGTCTCCATTCATGAATGTGATCGGAGATTGGGTGGTGGTGTCTTAGCGCAGAAAGGCTAAGAGTTTCATTCCAGTTTCGTATCGAATATGTAATTGGAAGTTGTTAATAAATTCTGTAGCGAAGGCACCAAAATTATTAACAGCCCCATGTGGTAACTCAATGTACCATTTGGCAGCGTTGCTTATGAGAGTGTGGGGGAAAATTCTGAGCTGGATAATATCATCCACCATGGAGTTAGAAAAAGACCATAGATGAAAGGTGGTGATGTGTGTAGCCAAATCCTCCCCTTGTTTCCCTTCAAATTTAGGGATGTCAAACGGAATCTTGTGCAGTACTGGAGGCCAGAGTGGGTTGTGGTTGATGGGATTAGTGGTCAATTTTTAGAGGTTGGGGATGTCTAGAGCTGCCAAGAGAGGCAATTGTGTGTTTACCCCGGATCTAGCCAAGGAAGTGTTGGCTGACCATTCGGACCATAGGGTCTACCCATCAATGTGGTACCAATGGAATAAGTAGGAATTTGTTGATAAAATTTCCCAGTGAGTGGGGGTGTAGGGGTGAATGGTTGTTGTCTATAGGGTATGTTGTAATGCGGGGAAAACTGTTGGTTTCCCCTAGTGTAATGGTTGCCCCCTTGCCCAAATTGACTTTGGGGTTGGTTCGCCCATATGGACGTGATAGAGTTAGCCAATGGCATATTGATATTCACATATTTGACCATCGACATAGACCCTACACCAGAAGTTTGACCACTCAAAGGAACAACGTTAAAAATTGGTTGTCCTGTTTTTCCTAATGAATGTAGGGGTACCAAAGTTCTCCCTTGGCATATACGTATTGGTAACACTCCCCCCTAGCATAATAGCCAAGGGGTTTGAACTCAACAATGGGTTCCAACCAAAAGTGTTGCTAAAAGGAACCGAAGTAGCCCCGCTAACGGGAGCGGAAACCATGGGTCTTGACGGAGTCACAATAGGAGAAGATCCCAAAGGGTTCTAAGGTCCGCTTACAGTTGCGGTGACTGGATTGCTGGGACCGGGTATAGCTTGGCTACTGGGGTTGCCAATTATTGACATAGAATTGAAAACTGGCGAGGAATATGGTGGTGGAACCGAGTCGGCCACCGACGGCATCGATCCCATGGGCGCTGTTTGTGAAATGGATGTAGGTGTAGTCGAAGACATAACTGGCACTAGTGTAACCTGAACTAATAATGGCACCGATAGGTCAGTGAGAGGAGGAATGTAAGGAGGTTCCACTCCTTCCGTAAAAGGATCCTCTGGAAACTCCATATGATATGGAGCTATGTGAAAGTCAGGGGTTGTCACTGGAGATTGCTCTTCCGGAGAAGGCATTGGCTCACCGAGACTCGACTCCTCCCCCGGTGTCAACGGAGGGAGACTTTGCTGCCATCTAGAAAGACGACGAGGGTCAAAGGACGCCACGGTGACCTGTTTAATTTTATCAAATTTGATTATTGTGATGTATTATAAAGTCTCAGTTATAATAACAACACATCTAAAAAGGATAAAAGAAAAAAGGACTTCTAAAATCATTCAATCAAGCAACCATAACGGGTAAGACCCTATCTGAGTACTATCGTTTTTTGGAGATGAAACCCAGTATCACAATAGAATACAGAGAGAGTTGGTCAAATATACAGTTATGGTTACTCTAGAGCTTCGCCCTAACCTCAAACAATAGGTGTAAGCACTCTCGCGAATACGAGTACCGTCCCAAAGACCGAAGACAGAGTAGGTTCGTCTGTTTTAGGTACAACGGTAGCCCTCCCCAGTCACCTTGTGTAAGTCCCTAAAAATTCTAGAAACTAAAGATACCTCAAATCACAGACACCGTCAGGGGGTTCACGGTCGTAGAAAACATGCTATATGGGCAGAACACCTAGATCCCCGATCTAGTTTCTACATTCCTGAGGGGAACCCCAATATATAGCATGCCCACTGAATGAACTCGAAGGTGGGCTACCTTCTCATGCACCCTAGTGTTGTCTTGCGCTTAACTCTAGTGGTATTGGAGTGGTCTTGATAGTATGAGTGCAGTAGGATTTCACTTTTTAATGACTCTAGTTTCAAGTTTTGTGATCTTGGGTGATTTTCTCACTTCTCCTACCCCAAGATCCTAGCTTGAACTACTGTTGGTGTGAGCTCAGAAAGAGTTATATGATCAATTTTATTATCGCTTGATTCTTAGTGAACTCGTTTATTAGTCTCGCGGAGGGGGAGTGGACGTATGAAATTTAATGAGACTCTGACTAAAAAATCCATGTAGAAACATGCTCTAAATATTCTTCAATGAAGAGTTTATTTTACAAGGAGAGATCTTTCAAACATTCGTGCACCAAAAATTCAAATAACACAGTTCAACCTTAAAAGATTCAGATGTCTATCTATCCTCTCTAACAAATTTTTTAACCAAAAAAAATTCAAAATGAATCTAGCCATGTTCAGATAAAAAAAAAAGAAAAAAAAAGAAAAAAAAAAGATTTTTTTTTTTTTTTTTAATAAGATTTAAAAATAAATAAATAAATAAAATCTTCTTCAAAAAGTGGATACTACTAACACTAAATTTTTTAAACAAGAACTAAAAAATTCTAGCTAGAAACCAAGCACAGGGATCCAACAAAAGAAGCTTATATGGTAGCCAATAACTCCACAGCCAAAGGGAAACACAACTGGGGTGTAAACATCAGATTTTGGCTGGGTAACGCTGGCAAGCAGAGGCTAAAAATCGTTAATGATGGGACTAACGCACTATATCTAAGCATAAGCAGCGTTAATGCAATGAAACACTCTCAGTGGGAGCGTTACTCAGGGTAGAGTTGTACAGATGGCTAGGAAGGGTCTATTCTGGACTCTATGAGCTGCTAAGATAGTTACTGAGCATATAAAATGATCATAAGGGGATGTGAGTAGAGGGAAAGAGGTAAAGTATTAGGAACAAACAATCCAAAAACTTGGGATTAACTCCCCAGTGGAGTATCCATTTCTGCTAAAGGGTAAAATTCTTGGGTGGTGGTTGATGAATATCCCTCTCAGGGCTTTCCAGTGCCCTAGGTAGACTGTCAGATTAGCTGTAAAGTCACAAATATACTGCATACATGTTCATACTAACATACAAGTGACAAAGCAAGATTTGGAATGACTACCTCTTTGTGGACAACAGATCCTATGGAGAGCGCTAAGTGGCATGGTAAGAGTCCTTCCTCACCGGCTCCAAATCCAGATCTTGCAACCAAACAAAGCACCCATGTAATCCTCACAAAAATTTATCTTTCTAAAAATTAAACAAGTATATAATCGACATTAAACTATGAAAATATGAGCCATTCATATCATGCTTCATAGAAAAATGAACAACAAATGTGACACTAAAACATCGAATGGACAAAACAGATATAGTTCTATTAATTTATAAAAAGGAGGATTACAACCATTGGTTGTACCAAGCCCTCCTCAATCTTCCAATTCCTCTCTCTCTTTCTCTATCTCTGAGTGTGATGATTCTTGGGATGAGAGGCCTCAATGAACCTCGCCAATCTTCAAGCCTCACACTTCAACAATGAAATTATTCTCCACATATAATCAAACCTTCGACCTTAGACCAAGAGCCCAAACCTCCAATTTATAGGAAATGGAGAGGACAAACCTTGCCAGCCTTTCAACCGGTTCAAATCGGGAAAGATCTAGATGTTTCCTAACTTTTATTTGCTTTTTCCTTCCATAGGAGTTCAATTGTGTTTGGAAATATCTAATAAAAGGTTTATACCATCAGTTTATTGCTTTTCAACTAACTCATTATGAGAAAAAGCTGGAAATGCCAGTTAGTTTCTACGAGATATTTCCATTTTCACATTCAAACATAGATAATGCTACCCCTTCGGCAAGACAAAGCATTACCCTAGGCACTAAGACTCCCTTTCCATGGCTGGGGTGCATTATAACTCTTCCTAGCTACTTCTAGGGGTGCGTTAACTTGGAAAAATGGGCCTTTGTCTGGGTCATTTTCTTCCTTCCATGTTACCTTCTCCCCTGAGCCGATGAGGAGGTCATTTGTCCTGTAACAACCTCACGCCCATGGAGAAATTAACACTAGGCCTTGTGCCCATTGGCGCTCTGTCTTAGTGGGGCACTCACACCGAGCTGCTTTTGGAAAGTTTTTAAAATAGGAACGAAGTTTCCATGCCTAACAACTTCGTGAGCGGAGTCATCATGGTTTGTGTTATCACCTGATTTTGACTTGAGACTGAAGGACGGTAAATCAGGGTAACCACAAACCACGCTTAACCTTGTAGCTAGCCCTACAAGGCAGGGAGAGGGCTCTCTCCATAAAGAATCTCAATGAAATACATTTGCAAAAATTATCTTAGGCTACGTATAGTAGCTGAAAATATTTTTATAAATTTTCTGGTGTTTTGTTGGATCAGATGGAGCTAGGCAGTTCAAATATGGGGAATTAAATAAGAAATACAGGGTATTCTATGGGGCAAGGTAGGCATGGAATTTAACAAATTTGTTTTAATGATGGTGAAGTGTTTAAGACTGGTGAGGAGTTGAGGAGGGCATATGAGATGAATCCTTCTCAAACAGTAGAAAACATAAAATATTGAATGATTTCCCAAGGTAGAGCACTGTAACAATGGATTCTACCTATCTAACTTGAAAAAATTCAACATAAATGAATGGAATGAATAATGGCATACATAACATTTAACAAAAGATTACAAAAGAGGAGACAGTGCTAAAATTCCATACCACAGGGATCCCATAAAAAAATGCTGCAAGTCTTTATTAATTCCCTGCCAAATGGTTACAAAGATGTACAATGAAGCTCTGTGTGTTCCTAGTGATTTCCAAATTTTTCCACACTTACAAATGACTCAAAAATTAAATTAAATAGATAGGTTTTCAGGGAGCGAATCCGCAAAAGGAGGAGCTGTTTCATCTGCCCCGAAACCAAAATCTGAAGATAGAAAAACCCAACAAAATGCCTCTGAAAAGAGGGAACTGCATATTTGACCATCTGGAAGAATAAACTGTTACGTTTAGTTCAATAATGGAAAGAAAAATAAATCTGGAGACCTTGCCCCCTCATTTATCATTTGCTGTCGATGCCAAAATGATCTCTGTATTCATAATTGGCTCACGGTCTTAAAAAAATATCTTTTTCCTTTAACTTGCAGAAAAACCCCTTTAAACCAAATAAAAATCGAATTGCCTCTTTTAATGGAAAAAAACACTTTTTATTAAAAAGAGAGAAGGACTGGCGGTGGGCCCAAGAATCGCAATCGCTAATTGGTAGAGGAAGGGGCGGGTATAACTCGGGTGGAGGAAATTGCGATAAGCGATGGTGGAATGGTCGCATCGAGGAAATGGAACGAGCGAGAGTTAAAACATTGGAGGGAGCAATCGCGCGATGCGATGGTGCGACAATATCGCATTAGCGGAAGGCGAGATGGAGGGTTTGGAGTTTAAGTGTTGCGGGAGATCTCAAGGTTGCGATATGCGATTATCGCATCAGCGGGAAGGATGAGGCGGGATTAAACACTGCGAGAATGGCCGATATGCGATAATCACATCGATGGAAATGAGGAGGCGAAGTTATGAGCAAGTGGGACTGCGAAGTTACGATGCGATGGTGCGATGGCATCGCATTGGCGATGGGCCATCGCATCGCGGTTTTGTAGGATGCGGCGATTTCAAAAAGGAAAAGGAACTTTTGCGATAAAGGAAAAAATCATATGAAAAGGAAAAAGGTAAAGTTAAAGGGCCAAATGAATAAAAGGGGCATAGTTATGCTTTTGGGGCCTTTTATTCACTTAGGCATATTTTGCAATCCAGAAAGTGATTTTGGGGGTGTGATATACCATTGGAAAGCTCTTTCCGAGCTCCTTCAGATGAACTTACTTAGAACGTGATTTACACTAGAAATACTATGGAAAACACCTTTGAAACCCAGAAAGAGAAAAATTACCTTTGGATTTATGGAGATAACAGCTTCTGAAGTTTGAATTATTACATATGGAAACATAAAATTACATAAGAAATGATAATAAAAATAAAGTACCCTGTTTTCACCTCAAAACAGGTGAAAATTACATTGAGCCGAAAGAACCACTTCTTCGATTTTTCCAGATACTGTGCTTTGAGTTTATTGGGCATCCTCATGTCCTTGCTAATATTTATTAACACTTTCATCATTATTTTGACCATGGTGGAACCCTAAAACCTAGTGAGACCAAACCCTATGACCTAATAACATGAATTGCAGAGTGAAAGTGAATCATGACTGATGACCATAGAGAGGAGACTCAACAAGTATTTCATGAGGGAAAACTGATGAAGTGACCCCAACCATCAGTGAATCCATGACCTAATGGAGTGATAAAAATTTATAGTATGGGACTCCTACTATGCAAATGAAAAAGAGCAGATTTTATCACTGATGGCTGTATGACAAGACTGACACTAACATTGGCTCCAATGGGGATGACAGCTCCTTGCAGGTGCTAAGAACACCGTAGACCTAGTAGCCTTATCCATTGGGAAATACGGTCAAAATACTTCAAAGACTAAAAACTGACACAATGCAGACTGACTCTGACTCAAACCATGACTGAAAACTAAATCAAAACCAACAAACTTTACACATATCATCCAAGTTTTATAGCCTTCACTTCGGGCCCCAAGCTTCAATGACTGTGCACTTGAAATCTTCACCAACAATAAATACGGTATGTACAATGACTGCAACATAATATCTAAACGTAGTAGTGCTTCAAAAGCTTACCATTCACCAGCCCTCCTGGGAAATCTTGGTCGTCCATCTCTGTGAGCAGAAAAGCATTCTTTCCCCTGCACGTTGAAATCTTATATGGTCCCTTCCATAGGTTATCGAACTTACCATGCTTTCCTTTGTCCTCATTTCGTGCATCCCACCTCAACACCACATCTTCTAACTGAAATTTTTCTGCTTTGGTTTTGCGGTCATAGATTTTATTTATTTTTTCCTACAACTGAATAGTGTTCTGAGAAACTTCTTCCCTTGTTTGCTGAAGGTGGATCATTTGATTGATTCTTCGCTGATTATCATCCTCTTCGCTGCCAGCTTCTTGTAGCAATCTCATGACCGGAACTGTAAGTGATGTAGGAAACACAGAATCAATGCCATAAACTAATTCAAATGGAGACATACCTATGGATTTATTGTTGCTAACTCTATCACCCATAATGTGTTGACAAGCTTTCGATGCAAATTCCTCTTATTCGCTTCCAACATTTTCTTGATTATATTCACCAGAGTCTTATTTGATGATTCTGCTAAGCCGTTGCCCTGTGGGTAGTATGCTGTGGAATGACCGAGTATAATATTGTACTTATTGCATAACTCCACCATATTATTGGACTTAAATGCCGCTGCGTTATCTGTTATGATCTTGTGAGGGCAACCAAAATGAGACAAGATATTTGATTCTAAAAATTGAATAATTACCGTATCCGTGGCCTGCCTTGCTGGAATGGCCTCTATCCATTTGGTGAAATAATCGGTACCTGTCAAGATCCATCTATGTTGCGCTGATGATGTAGGATGGATTTCCCCTATGAAATCAAGTCCCCACTGCTGGAAAGGAGCATTTATTTGAACTGGTTTCAAAGGAAGAGGAAGCAGTTTCCTTTTTCCTTGAAAAATTTGACACTCATGGCAGCTCATCACTGTTTTATACAAATATGAAAATAAAGTGGGCCAATAATATCCTGCTCTTAACACTTTATTAGCTGTTTTTTTCCAAAACAAATGACCTCCACAATCACCTTTATGAAAGTCATGCATCACCTGCTAAGCCTCATCTTCAACCAAGCAATTTAGTAGGATACCTCCTAGATCTTTCCAATAAAGAGCACTGTTTAAAATACAGAATTTAGCAGACTTAAGTTTTAGTGATCTACCTTTTCTTCTAGACATCCCTGGAGGTGGTGAAAGATGGTGAAGAACATAAACTATGTATGAATACCATGGTGATTGGAGAAAAATTTTTGAAACTGGAACAAGCGAACCTTCATCCTCATCCTCTGAAATTGCTGCTATGAGATTTATGTCCAGGGCACGTAGGTTTGATTGTGCCATTAGTTTTTCCAAGCCTTGTCCCTTGATTAACTTTGTGGGTTTGATCTCTAAATCATATTCCAACATTGCTGCTATCCACTTACCTCTTCTTCCCTCTGGATTAGTTTGTACCAGAACATATTTTACTGTTGCATTAGGAACATATGCTATGGTATGTGAATGCATAATGTACACTCTAAAATCCTTCAATGCTTTTATAAGAGCCAATGCTTGTTTCTCAATGATGTTATATCGCAAGGCAACATCTCGAATAGTCCTACTAAAAAAGGCAATGGGCTGTTCAATCTGATCTCTCTTTTGCATCAATACCGCAACCATGGTATGCTCCAATGCAAATGAAAATATAATGAAATCTTGAGTGTAATCGATACTAATCAAGACTGGGGCATTGGAAAAAGAAAAATTTACCAGATTAAATGACTTGATAGCATCCTCGCTCCATTTGACAGTGCTATCCTTTTTCAACATATTAGTCATTTCTCGTAAATGTTCAGCCAAATTGGGTATAAATTTGCGTAAGAATTTCATCTTACCATTGATTCCTGAATCTCCTTTTTGTTGCATGGGAAGTCTATGTGCTGAATTTCCTCCACTCTTGAAGGATCAATGCGGATGTCGTCTTTAGAAATGATATGACCCAGCAGCTTTCCCTCATCCATAGCAAAAATATTTTTCTTCAGATTGAGAGAAATCCCAAACTTCCTGCATCTCTGAAATACAATCCTCAAGTGGTGTAGGTGTTCATCATCCGAACTAGAAAACACTGTCAAATCATCTAAATAAAAAACTAGAAAAACATCTTTTTCATTGCCAAAAGTAATGTCCATTTCTCGCTGGAAAGTGGCTCTAGCATTATTTAATCCAAATGGAATTTTGGCATACTGGAAAGTTCCCCAAGGTGTTGTAAAAGCAATTTTTTTTTGGTCTTTTTCATGCACCAAGATCTGATTATAGCTTGAGTAACCATCGAGTAGTGACATGCGCGATGCTCCAACTACTCTTTGCAGAATATGATCCATCTTTGGAAGTGGATAATTATCCTTTAAGGATACTTTATTGAGATTCCGGAAATCTATACACAACCTTATCTCTCCTGTCTTTTTTCGAACCGGGACTAAATTCGAAATCCAATCTGAAAATCTAATTGGAACAATGATACTAGCTTTATGTAATCTGTTTACCTCTTTTTCAATGGATGGGAGCAACTTCGGATTAAATATTCTCAGCTTCTGTCTAAATGGTTTCTGATCCGGCTTGATGGGAATAGTATGCTGAATTATATTTTTGTCATACACCTTCAAATATAAATAATCCCATGCAAACACATCAGAAAATTCAGAAATTAATTTAGCATACTGGGCCTTTGCCTCAGGAGACAATGCTTTTGATAACTTCACAAAATTGGGCTTGTCAGCTGTTCCAAGATTGACATCTTCAACTCCTTTATCAGTAGGCACCAAGCTTGGCTTCCTTGCAACATCATCTTGATCAAAAAGCTCCTCTAAAGGTATGAGACCTCTAGGAATTACATTATCTTTCAGCTGTAACACATCCATCTGATTTGCTTCAATCTCTTGTTCATCATAATCACCTTCTATGGAAGTATCCTTGAATTTTCCTTCACTCTGCAAAAAAGCATTAATTTCATTGTCGTCCCAAAACACTTGCCAATACCTTAGATTATCCGGAACAACAGGCCAATGTTTGACATAAATTTCAAATTTGTTGCTGGAGTTCATGGGAATCTTCAAATTGATTTCAGTAGTAGCAAGTGAATCTGTGATAAGATTTTGCATTCGGGGTACTGCTGTTAAAGTATATTCAGAAAAATCTTAGGATGTCTAGGACCGCATTTCTGTAGGCTCTCAATCGCGGTTGCTTTGCTTGATACTCTCCTTTTACCTATTTGATTATCAACTCTGAATCTCCATAGACAGAAATCCTTTTTGCATTCAACTTCTTCAAAATTTTCAAACCTGCAATAAAATATTCATACTCTGCTTCATTGTTAGAGCGATCAAAGGAAAACTTGTAAGCATATACTCTAACATTACTAGGAAATTTTTCAGGTTGGAAAATAGGGCTCTGAATCCAAATTCCTATACCAACACCATCCTTACCAACAACTCCATCAAAATCCATGCTCCAAAGGCCTTCTTCCTCTTCTTCTAGATGCCGAAATTTTGTTTCTTTCTCTACCTTACCTTGGCTGATTTCTTCATTTTTCTGCTGTTCACTGTCATTTTGCAGCTGGCAGGTGGAAAGCTCAGAAAGGCTTGTTTCTTTTTCTTTTTCCTGTTTTAGGACTTCCCTAAAATTCTCTGAAATTTCAGGTACCTCATCTACTTCTACCAACTGAACATCTTAATTATTCAAGCCACTATCTGAATATAATACAAAAGACTCTAAATCTGTGTGGACAACATTAATTGGATGATTAACTAGCTTCTCTTTGCTAGTGATCATATATTTCATTTTTGTCTCCGTGTATAGCTTTCTCAATTGACCGAACACGAGGATGGTAGCATAAGAGAAATAAATTTGTATAGTTCCCTTAATTTTTGCACACCACGATCTGGAAAAAAGCATTCCAAACCATGGTGGAACATTAGCAACAACTACATCCATCAAAACATTCTTGGCTGGGACTAATACAACGGACCCTACCGGAGTCAAAGGAATACAAAGCATGGTATTTGCGGGTAATATCAAGACCCAACTTCTCCACAATGCCTTTAGACATCAGATAGCACCAGAATCCAACATAGCATTGTGTAAAATGTACTCATGCAATCTAAGACTCAGGTAAAAGGGAGGGACTTCACTATCTTCAGACTGGCCTTCTATGGCGGGACCAAAAATGAGTTCAGGATAATCATCTTCAACATTTACCATATCTGATATAGAGTCTATTTGAAAAATTCTAGACACCTGATGTTTATAAGTGTTGTTCTTCACCAACTCGGTTAAGGGAATGGACACCTTCAACTTAGCAATTTCATTTTCTAAATTAAAGGATGGAACTTTTTCTACCTCTTTGACGGGAGGATATTTCTTCTCCACTTGCTCCTTTGCTGCACTTGGCTGATTATTCTTCTCATTGGCAACATTATTTGTCAAGGGTGCTTTTCTGGAAGATGGATCAGCAGGTTCTTTCCCTTTCCTCTGAGTATTTGAAGAGTCATTCTTTGATTGCAGCTCTTTCCTTTTCTGAATGGGATTGATTGGCACATCTCTACTCCTCAAAGAATACTGCTTCTGCTGTGCTGACAAAGCGTTCATATAGCCTCGTTGATAATCATCGGAATATTCCTCTAAAGCTACATCATAAGCTACATCATTGGCCAATATGAAATCTGCATCTCTTCGAGTGTCTGGAGTCACTGCATATTCTTCATCTTCGATCAGAAAAATAGGCGTACCATCAACAGCGAAAAAATGATTAGCTTCAACTACCGGATCATCATCATCATCTGTTTCCATTCCCTGAACATAATTTTTCTACAAAGGAGTTTTGATCTGCTGCTGTTGTGTTGTTTGGTCTTGGGCTTTATGTTCCTTCTGTTTGATTTGAAATTGGGGCTGCTGCTGTCCTCTGAAATGTGGATTCCAGATTTGTGCTTCAGGTCTATCTGAAATAGTCAACCGATCAACCATCTTATCTATTGTTCGGATCAAAGTATCCATCTTACAGTCTGAAGGAGATTCTTCCTCTTTTATAGTCACTCTCTTTTCAGCTCTATTCCGTGCTCTTTTGGCCAACAGATTTGCTTCTACGCTTACAACATTTTTCTGCATATCTTCAAGTGTGGTAGGATCTCGTTCTCGTACTTGATATGCCATATTAGCATCGAAATCATTTGGGAATTTGAGCAAAGCTAACCCCATGGGGGGTTTTAGGTTGGCCGAAATAGCATTATACACTGCATTAAATATCACATAATAATCTTGTACACTTTCACCCACATTCCTTTTAATATTTTCATACTCAGACAAAATTTAGAGTGGGTTTTTCTTTACCTCCCATCGGTCTAAGAATTGTCTATGTAGTTCCGGAAAAGTATGGATGGAGGCTGCTGGTAAGGCTTTGAACCATTTTCGAACTTCACCTCCAAAGCTTTGGACAAACAATCTCATAGTGACATTTTCTGCCTCTACCTCATGAAGGTCAAAGAAGTCATTCATCTTATCAACATGTTGTTGGGCTGTGATGCTTTGAGTGGCATCAAAGAAAGGTATTTTACTTTGGTAATCAACAGGCATATCATTCAGATTCTGAGGTAAAACCAGGGGTGCATACCGGGCAGCCATGACTCGAGGTGGATTTACAACAACGTTTGAACTATTGGGATTTAAGGGAGAAGTTGATGGAGAAGTTGGAAGTTGAGATTTGATTTCAGAAATTGATGGGAATAATGATGAATTGAGGGCAGCAGATGCTGTTTCTGATGATTCTGAAGGCTCAGGGATATTGGTAGCAATGATAGATGTTTGAGAAGAATTTACAATATAATCATCAATTGATCTATTTTCCCTTTGAACTTTGAGATCTACAAGAAACTCTGGATCTAAAACTGTTTCATCCAATGCAGTTTCAGATTTAGTTCTGAACAGAGAAAGCTCAAAACTCTCATCAAAAGGGAGTTTTTCAACAAACAACCACTCACTGGGCTAGGAATGGGATCTGAAAATAGGTCCAGGGCTTACTGAACCTTCTTGTCTTCTGATTATTCAAGGAATAAGGTTAGGATTTTCAAATATAGGGGGAGGATTTGGATCAAGATTGGCCCTTGTGTATTTCCTTGAAGCCAATGTGGTCGAATTTCTACTTTGTAATGTTTTATTTCAGCCTAGCAGATTTTGAAACTCATCATCTAGAATTAAAGAATTCAATATGGAAGATATTACTGGGGTGATTAGTCTTTCATTTAGATTTTTTCCCTAGTATGGTCGCCACTATGTTATCACTTGATTTTGACCTCAGATTGAAGGAAGGTAAATCAGGGTAACCAAAAACCACACTTAACCTTGTAGCTAGCCCTACAAGGCAGGGAGAGGGCTCTCTCCATAAAGAATCTCAATGAAATACGTTTGCAAAAATGATTTTAGGCTAGGTATAGTAGCTCGAAATATTTTTATAGATTTTCTAGTGTTTTTTTGGACTAGATGGAGCTGGGTAGTTCAAATCAGGGGAATTAAATTAGAAATACAGGATATTCTATGGGGAAAGGTAGGCATGGACTTTAAAAACTTTGTTTTAATGATGGTGAAGTGTTTAATACTGGTGAGGAGCTGAGGAGGGCATATGAGATGAATCCTTCTCAAACAGTAGAAAACATAAAACATTGAATGATTTCCCAAGGCAGAGCACTATAACAATGGATTCTACCTATCTCAATTGAAATCATTCAATAGAAATGAATGGAATGACTAATGGCATACATAAAATTTAACAGAAGATTACAAAAGAGGAGACAGTGCTAAAATTCCATACCACAGGGATCCCATTAAAAATTGCTGCAAGTCTTTATTAATTCCCTGCCAAATGGCTACAAAGATGTACAATGAAGCTCTGTGCATTCCCAGTGATTTCCAACTTTTTCCACACTTCCAAATGACTCAAAAATTACATTAAATAGACAGGCTTTCAGGGAGTGAATCCGTAGAAGGAGGAGCTGTTTCATTTGCCTCGAAACCAAAATCTGAAGATAGAAAAACCTAACAAAATGCCTCTGAAAAGAGGGAACTGCATATTTGACCATATGGAAGAATAAACTGTTACGTTTACTCCAATAATGGAAAGAAAAATAAATCTGGAGACCTTGCCCCCTCATTTATCATTTGCTGTCGATGCCAGAATGATCTCTGTATTCATAATTGGCTCACAGTCTTAACAAAATATCTTTTTCCTTTAACTTGCAGAAAAACCCCTTTAAACCAAATAAAAATAAAATCGCCTCTTTTAATGGAAAAAAAACCATTTTTATTAAAAAGAGCAAAGGACTGGAGGTGGGCCCAAGAATCGCAATCACTAATTGGTAGAGGAAGGGGATGTTGGAAAAATAATGAGGGGGGGGGGGTGAATTAGTGTTTTGAGCTGACTGACAATTTTTTAGTTTTCCTTTCTCTTAAAACCATATGTTACATTACTGCATCCAAATTGTATGTCCAGAGATCTTATTATGTCTTTACTTAGATCATTGCATCATTTATTCATCAGATAAGCAGTAAGCATGAACAAAAATAACAGAACAAACCATCAAACATAAGCAACACATATGAACACCAGGATTTAAGGTGGAAA
Organism: Pinus albicaulis; assembly: GCA_034641835.2. NCBI lineage: Eukaryota > Viridiplantae > Streptophyta > Pinopsida > Pinales > Pinaceae > Pinus > Pinus albicaulis. The sequence goes on along the minus strand of CM076576.1, from coordinate 5,126,293 downwards.
CCCAATTCGGGAGAAAACCACCGCTGCTGTTATCTCAGTCTTCAATATTTATTATAAAGAAAATTTCTTACAATTTTATGCTAGCGCAGACTTATACCAGCACGCAGGCACCCACCTGCAGAAGGCTACAACCTTCTCTCGTTTACCAGCCTTTCCTGGAAGGGAGCTACAACCCCCTGTTCTCATTTACCAGCTACCACTGGAAGGGAGCTACAACCCCCTCACTGAAGGCTTCGACCCTCAGCACCACTACGGACCACGTTTCATCAATTTCATACTGGATCCACCAGTATCCACACGACTTACCTTGCAGGCCACCAGATTTATTCATTCAGTACACTCACACCAGTTCTTCATGATTTCGTCCGTCGTTCAAACCAGAGATTCATCATCATCAGATTATTATATTCATGGGTGCATCGTAGATTCAGATTTATCAGTTAAGAACAGAGTTCACCCATACAGATATTCCTTAGAGAAATTTATTCATTCACGACCCTTACGTCTGCACCCTCCGTACTCTATTTCTCTTCTCCTTATATAGTTTTTCCTTTAGTAAAACCATGAGTAAAAACCATCCAAATACCAATGGTATTCATTTTAAAATTCGAACCAATCCAAATTGAAAATCCAATCTTCATTCTTCCATGCACGAAATGTCCCAAAGATATTCTTTTTCTCTGCCAAACCATACTATAGCCAAGGTTAAGTAATATTAACGTGCCGCTGAGGATTTTACTTTCTTTTATTGGAATTTTATTTATCAAATTCGTGGAATTTGATAAATAAATATTATTCACACCCTTTGATAATTAAATATTAATAATCCGCGCTTTTATCAAATGGGCCTTTTTTAAAAAAAAATAGACCTTTGGATCCGGCCCCATATGCATAATTGACGGCTTAATCAATATTATTTAAAAACTGGGGCCCATTTCTAACGATCGTTTTCATCCAACGGTTGTAATCGTGTCGCGCCGCCTCACTTGATCGGACGGATATCACTCGGCGAAGATGTGCGAATAATAACGCATGATGGCCCGCCGTACAATGGTTAACTTTCGCGCATCTTTATCAAACGACCACCGTTCGATGGCTTCTTCCCATATCAACGGCTTGTATCGATATCGCTGGGCATCCTGGGTCGAACTATAACGCGCGATGGCGCATAGTGTCAAGCAGTTTTTTGTAGTCGTACAGGGACGCGTGTCGAGCACTCTATGGAATCGCTCCTCAACCAGGAAATACCGCTTGCTCCGCAGAGGCGGTGCGATGGAAACCATAAACCGCCTTCACTGTTCACTCGGTCATGGTTCCACTCTTCCACGCAGGGTTCCGTCACCTTTTCAATGTAATATTATAATTAAGTTGCGCTTTAAGGTTTTGCCTTTTATTACAGATCCATTGCTAAGTTTAACGCTTTGTTCACAATTTCGTTTGAGTCTTTTAACATACATTCTTTACACCGGTTGCTGCCTTCCGACCTCGACACAACACAATGTCACTCTGTCTTCAATTCTGCTATGATATATATAATATATCAACCTTCCATTGCATGTTCGGAGTTCTATCCTGTCACAGTTCTGCTTCTAACTACACATTCAAGTTCTTGATTCCACAAGTTGATCACTGTACTATGGTCCATCGCAATTATAATCTTCGCTATATTCATCATATCTCTGCAACCATTAATTCCTTCAATGGGTTTCTTACTTATCACAGATTACCATTCACTTATTCCTTACTATTCGATGGCCTTTTTCTCCTACTCTGTCTCTAGACAATTTTTCTTCAATTATGTATTCTACTTCTATTCACTGTCTCTGCGTTGTCTGCTGCCTTAGTTCCTTATCTGCCTTGCTTCCTCTCTGCTTATTTTCTCTTTATAATGGTCTCTTTGCTGCCTCTGCTATCTCTCTGTTACTATCTCTGCTTCTTGTTTAATGCTGCTCCTTGCTTCTCTGTTTGCCTTGTTGCTGTTTAGATGCTCCTTCTTTGCTACTTACTTTGCCATCAATGACAACATTTCCAACAATGTCCCCCTTTGGCATTGATGGCAATGCTCTTCCTCTGATGGTCTTATAGAAGCTGCTTCTTGTTTAATGCTGCTCCTTGCTTCTCTGTTTTCCTTGTTGCTGTTCAGATGCTCCTTCTTTGCTACTTCCTTTGCCATCAATGACAAAATTTCCAACAATCTCCCCCTTTGGCATTGATGTCAATACTCTTCCTCTGATGGTCTTATAGAAGCCCTTTGTTGCTTTTCCTCCCCCTTTGACATCAATGGCAAAGAGACCATGCTCCCCCTTAGATCATGCTGCATCTTCAAACATAATATGACCAACAATGCATCATTTTCATATGACCAATGCTCCCCCTTAGCCTGTGCATTCAGAGATGCCTAACAACACCTCACAACCAATTTAATCTTCTGTATTTAAGTAGACCTGATCCTCTGCATGGAAGAGACTACTCCCAGTTTCTATCTAATATATTCGAATGCTTCCCTGGGTAGAGGTTTGGTAAATATATCAGCAACTTGTTCTTTGGAGGAAACATACTCCAATTTCACTTTTTGTTCAAGCACTTGTTCACGTAAGAAGTGATATTTGATGGGAATGTGCTTGGTCTTGGAATGCATAACAGGATTCTTTGAGATACTGATGGCACTTGTATTATCAAACATAATGGAGATAGGAGGTGAACATTTGATTTGAAAGTCTTGTAAAGTTTGCATCATCCAGAGAATTTGAGTGCAACATGATGCGGCAGCCACATATTCCGCTTCTGCTGTAGATAAGGCAATAGAGATTTGCTTCTTGCTAAACCGAGATACTAACCGGGGCCCCATATAGAATGCACCACCACTAGTGCTTTTCTGATCTTCAACACTTCCAGCCCAATCTGCATCAGTGTATGCATGAAGATTAAGATCAGCATTTTTTGGATACCATAGTCCAAAGTCTTGAGTTCCTTGTAGATATTTGAATATTATTTTCACAGCCTGAAGATGAGACTCTTTTGGATTAGCTTGGAATCGTCCAACAATCCCAACTACATGCATGATGTCTGGTCTAGTCCCAGTGAGATAAAGTAGACTTCCTATCATAGATATGTATTCTGGTTGATTTACCGTGGGGGAATCATCATTAGAACTGAGATTACATCCGGTTATCATTGGTGTACTTACAGGTTTTCAATCTTCCATGCCATACTTCTTCAGGATTTTCTTGAGGTATTTTTCTTGTGATAAGAATATGCCATCTGTTGCTTGTTGCACTTGCAAGCCAAGAAAGAATGTTAGTTCCCCAAGCAAAGACATTTCAAATTCTTGCTGCATATTAGAAGCAAATTTCTGACTCATAGACTCTTCATTACTTCCAAAAATGATATCATCAACATATACAACCACAATCAATAGTTTGTCATTTTCAGTTTTTGTGTATAAGTTTCTATCAGCAGACCCCTTTGAAAATCCTTGTTGATGAAGATATTTGTCAAGACGATAATACCATGCCCTTGGAGCTTGTTTGAGACCATATAGAGCCTTTTTAAGTCTACAAACAAGTTTTTCATCATTTCCCAAAATGAATCCTTCTGGTTGTTCTATATAAACTTCTCCTTCTAGATCACCATTGAGAAAAGCAGATTTAACATCCATTTGATAAACTTTGATTTGTTGGAAGCTTGAAAAAGCAAGAAACATTCTTATGGCTTCAAGTCTAGCTACAGGAGCAAAAGTTTCTTCAAAGTCTATACCTTCTTGTTGAGCATACCCCTTGCAAAAAAGTCTAGCTTTATTTATTATAACATCCCCATTCTCATTTAACTTGTTTTTGAATATCCATTTAGTTCCAATGACATTTTTGTCATGAGGTCTTGGTACTAATTCCCAAGTGTGATTCTTTTCAATTTGATCAAGCTCTTCATTCATGGCTTGAATCCAACATTCATCTTTGCTAGCTTGACTAACACTGTGAGGTTCAATAGTGGACATAAATGCCAGATTGCTAGAAGATCCCACAAGAGTCCTTCTTGTTTGTACACCTGATCCCTTTTCTCCCAAAATTTGAGATTCTGGATGATTCTTTTGAACATATTTGGATGGAGCCTTTTCAGACAAATCATCTTCGGGTTCTTCACTGGGTTCACTATTTGTATCATTACTATTTGATGTAGAAGGATATATGTCATCATCATCGTCTTCATTTGTTGTTTGTTTTTCTTCTTTTGGAGCTGCAGGAGACTCATCAATAACAACATCTATACATTCAAAAATCTTTCGAAGTCTTTTATTGTAACATTTATATGCCCTACTCCTAGAGGAGTAACCAAGAAATATTCCTTCATCTGCTCTGGGTTCAAACTTGCCAAATTTTTCATCATTATTTTTGATAAAGCATTTGCTTCCAAAAATTCTAAAATGCTTTACAGTGGGAGAATTACCATACCAGAGTTCATATGGAGTTTTATCACTATTTACACGAACATGTGCCTTGTTAAGAATATTTACTACTGTATGTGCTGCTTCTCCCCAAAATGTGTCAGGTGTTCCGGAATCATCAAGCATAGCTCTAGCCATTTGTTGAACTATTCTGTTCATTCTTTCTGCTACGCCATTCTGTTGTGGAGTGCCTGCTACAGAAAACTATCTTTTTATGCCATGTTGTTCACAAAATTCAAGGAATTCATTGGATGTATATTCTCCTCCTCGATCAGATCTAAGACACATAATTTTTAGATCTAATTCATTTTCAACCAGTGCTTTGAATATCTGAAATTTCTCAAATGCTTCATCTTTGTGTTTAATCAACCCAATCCAACACATTCTATAGAAATCATCAATGAATAAGATATAGTATTCTTCACCACATGGTGACTTTTTCCTCATAGGTCCACATATGTCAGTATGAATGAGTTCAAGAGGCTTACTTGATGATCCTTCCTTGGCATTAAATTGTACTCTGGTTTGCTTATCGAATTGGCAAGATTTGCATATGATATTTTCAGGTAGAGTAATATTGGGAAGATCACAAACAGCTTTAAGTCTGCTTGATTTGTTGATTTGAGAGAAGCTCAGATGCCCCAACCTTCTATGCCATAGCCAATTTTCTAAAGATTTACTCAAGTAACATTGTTCTTTGCAGTTCTTCAATACATACAGGTTGCTTGGAGTTATTTTTCCTTTTATAATTGCTTTACCTGTATCAAGATCATGTACCACACATTCTTTTGAACTAAATACAACTTCAGTTCCTTGATCACACATTTGACTTACACTTAACAGGTTATGCTTTAATCCATCCGCATACATAACTTCATTAGCTTTCACCTTTTCTTTTAGAAAAACAGACCCTTTTCCCTTAATGACCGCAGGAGTATCATTTCCAAATGTAACATTCTTTTCTTTTTCTAAAGCACTATATGCTAGAAGTTTGTTTTTGTCACCTGTCATGTGTCTTGAGAATCCACTATCAATGTACCATTGGTTTTCTTCATCTTCTGCAAATAACGCTATGCCACAATTTTCAACCTGTAATTCCTTCTTTTTCCATACTTTGGAGCTTGAAGGAACATGTTCTTTTGGCTGAACTTTGCTTCTGCATTCAAATTCTTCATGGCCAAAGTTATTGCAATAAGCACATTCAACTTCATTTTGAAGAGGAGAAAAGTTGTTATAAGTATTCTTCTTTGTTTCAATATCAATCATTTTCTTTCTTGCTTCTCTTGTCATGATGGTTTTATATGCAACACATTGAACAACTTTATGACCAAAATTGTGACATGAGAAACATTGTCCATTGAAGAAGAAATTTATGCGATCATAAAATCTTCTACTTGAATTTACCTGTTGATTGGTGTTTCTTTGAAAGACATTCTTGTTAGTGTTCTTTGAATTGAGATGATCATGCTTTACCTGTAAGGATTCTTTATTCCCTTGCTGAGTGGCAGCATGTTGTAAACTAGTTGTAACTGCTTTTAGATAATTTGGTGCTGAAGCCTGAGAAGATTCTCCGATATATCCAAGACCTGTCTTTATAAGAGGAGAACATTGTACCTTGATAATCTCATCTAAGGTTTCAGATCCTTTAGCAAATCTAAGATTCAGAGTCTTTAATTTCTCAAGTTCTTTTCTTAGACTTACTACTTCACACTCTAATTTCTCATTGTGTTTCTCTTTTTCTTCAAGCTGATTTTTCAGAGTTTCTATGATTATTTTACTTTCTTCTAAGAAAATTTTGAGTTTATTATTTTCATCAAGAAAATCACTGTCTTCTAGAGCATCCACAAAAGTATCCCTTTCTTCTCTAGATTCTTTTTCAAATTCCATGAGAAGTGTAAGATCTTGTTCACATTCTTCCTCACTATCAGATAACCCATCACTGTCTTCATGAGTATAGTAACTCTTTCTAGTGCTAAAATGATTCTTATTCCTTCTTTCTACTTCCTTCCCCCTTTTATGTGTTTCTTTATAAGGACATTTAGCAACATAATGACCAACTCTTCCATAATCAAAACATTTGAAAGGAAGCTTACCTCTGAACCGTCCTGTGCCAAGTTGAATTTTCTTTACAAAGTTTATCTCATCTTCTTCTGAGATATATCATGATCCTTCTGATTTGTGTACTTCCTTCTCTTTTGTAGAAGTTCTAAAGGCTTCTTCTTTGAATTTAGATGGTCCTCCTCTTCTCATTTCATATGCAGTTAGTATGCCATGAAGTTGCACCACAGTAAGGTTTTGAAGATCTTGCTTTTCTTCAAGAGCAGAAACTTTTGACTCAAATTTTGTTGTTAGTGACCTTAAAACTTTCTACGACCAAAGTAGATTCGGTTGTAGACACCACGGATTTCTCATACGATTTACAATATCATCAAGACGTAAAGAAACTGGCAATACCTCCTCATTATCCATTTTTAGATTCTCATATTGAATTCTGAGAGTTTGGAGTTTAGCACTTTTTACCTTTGCATCACCTTCATAACTTAGAATGATTTTGTCCCATATTGCCTTTGCTGTATTCAGCTGCATGACTTTGACAAATTCTGATTTAGTTAGACTTTCCAATAGAGCATTGACCGCCTTTTCATTTGTTTCATAATTCTTTCTTTTCGTCGGATCTGTTGGTACTGCAGCTGGATATTGATATCCTCCTTCAACAATTTCCCATACCTCTGCTCCCAGAGACTAAAGATAGGATCTCATCCTTGTTTTCCAGAAGATTAAATTGTTTCTGTTAAAGAGCGGAGGTCTAATAGATGCTGTTCCATCTTGATTTCTCATCTTGCTTGATCTTCCTTCTAGCGGCTAAGCTTTTTCAGAAGGACCTCCTCTGATACCAATTGTTGGAAAAATACTGAGAGGGGGGGGGGTGAATCAATGTTTTGAGCTGACTGACAATTTTTTAGTTTTCCTTTCTCTTAAAACCATATGTTACATTACTGCATCCAACTTGTATGTCCAGAGATCTTATTATGTCTTTACTTAGATCATTGCATCATTTATTCATCAGATAAGTAGTAAGCATGAACAGAAATAACAAAACAAACCATCAAACATAAGCAACACATATGAACACCAGGATTTAAGGTGGAAACCCAATTCGGGAGAAAACCACTGCTGCTGTTATCTTAGTCTTCAATATTTATTATAAAGAAAACTTATTACAATTTTATGCTGGCATAGACTTATATCAGCACGCAGGCACCCACCTGTAGAAGGCTACAACCTTCTCTCATTTAGCAGCCTTTCCTAGAAGGGAGCTACAACCCCCCGTTCTCGTTTACCAACTACCACTGGAAGGGAGCTACAACCCCCTTACTGAAGGCTTCGACCCTCAACACCACTGCGGACCACGTTTCATCAATTTTCACACTGGATCCACCAGTTTCCACACAACATACCTTGCAGGCCACCATATTTATTCATTAAGTACACTCACACCAGTTCTTCAAGATTTCGTCCATCGTTCAAACCAAAGATTCATTATCATCATATTATTATATCCATGGGTGCATTGTAGATTCAAATTTATCAGTTAAGAACAGAGTTCACCCATACATATATTCCTTAGAGAAATTTATTCATTCACGACCCTTACGTCTGCACCCTCCGTACTCTATTTCTCTTCTCCTTATATAGTTTTGCCTTTAGTAAAACCATGAGTAAAAACCATCCAACTACCAATGGTATTCATATTAAAATTCGAACCAATCCAAATTGAAAATCGAATCTTCGTTCTTCCATGCACGAAATGTCCCAAAGGTATTCTTTTTCTCTGCCAAACCATACTATAGCCAAGGTTAAGTAATATTAACGTGCCAATGAGGATTTTAATTTATTTTATTGCAATTTTATTTATCAAATTCGTGGAATTTGATAAATAAATATTATTCACACCCTTTTATAATTAAATATTAATAATTCGTGCTTTTATCAAATGGCCCTTTTTTTTTTTTTTTTAAAATAGACCTTTGGATCCGGCCCCATATGCATAATCGACGGCTTAATCAATATTATTTAAAAACTGGGGCCCATTGCTAACGATCGTTTTCATCCGACGGTTGTAATTGTGTCGCGCCACCTCACTTGATCAGATGGATATCGCTCGGCGAAGATGTGCAAATAATAATGCGCGATGACCCGCCGTACAATGGTTAACTTTCGCGCATCTTTATGAAATGACCACCGTTCGATGGCTTCTTCCCAGATCAACGACTTGTATCGATATCGCTGGGCATCCTGGGTCGAACTATAATGCGCGATGGCGCGCAGTGTCAAGCGGTTTTGTGTAGTCGTACAGGGATGCGTGTCGAGCACTCTATGGAATCGCTCCTCAACCAGGAAATACTGCTTGCTCCGCATAGGCAGTGTGATGGAAACCATAAACCGCCTTCACTGTTCACTCGGTCATGGTTCCACTATTCCACACAGGGTTCCGTCGCCTTTTCAATGTATTATTATAATTAAGTTGCGCTTTAAGGTTTTGCCTTTTATTATAGATCCATTGCTAAGTTTAACACTTTGTTCACAATTTCGTTTGAGTCTTTTAACATACATTCTTTACACCGGTTGCTGCCTTCCGACCTCGACACAACACAATGTCACTCTGTCTTCAATTCTGCTATGATATATATAATATATCAACCTTCCATTTCATGTTCGGAGTTCTATCCTATCACAGTTCCGCTTCTAACTGCACATTCAAGTTCTTGATTCCGCAAGCTGATCACTGTGCTATGGTCCATCGAAATTATAATCTTCGCTATATTCATCATATCTATGCAACCATTAATTCCTTCAATGGATTTCTTACTTATCACAGATTACCATTCACTTATTCCTTACTATTCGATGGCCTTTTTCTCCTACTTTTTCTCTGGACAATTTTGCTTCAATTATGTACTCTACTTCTATTCACTGTCTCTGCGTTGTCTGCTGCCTTAGTTCCTTATCTGCCTTGCTTCCTCTCTGCTTCTTTGCTCTTTCTGCTGGTCTCTTTGCTGCCTCTACTATCTCTCTGTTACTATCTCTGCTTCTTGTTTAATGATGCTCCTTGCTTCTCTGTTTGCCTTGTTGCTGTTTAGATGCTTCTTCTTTGCTACTTCCTTTGCCATCAATGACAACATTTCCAACAGGGGAGCTTATAACTCGGGCGGAGGAAATTGCGATAAGCGATGGCGGAATGGTCGCATCGTGGAAATGGAATGAGCGGGAGTTAAAACATTGGAGGGAGCAATCGCGTGATGCGATGGCGCGAGAATATCGCATCGGCGAAAGGCGAGATGGCGGGTTCGGAGTTTAAGTGTTGTGAGAGATCGCGAGGTTCTGATATGCGATTATCGCATCGGCGGGAAGGATGAGGTGGGATTAAACACTGCGAGAATGGCCGATATGCGATAATCGCATCGGCAGAAATGAGGAGGTGAAGTTATGAGCAAGTGGGACTGTGAAGTTACGATGCGATGGTGTGATGGAATCGCATTGGCGATGGGCCATCACATTGGGGTTTTGTAGGATTCAAAAATTTCAAAAAGGAAAAAGGAACTTTTGTGATAAAGGCAAAAATCATATAAAAAGGCAAAAGGTAAAGTTAAAGGGCCAAATGAAAAAAAGGGGCATAGTTATGCTTTTGGGGCCTTTTATTCACTTAGGCATATTTTGCAATCCAGAAAGTGATTTTGGGGGTGTGATATACCGTTGGAAAACTCTTTCCGAGCTCCTTCAGATGAACTTACTAAGAACACGATTTACACTGAAAATCCTGTGGAAAACACCTTTGAAACCCAGGCAGAGAAAAATCCCCTTTGGCTTTATGGAGATAGCAGCTTCTGAAGTTTGAATTATTACATATGGAAACATAAAATTACATAAGAAATGATAATAAAAACAAAGTACCCTGTTTTCACCTCAAAATAGGTGAAAATTACATTGAGCTGAAAGAAAAACTTCTTGGATTTTTCCAGATATTGTGCTTTGAGTTTATTGGGCATCCTCATGTCCTTGCTGATATTTATTAACACTTTCATCATTATTTTGACCATGGTGGAACCCTAAAACCTAGTGAGACCAAACCCTATGACCTAATAACATGAACTGCAGAGTGAAAGTGAATCATGACTGAAGACCATAGAGAGGATACTCAACAAGAATTTCATGAGGGAAAACTGATGAAGCGACACCAACCATCAGTGAATCCATGACCTAATGGAGTGATAAAAATTTATAGTATGGGACTCCTACTATGCAAATGAAAAAGAGCAGATTTGATCACTGATGGCAGTATGACAAGACTGACACTAACAGTTTGTTCGACTGAATAACATCAAAGTCCTTCCTTTGGATTCTTGTTTCCTACAATTGTGCAACTCCCCAAAGGGATAAGACCTCTCTTCCACCTTATGAGGGATCCAAAACCACTCCCTCCTCTCCTGTAAATACTTCCTTCTCACATTGTTTCAGCTATCTGAACAGTCCTTACTATAGCTGGTGTGTAGAATAAGGCAGAGAGGAATCCATTGTCGAGAGATATTTTAGGCCCATTGCCTCATCGATTCCAATCCTGAACGAATTCTTAAGAGGCACTCGAATGAACCCGACGAAGGAGGCTGCAACGTCAATGCATTAAGGTTGTAAACTTATTTTATCTATCATTAATACATGACTGGTTTTTGGTTCCAATTTTGTGTTCGATCATATGCAAAATGTTTGATTCTCCTTGAACAATCAAATAGCTGTAAATGAAAGTATGTTTTCATACGCTGTCATCGTTCACTTGATATTTGTCTAGGTACAAGGACATTATAACTGAAGGATCGCGACATTTGAAGAAAAATATCGGAGGATTTATGCTGTAAGCCATGATAAGAGCATTGGACCGTGGTAGGTTATCTATCCCAACTCGTTTTTCATTTATAAGCTAGGAGTCAAAAAGTCCAGCATGTTCGCTTGTTGCTAGACCCACCCTAGGGCTAGAGGGATCGCCTCTATCCGTAGAGGGGATTCGCATGTACAACAAGTTGGCGACTCTGTTGGGGAACAATGTGTTTGTCATCACTCGTTATTCATCTAGCGTTTTACTTGTTTGTCCAAATTTGGTCGTATTTCCACTTTTTTGCTTTGTTTTTCTTGTTTGACTATTTCTAGCCATCATAATTTGTCTCAGAGTGTTAATTTTGGCCTTTCCTCAATAGTTTTTTTTATCCTTTCCATGGTTTTCTAGCTCGGCGCTGTTGTTTCCTTAACAGTCACGCCGATTGGGGCTTGTTGCATGCTTTACAAGTGCGCTTACCCCTGTTCAACGTGGATTACAACTAAACAGTCGCGCTGAATCCTGTAGGTTTGGATTTGGGCTTCTTACCTAAATTTTTCCAGTGTGTCTTGCCTCTAGATTGGTTTTTCCCTCTTCAATTAGTCCATTTGAATTTATTTGAGTTCCCTATCTCATTCTTCTCAGTTGTTTGCCCCTCATATGATCAGTGTGGTTCTGGTACCCTAGGGTTTCTAGGTATCTTTTGTCACTTGTTTGACCATCTCCTCACTGAGCCTTCTGAGTTGAGTTTGAGTCGGTCTAGTCTTTTATCTTTGCAACTTGTTGATTGATTTTTGATATTTTCTTTTGATTCTACGTGTCATTGGGTCGTTGAAATGTCATCTTGGTGTCCTTTTGACCTTTCCTCTGTTTCCTTGAGCATATATTACATTGCTCAATGAGTTGATTTCAAATTCCTCTTTTTGCTTGAATTAATGTGTCTCTATTTTGAGTGTGTTTTACATTCGCATTGGATTGGTCTCTTTATCTTTGATCATTTCGTTCGAGTGGCTCGAAACTAGTATTCATTTTGTCTTTTAGTGTAATAGTGCATTTTTCTTCTCATTCATCTAAAAGAACAAAATTTGCATTCTTTCTCTTGGTTTGAAAATGAAACATAGTCTTTTGCATTAGTAGCTTTCTCATTAAAAGTGAAATACAAAAGAACATCTTTTCATTTTCTACTTTGGATGTCTTAGGAGAATTAGGAAAAGTTCTTCTTGCATTCGATTGCTTGCTGCTTTATTGTGAAATTATATCCCTCTCTTAGCTATCTATTCATCAAATTGAAATGATGTTCTTTCACATATAGTTGTGCATTAGAGATTTGAGATTACATTCGGTAATGCCTTGAAACTGCAACATTAATTCAATATCAACTTTAAAATGAACTCAATCAATGTAAGGGAGCATTGAAACTTAACGCTCACATTTAGAGGTCTAGGCTAGTGGCATGTTCCAGCATTGCTAAACCTAGTAGATATTGTTTGCCATCTGGCATTAGACAGTGCTAGCACGGACTTGTGATCCTCGTACCTTCAAGTATATAAAGGGAGACCCTCATAGGTTGCAATCCTTTATCCATAGGAAGCCGAGTTTTCCACCCTGTAACTGTGATAAACCAAACACAACATTCGGGGAGATTTCCTGCACGTACGTTAAGTCCTTGGTCGTTTCTCTTTCATTTTATCACCAAGGTGTATATTACAGTTCACGGGAGCTTGGTACTCCCTATTTATTAGATTTTATGAGTAGTGACTTTGATCTTTCCGTGACTCCCTAAAAATTGAAAATATCATCGAACACTTATCCTTTCAAGCTTGTCCAACCTGAAAGTGACTAGAGTCACCTTTTTCCCTTTTCTTGAATCTAAAAATATGAAAAGGCAGAGTTTTGTTTCAGTGTCATAAAATTGATTACCTATGATCACACACCCATTAAATTTATTTTCTTGGCTTGTTCTTAAGTAATTCCTTAGTGTATTGTCTTGAATTGGTGTAATATTCCCAAATGGGAAAACTAAAAAATACATGCTAAAATAACACATTTTTCAGAAATGTATGCAATGAAAGTTAAATGTAGCTCATGGATCCCTTAGATCTAATATTATAGTAACTATATCTGAAAGTAAATCAGAAACAAATCACTATTTCATAGTTAAACAAGCCTCCCATGCCATAAATAGCTCAAAATCATGCAAAAATAGGGACTGCAACCATGTGTGAAAGATGGAATACCATGACAACGTTATTTTATTACCTCTGCAATAAAAATAGGTTGTACAATATATCTAGAGAAATTATGTGGACAAAAAATTATATCTATAGCATATCCATGCACTATATAAGCTCTTTTATCAATCCCCCTTGGGGTTTTCAGCAAAACACCATGTACAAAGTGTAGATCTGAGATCTAAGACTGCATATCTATGGAAATATTCAGATCTGGAAATTGGATCTGATCTGATATAAACAATAAACTAATCTCCTCCAACAGATCTCCAAAGTGAAGGGCAGATCCCCAACACTCAGAAAATTAGCTCTCCAAATGATGCACTGAATCACCCTACAGTAGCTCCTTCAGAAATTACGCAGATTTGGAATTATTTTGCACTGTAGGGGACAAAATACTATTGGCCTATAGCCAAGATATGAGAATGTAGCTCAAATAATTCAATACTTACCTCCCAATGGATCAGACCCCTTCTCCACTAAAAATAAGTATTGAGATGGCATAGATCTGAAGATCTAGCCTCCACTTGCTGCAACTTATTGAAACAATCAAACCCTCAACATGATCTGCATTTTAAAAGGAAGATGAAGCTTGGCCTCAAGCTAGATAGTGGAAAATATGGTGCAAGACTCCTCCAAGAGCTCCTAAAGGAAAGAGAAGGATATCCTAAACAGGAAGACCTTGTGCTAAACAACACTCTATCTCAGCTAAATAGCCAGAGAAAGAAATATGTCTAAACAAACCATATATCTGGAAATCATAATCATAAGCTAACCTCATATGGCTACCATCCTCCTCCTTATAAACAATGTGAGCCTTCTCACCTTTGGTCCCACTCATTAGGGTTTCCGTCTTCATGCAATGAATCTCCCTCCAAAATTACGCTCTCTCCATTAGTCTTATTCATATTTTTACAACGTTGTTTGATTTAGTCAATCTTGACTGGATCAACCTTGAATGGATCTCCTTGCAAAGTCTTATTCCACACTCAAGGTGGCTTTATTCTAACTATCTAAAAAGATCCATATTCCTACTGAGTTATCCTCCATTAATGTTCCACATCCTCCACATTAGCTTAGTTGACTTGGTCAAACTTGACTTTGTCCACATGAATTTTTTCCTTGTTCACACATGAAGGAGTTTTATCCAGCTGTGAATATGATCCTTTCCCCATTAAGAGGGTTTTTATTGCTGCTATAAATATTTATGGGTCTCCCTACCCATTTATTCATCTAGCTATGTGTTTGGAGCAAAATTAATATTCCTATTAGCTGCATGCTAATGTAGGAATATTACAGTCCTCCCCTCCCAAATGTTGCTTGTCCTTAAGCAATTTCAAGAATAGAACTGAAGAGCCTCCCCTCTTCCTCCTGTAGAATCCTCAAGTGATAAGTTCCTCCGAATAACAAGAGGCTTTCTCAACAATATGTCCTCAAGTTGTTCCTCCCATGTGCAAAAGTATGCCTTTGGTGAAAATTCCAAATGGCTCTCATCATGAAAAAGTGGGATATACATGGAAACAACTGTATGTGGTCTAGAGGCCTTCTTGAGGCATGGAATATAAAATATATTGGGAATTATCATCCCCATGTGAAGCCTCCATCCCCAAGATATCATCCACAAAAAGTGAGTCTCCCTCCAACATGGCAACTCATGAAACATCTCCTCCACCTTAGGCTCCTGCAAAGAAGGTGGGCTGCATAGCTGAATATGTGGGACTAAAATTTCCATCCCGCGTTGCTTCTCTCTCCACTTATGATATGTATGGGGCTGTTGCTGATATTGGGCTGAAATATCATAGCCTCCAAGAATGATCCAAGTCACCCCATCAATCAATACATCCATGAAATGCCTCTCCCAAGAACTCAAGTTCTCCAAATGGATCCTCCCACATGCAGACAAGAGGTGTAGTGTGGCAATCATGGTTTGCCCATTGTTTCTCCTGAAACATGTAACATATGAAGTATGGAGAATCATACTCCCAATGGGCACCTTCAACTCTTGTGCCATACTCCCAACAAAGATCCCTATGAGAACAAGAACATCATAAATACATGGAAGCAAAAATAAATGAAAACAAGTTGCTGCATGACAACCAGGAGGTGGATCATAGTTCCATATGTGGAACCAACGCAGTGTATCCCTTTCCTGACTCAAAACAAAGTGTATCAAGTGTCTTTTTAGCCACTTTTTTGCGGCCACAATCATCCTACAAGGTGAAATCATGAAAGTAACATTTGGTGCCAATGGTGCACACCAAAAATCATGTGGCATCCCCCACAATCCACAAATATAATGGCCAACATCAATGCTACAAATGGCCTTAAGTACATCACAAAAAAATATGCAAGAAGGAAAGACCCTCCTTGTTATAGTATACTGATCATAAAAAATAAAGGAGCACAAGTCATAAAGCATAAATATACATCCCCTATCATGTAATTTGGTCATTGAGCTGAAATGGCTCAAATGAAAGCTCTCCCTCACTCCAAATGAGTCGAGAAGTGGCTGTGACAACCTCTCCATCATCATCTGGGTTATGCATCTCTCCATATTATGATATACATCATGTTGGATTCCCTCCCAAGTGAAATCCTCCAATAAGGAATGATATGCATCAAAGTGCATGGAAATAAATCCCACAAGTGATGCATGTAGATCTCTCTTCTTATGCTTGAAAATCCAAGTCAAGAAGGTCATATCATGGTAATAGATGTCTCCATCCACTACTCCATCACACTCATCTCCTACATGCCCACCAAGTGCACCAAATGTGAAGTGATCCTGGGAACACTCCATCAACAACCCCAAGCTCCCAAGTGACAGCGCCGTTGGCCTTTGTAATAAGGCTCTTGTCATCTCATAGTCCCCATCCTTTGACATCCCACATGTCAAAGTCATCAAACATAATGCTTCTATATGTGAGATATCCCTCCCAAAGTGGAAGCACCTCCTCACCTTCCAAGGTTAAAGAGTAGCCCCTTTCCACCATGATAGTGCCATATCCTACTCTTGCAACATCATGCAAAGTATGGGAGAAGATCAACCCATACTCTCTCAGTAACAACCAAAGCAACAATAGCTCTAGTTGTCTCCCCATACCATCATCATATAAATCATGGAGCAATATCAAAATAGTTGATATGAAAGATATCACACCATTCCCATACACCCAAACTCCTTGCTGCCATATGATGTAAGTGCCATGCCAAGTTTCCTCCACCAACATACCCTTTGGAGAAGGATATGTCACATGATGGCCAAACTCTTTCAAAAGTAGCCAACGCAGTCTTGCTTCCTGCTACCCAGTATCATAAATCTGCGAGTGGCTTTCCAACCCCTTGCTTATCAACTTCACCCATCCAACCCATGGTGTGTGTCTATCATCATGTCCAAAAGTGGAATCCCTCCAATGGAGAATACCATCCTCCCAAATCATATTTCTGTCTTTTCATTTCATGGGATATTGAAATGCAATCTCCTCAATGAGCAAGTTGATCCCATAAGGATCCAAATAGGTGGTAGGCAAAAACCTCCCATCATGATGTGTAGGGCTCATCAAGAAGTATCCAACACAAACATGAGAGATGTTATCCATCCTAAGATGTCCTCCATCATCTGTCGGTTCCCCCTATGTTATACATAAAGGAAGGTCATTGGAATGTTCCAACAATCGTTGGGCCCCCAACTCATCACTGCTGCTAAATGACAGCGTTGTTGATCTCCATGATGGTGCAGCTACTGCCTCAAGATCAGATCCAATGCTGAACACATAGTTTTGCAATGTATTGTTCAAGACAATACTCATCCCATCCTCCAAGAAACTACATTCCAACCTCAAGGGTTGTGTGCAACTCATCAATGATACACTAGGATGATTATTTGTCTCTTCCTTGAATGAATCAAGGCTGCTCAGCGCAGTGAAATTTTTTTGCTCCAAATCAGCAACACAATTTGACCCTTGGTCATGCAATGGTACATCCCCATCATCCTCCATATGATGTATTGAAATAACAGGAAATGGAAACATGTGCATACCTTGGTACAACTTGGGAACATCTTGTACTACTACAAGGCTTCCTCCTTCCGGTGTGATGGCTTCTCCAACTACTGATGATGATGGCTTCTCTTCTATGGTTTCATCAACGCTGGTACAAGTATCTTCTTCTTCATGCATCTCCAGAATAGTGCATGGGACTCTATATATCAAGAGATCAAGTTCACTTTGAAAAGGTGCAAGTGTCCTTCCCCTTGAAGCAAGTACTCTTGCAATAAGTGGTGGTGAAGGCTTCTCCTTCTTCTTATCAAACTTCTTGATCAACCTTTGAGTAAAATCTGCATATGCAGTCACTTTGCATGACTCAAATGGCTGAACCACCAATTGTTTGCTTCACTCTGAAGGTGCAGCGTTGCAATCTCAACAGATTCTTTCTCTACTATTGGATGTAGCAGAAAAAATTCATCCAACTTCTTTCCCCAAGCCTTTGATATGCATGAGAATGACCCATCAAAGTTAGACAATAGAAATCTATTTCCATTCATTCTTCTATTGTTGCAAGGTCTCCTTTCTTCTTTGAGTTGAATGAACTATGGGAGAGTTAGATTCTCCTTGATAGCTCCAGGTTGAGACATATATTCTGCAAGATATTCACTTATAATCTCATGATATAAGTTTCCTCCATCTCTATGCCTCTTATCTTTCAAAGAAAAGGCCATAGTATGTTTCTTTGGAGCTTTATGCAATACCATATCTTCTTTTTGTTGATAGGAAGTACATGGACCTTCCTCATCTTGAAACCCTAACATGGTTTTACTTCTTCTTTGCTTGACCTCTTGGGTGAGGTACTTATTAGATCTGAAAAGAGATGAGATGAAACTCATTCCTCCCATCATTTTTATCTCTTTCTTATTATTATAGCATCTTGGCTTGAAACTCATAGGCTGAGCCAAAGATCATGCTTCGATACCACTGTAATATTCCCAAATGGGAAAACTCAACAATACATGCTAAAATAACGCATTTTTCATAAATGTATGCAGTGAAAGTTAAATGCAGCTCATGGATTCCTTAGATATGATATTATGGTAACTAGATCTGAAAGGAAATCAGAAACAAATCACTATTTCATAGTTAAACAGGCCTCCCATGCCATAAATAGCTCAAAATCATACAAAAATAGGGACTGCAACCATGTGTGAAAGCTGGAATACCATGAAAATGTTATTTTATTACCTCTGAAATAGAAATAGGTTGTAAAAAAAATCTAGAGCAAGTATGTGGACACAAATTTAGATCTATAGCATATCCATGCACTATACAAGCTCTTTTATCAACCCCCCTTGGGGTTTTCAACAAAACACTATGTACAGAGTGTAGATCTGAGATCTAAGACTGCAGGTTTATGGAATTATTCAGATATGGAAAGTGGATCTGATCTGATATAAGCAAGAAACTAATCTCCTCCAACAGATCTCCAAAGTGAAGGGCAGATCCCCAACACTCAGAGAATCAGCTCTCCAAATGGTGCACTGAATCAACCTGCAGTAGATCCTTCAAAAATTACGTAGATATGGACTTCTTCTGCACTGTAGGGGACAAAATACTGTTGGATTTCAGCCAAGATATGAGAATGTAGCTCAAAACCTTCAATACTGACCTCCCAATGGATCAGAACCCTTCTCCACTGAAAATAAGTATTGAGATGGCCTAGATTTGAAGATCTAGCCTCCACTTGCTGCAGCTTACTGAAACAGTCAAACCCTCAACAAGATCTGTGCTGTCAAAGGAAGATGTAGCTTGGCCTCAAGCCAGATAGTGGACAATATGGTGCAAGACTCCTCCAAGATCTCCTCAAGGAAAGAGAAGGAATTCCTAAACAGGAAGACCTTGTGCTAAACAACACTCTATCTCAGCTAAACAACCAGAGAAAGAAATATGTCTAACAGACCATATATATGGAAATCATAATCATAAGCTAACCTCATATGGCTTCCATCCTCCTCCTTATAAACAATGTGAGCCTTCTCACCCTTGGTCCCACTCATTAGGGTTTCCATCTTCATGCAATGAATCTCCCTCCAAAATTAGGTTGTCTCCATTAGTCTTACTCATCTTTTTACAGCGCTGTTTGATTTAGTCAATCTTGACTGGATCTCCATGCAAAGTCTTCTTCCACACTCAAGGTGGCTTTATTCTAACTATCTAAACAAATCCATATTTCTACTGAGTTATCCTCCATTAATGTTCCACATCCTCCACATTAGCTTAGTTGACTTGGTCAAACTTGACTTTGTCCACATGCATTTGGTCCTTGTTCACACATGAAGGTGTTTTATCCAGCGGTAAATATGATCCTTTCCCCATTAAGAGGGTTTTTATCACTGCTAGAAAGATTTATGGGTATCCCTACCCATTTATTCATCTAACTATGTGTTTGGAGAAAAATTAATATTCCTATTAGCTGCATGCTAATGTAGGAATATTACAACTGGTCATCTCTTTTCTCTCTTTTTCTTTAGACAAAGTCACAGTGGCGAAACCACCAGTTTCATTTTCCCCTTCATTACCTTGTAGTGAAGATCCTTCTCCCTAGGTTTCTTTGGAGACATCTCAACCTACTAGGCCTTTAGGTTATTGGCGTTCTATTATTCTGAGTGTTCAACCTCTTGCCACTCGTTCTCCTCTTGAGGAACAATTTGATATCAATTGGAAACCTTCGTATGTTTGGGCTGATTTTAGGGAAGAAGAAGATCCTCCTTTACCCTTGGAACCGCTTGCCTCAGGATCATTTGAATCACCATTAACGTGTGCTTTACTTGCCACTTCTCGTCGCCTTTTCACCAACAGCATGTCTTCATCCGATATGGATGCTACAAGTCCCATTAGTAGTGAAGAGACTTATGTTTCTATTGGAGGATATTAGTTCCCTACGGAGAATTTCCATTATGTCTCGGGTCAACCTTCCTCATAGCCTTCCACTCTCCCGGCTGGTTATCATTCATTGAGTCAGATGATTTATGGTGCTACATCTTTGTATCAGAATCCCATATGGTCGGGTACATCGGCTCCCTTGGAGGGGTCGTTTATATCAGGTCCATCCCCCTAGAATCCCATTGTGTTGACAATCGTTACGTCTGTCCCAACCAAGCCCATTGTTTGTGTGGATTCATCCGCGCCATCTGTTAATGTGATTCTGTCATTACCACAATCTTCTGCTATTTGTGGGATGACTCCTATCGCTTCCAATATACCTGTTGGGCCCGCCGTGAGTGGATCAAAACCTCATGTATTAGGAATCCATCCACCTACTGGTAGTGTGCTTGTCTCTTCTAATCAGATTCCTAAAGGTTGGATGTACGATCAATATATGATGGCCATTAAGAAACAAAATTATTTCCCTCAGGGCTCTCAGCAAATGCAAGCTCCCATCAATCCTCCACATTATTATAATGAGCATGGAAATCACATCTATCACTATGGGCCTCACCCACAAGGTCCATTGTATGTTCAGACACCTAAAATGGTGGTTTACCCCAATCAATTTACATAGCTACAGGGACAACCCTATGGTCAACAAGGAAAAATTTTTCAGGGACAACCCTATGGTCCTATTGGTCAACCTTATGTTCAACAGGGAGTGTCTTATGTTTCGTGGGGGAAAACCTATCCATCTCAAGGACAACCTTTTGCGCAAAAAAACCAGCCTTACATTCAGCAAGGCCCAACTTTTGTACAGCAAGGTCAACCCTCTACTGCTCAGCCAGGCCAACCTGTTTTTCAGGGGCAACCTGGCTCGTCATAGCCGGGCCAACCTGGTCTTCAAGGGTAACCTGGATCATCTCAACCATTGATCCAACATGTTCCTCAGGGACTGCCCGGTGGCTCTCAGCATCCAGGCCAACCTGTACCTGAGGGACAGCCTGTTCAACTGCAACATCTGGGTCAACCTGCACCCCAGGGGTAACCCTTGCAGCCTCAAGGCCCACCTTTTATTCCTCAAGGTAAATCTCAGAGGGTACAAGGTCTGCCCAAAGGCACTGCTTACATTCCACAATAAAATCCATATGTTGTTTAGATAGGACCTCAATGGTTTGCTCAGAATCAATATCCTGGTCCCCAACCGGTGTATGGGCAGAATTATCAGAAGTATAACCCTTATGGACAAAATCCTCCGAGACAAAACATTTGGGGTCAGAAATTATCCCAACTTGGTTGGAATCCCACTACTGGTCTCTACCAAAGGCCTGCAATGCCTTTCAATATGCAATTTACTTTTCTTGCTATGCTGGAACTTCCCAATGTGTAGAAGTTGATGAATGATCCTATCCTTAATAATCCATATTGGCCTCCAGTTCCAACTAAAATCCCTGGCGATTGTCCCAAATTTGAAGGCAAGTCCAGGGAAGACCCCCAAGCGCATATTATGACATACCATAGTTGGTGCTCCTCTAACTCTTGGGTTGAAAATTCAATTCGACTGCATCTTTTCCAAAGGACTCTCACTGGTGTCGCTGAAAAGTGGTACATTGAACTCTCCCACGACATCTTTCAATATTTCAACTCTCTCTCTATGGAATTTCTCATGCAATTTCAGTTACTAGTTCAATATGAAACTGGGACACACAGCCTAACATCCTTGAGACATGATCAGGCTACTCATATCTTCGATCATATTCATGAATGGAGACGGTGTCTTTGTATGATCAAGTTTGAGATTCTTGATCAACTTCTAACTGATTGGTTCACTACCTCTTTTATCGGTCTGATTGCTAAGGACATTGCTATGGGGGCATATGTTACCAAGGAATAAGCCATTGCTTGTGCCCAGTGCCTTGATCTCATGTACTCTCAATCTGGCACGTTGTATGAACTCTTACCTCATGCACCGTGACATGGACCTACCAAAGCACTGGTAATTCCATCTATCGATGACATCATTGGTTCTGTGTCTTAGAATTCTCGAAAGTCTTTTCCAAATCCTTCAGAGAAAAAATCTACTTCTTCCACTAATACTTCTTCTCAGCCACCTCCGAATCTCAGTAAGGCTGCAGAAGTGAATGTCGTCCAGTCCAATCCGACGGATAAAGCTTCCAAAGTTAAGAAAAAGGGTAAAGGTAAGGCCAAATCCGATACCCCAAAACAATATTCTCTGAAACCTAGTACTGATGATGGTTCAAAATAAAAACTGAAGTACTCTTGTTTGATTTGTGATGAAGAGCATTACACCAAGAACTATCCACGACAGGCTGAGGTGAGTCGAATACTTAAAGGCACTCAAGGCACTCCGACTATTATTAAAGAACCATTCCCATCGCATCAAACTCATATGGTGGAGCAACCTCAGTCCTCTACCCCATTTGGCTCTCAGGTTTTCATGATGAATGATCCTTCACCCATCTCTTTTGCTACCCGATCGAAAGATTATACTGAACCACGTTAGGAAGCATGGAAAGAGATCGCTGATGGTCCTCCACCCCTGCCTGCTTCTGGCCCTCTTCAAATTGAAAGGCCCAGTCCTGAGCCCGTTGTACGACCACCTTCTAAAGGCATACTCTGAAAATATTCCTATAACCCAAATGCCCGTGTAGCTTAGCATTACAGTATTGTTGAGGATTTGGCTCAGGCACCATCCGCTATGTCTGCATTGGAAGTACTTCATAGCTGTTTGTCACAACAGAAGGCTTTGTTATCTGCCATCAGAGGGGTTGACCGCACCGATTCTAGCCTTATCACTTTCGATTTGGAACATTTCATCCCGCGTCTTCCTCACCAGCTTGCATTGATTATACATGTTGGGATTAATGGAAAGAATATCCATCAAGTGGTCGTGGACGAGGGTGCATCTACTTGCATCATGTCTTATGCTTGCTAGAAAGCCATTGGTTCTCCAGCCCTAAATAAATATCCAAACGCTTTAGAAGCTTTAGATGGAAGGGATGTAATATTCCCAAATGGGAAAAGCAGGAACATAGACCAAAACCATGGAATAACAGTGTAAAAAATTAGATCAAAACAAGAGGCCAATATGGATACCTTCCATTCAGCATAATAGCAACAAAATATTTATAATAATGGGCCACAAAATGTAGAACAAGATAGAACAAGCCTCCAATAGACAAAACCCTCAATAAGAGGTGCTGCTACTATATCAAAATGCCAGATACACTGCTATAGTGCAGTTTTAAAAGAACTGCTACGAAAAATGAGTACATAAAATATATGGCGCTGATATATGCCACAATAGATACAAAAATAAAGATCTGGGCTCTATACAACCTCCAGAAAAGAACCCAGAAATGGTTTTCAGAAATACACCATGTACAATATGGGAACCAAAGCCCCAGGGCTGAAGATTCACTGCAGCATATAAACTGGAAAGCTGGGGCTGATATGATGTGATAAATAATGCAGCCTCCTCCAATATATCCTCTAGATGAAAAGATGATCCCTTCTCTATAAAACCTCCTCCCCAAATGGTGTACTGAAACCACCCTGCAACTCCTCCCTCAAAATAATGTAGTTCAAGATAGAAACTACACTGTAGGGGAAAATAAATAAGTGGCCTGATGCCAAATGCTGTAATAAGGCTCAAGGTCCTTCCTTACTATCCTCCCAATGGAAAGGAACCCTTCTACATTGAAAATAAGCACTGAAGTGAGCCATAGGTATTCTCCACTACTGCAACCTACAACACAACTAAACCCTCAACAAGATTTGCACTGTAGATGAAAGATGAAGCTTGGCCTAAAGCCTAAATGTGGAAGTAAAGTAAAATGCTCTTCCAAGAGGCCTCTTAAGGAAAGAGGTGGGATTCCTGATCAGGAACACCCTATGCTAAAAAACACTGCAATCCTAGCTAAACAGTTGAAGGAAGCTATATGTCTAAATAGACCATATATTAAGAAATATCAAATACCAATTCATAATCTAATATAGTTGTCATCCTCTTCCTTATATAAGAAATGAGCTTTCTAACCCTAAGCCCCATTCATTTATGACACTACTTCCATGCAAAGGGTCTCCATCTAAAATTGCGTTGTCCCTCATTGAATGCCACTACTCCATGACAATGCTATTGATTTGGTCAAAGTTGACCCAGTCAAGGTGTTCCAACCCCTTTTCACACCTAATGGTGCTCAAATAAGCTTCCAAGATGTCCTCCTTTCACATTGGCATTGTTTTATTCATATTTAAGGAGGTTTACGGATCTCCATATCCTCTTATTCATTAAACAGGAAAGCAAAAACAAAAATTAATATTCCAACTAGCTCATGACTAATTGGGAATATTACAATGGAATCTTTCCCTCTTGGTGTCACTGTTAGTTTACCTATTACGTTAGAAGGGAAAACGGTTAACATTGAGGTTGAATTCGTTGACGCCAAAATCAATTACAATATTCTCCTTAGACATAGTTGGACTCACGCCATGCTATGCGTCTTGTCCACTCTCTTTTGTGTTCTTCGATTCCCACATGAAGGAAAGATCATCACTGTTGATTAGTTTTATTTTTTCACTTCCACGTCTTCCAAGAGAAAATTTCCATATGTAGACCGTATTTCTATGCCTTATGAGAGCATAGGACCGGGTATTTTTAGAGATCCTACCCTTATGGGTCTTTTTTCTCTTCCTCTGCCCAACACTTCTCAGGTCAACATGATCTCCATGTCTTTTGATCCATGGATCGTCCCTTCGCTTGAATAGGTTGATTTGTTTGGTGATGCGATGTCGTTAACCCCAACAGAAATTGATTATTGTGAAATTATTTCAGCTTCGTCTCCTCCTCCCTCTGACCATAATCCTTTGAGTGTGTCTCTTGACACGTATTCTCAATCCCCTTGGCTCGGCGCTTTAGATTCGCCTGATCCCTTAAATGAGATGTTTCTCATTGATGAGGCCATCGTGGAAACCATGTCTCTTGAGGATCCTCCTTGGGACGATATTCATCATCGCTCCTCCTTTACGCTTGGGCTTGGGGCCATGTCTACTTGTCTCGAGAAATTCGCTTCCCAAGCTCCTTCCCATCTGCTTTAGATGCCCATCTTAACACATGAAGTTTTTGCGGAGGGTAACCTGGGAAACATTATGCAAACGATGCCTATTGACATCTTCATCAAATCGGGAGTTGTCGAGAACATCCACATTGGGGTGACCTATTCTCCTGATGAGATCAAGGTCTATACTAGTCTCTTTCGAGAGTTTCAAGACGTTTTCGCTTGGTTGTATGAAGAAATGACCAACATCGATTTGAGTATAGTTGTGCAAGAGATTCCTACTTATCCTATGCAAAGCCTGTTCGCCAACGTCTTCATCCTGTGCACCCTAGAAAGTCAGCCGCCATCAAGGGAGAAGTTGAAAAACTTCTCAAAGCTGGCTTCATTTATCTGATTCCCTTGACAGAATAGGTTTCTAACATTGTTCCTATGGATAAAAAGCAGGGTACTATTTGTGTTTGTGTGGATTACCATGACATCAACTGCGCTTGTCCTAAGGATTTCTATTCCACTCCTTTTATTGACTAGATCATTGATGAGTGTGCTGGGAGTGAGATCTTTTGTGCTGGGAGTGAGATCGTTTCCCTTATGGATGGGTTTTCTGGTTACAACCAGATCAATATTCTTCCATTTGATCAACATAAGACCACCTTTATCTGTCCTTGGGGTACATTCACCTACAAGAAGCTCCATTTTGTTCTTAAGAATGTTGGGGCTAAATTTCAATGAGTAATGTCGTACACTTTCCATGATATTAAGTTCATTGTTCAACCTTACCTGGATGACCTTCTGGCTCATTCTGCTAAGCGTAAGGACCACCAAGATCATCTCCATCAAATATTTCTTCATTGTAGATGCTATAAAATTTGGCTCAATCTACATAAGTGTGTCTTCTGCGTTTTTTCCAGTAGACTCCTTGGTTTCATCGTTTATAAAGATGGAATTCGTCTCGAGTCTCTTAAGGTTGAAGCTATTGTCAATCTGCGATCCCCTTCCTCTTTACATTATTTGCAGAGTCTGCAAGGGAAAGCTAATTTCCTACGCTGTTTTATACTGAATTATGCTGAAGTAGCCAAAGGCTTCACACGATTTCTCAAGCAAGGCGTCCCATTCCTCTGGGATGAACTCTCCCAAAACTCTTTCAATGCATTGAAGACATTGCTTGTTAATGCTCCTCTCTTGCGTCCTCCCAATTATCATTGCGACTACTCGCTCTACTTGGCTACCACATTTAGCACTATTGCCATGGTTTTGGTACAGGACGAATACGATGGTGATGAGCATGTCATTTATTATTTGAGCCGCAATCTTCTCGATATCGATACACATTACGCACATGTCGAGAGATTGGTGTTGGCTGTTGTTCAAGTTGTCCAACTTTTTCGCCATTATATTCTACTTCGCACAATAACTGTGATTTCTGATTGTAACCCTATGAAATATATATTCACTCGACAATTGTTGGTGGGGAAATACTCAAAGTGGATATTTATCCTCCAAGAGTCCGATTTGGAGTTCACTACCGCCAAATCGAAGAAATTGTTGGTTTTTTCTGATTTCATTTGCTCTTTACCGTTTTCCTCTGCTCCCTCTGGTTCTGAGGAACACATTCTGGATGACACCCTTTTTCTTATTAGCACCCTTGATCCATGGTACGGTGATATCATCATCTATCTCTAGACTTCCACTTAAGTTGATGAAGGATGCTCGTCAACGCATCCACTATCATTCACAACCTTATTGCATAGTCAAAGATACTCTATACTGCATCAGAACTGATTATGTTCTCTGCCGGTGTTTAACTCTCGAGGAGGCTGAAAAAGTCCTCAGTGACTGCCATTTTGGCTCCTGTGGCGGTCACATGTCTAGATATGCTACGAAAAAAAAATCCTTCGTGTTGGATATTTCTGGCCTACCATTTTTAAAGACCGCATTGTTTCTGTCCATAAGTGTCACGAGTTCCAGATTTACCAGCACAAGATGCGCACGCCACCCGCACACCTCCATCTTGTTATTACCGTTGGTCTCTTTGAAAAGTGGGGCATTGATTTTATGATGTGTTACCCTCACTCGACCGGGGGGCATGCTTATATTATCTTATCCATGGACTACTTCACTAAATGGGCCGAAGCAATGCCTACACTCACAACTGACTATAAGACAACTACACAATTTCTGTTCAATCATGTCATTACTAGGTTTAGTGTCCCTCAAGCCATTGTCACCGATCACGGCTCTCATTTTTTCCATTACATGATGGCTGAGTTGACTTATAAGTTGGGTCTGCGTCACGACAGCTCAACACCGTACTACCCTCAGGCCAATGGCTAGGTTGAAGTCGTGAAAAAGGTTCTAGTCACAAAGATTCAACAAACAATTGGGATGCACAAGTCCAACTGGCATCTCATGTTGTTTTCAACTCTCTGGGATTACCTAACCTCGGTGAAGGATGCAACTGGATTCACTCCATTCCAGCTTGTTTATGGTCTAGAAGCTACCCTTTTGATTGAAAGTGAAATTGCTTCTCTCAAGATAGTTTTTGAATTACTTCCTAATACCTCGCCAAAAGAAGAGTGTATTTTATATTTGGAGAGGCTTGACAAAACTCATTGCTTTGCTGCTCTTTTCATAGAAGCACAGAAAAAGCAGGTTAAATCTCATTTTGATTAGACAATTTCCCCTCATAACTTTGTAGAAGGAGACCTAGTCCTCTTGTGTGACCAAGCTCGTGATAAGCTGGGGGTAGGAAAATTTGAACCCATGTGGCATGGGCCCTATATCATCAAGCACGTTTTGTAGAATGTGGCTTATGAGCTAATTGAATATGAAGGCTATCCTTTGAATCAGCCCATAAATGGGTTTTACCTCAAAAAATACTATGCATGAGTTTTTCGTGCATGTCCTTTTGTACATAAGTGTTTTTTTCATTTTTGTAGATTTTTTGGCTTGGTGTGGTTTGCGATAAGTTTTTCCTACTTATTATGTTATTTCTTATAGTGCAGATGTTTGTCACTCCTTATGTTGGTTTCACAGATGGTGCCTCCCATAGTACTTAGAATCTGTCTTCTGCAACCTGGGTGATTTATAATCCTAATGGTGAGTTGATAGACCTTCAAGGTATTTGTCTAGGATGAACAAAAAACAATGTCGCTAAATATAGTGCCATCATTGAACTCTTAACCGAAGCCATTTCTCTCGACATTCATACATTAATTGTGAACCTAGACTCTTAGCTTGTTGTTCTTCAACTTAACTGGAATTACTCTGTTAAAAATCCTCAAATTTTAAGGTTTTATTTGCGTGTTCATTTATTAGAAAGGAATTTTGATTATATCACATATCAACATATTCCTAGAAGAAGGTAAAATGATTATGATACTGTAAATGTCATGATAGAATAGACATTTGCATAATTTGTAAAAGCATCATCATCACATAATAAGATTTAAACGGGAATATATATATATATATATATATATATATATATATATATATATATATATATATATATATATATATATATATATATATATATATATATATATATATATATATATATATATATATATATATATATATATATATATATATATTTAAATCCACGTGCATCATAAGTTCAAAAAATATGTGTTTTTTGGTTACATCCCGAGACATGATGTCTCTCAAAAAATATTCAGAAATAAAAACCTAGGCATCTAATCAACATGATGCTCATAATAGCATGTCACTACACGCACAAGCTTCCTCAATAAGTGATGGATGCGGTTATAAACCCCTACAGTATGCCTCTGGTATGCACGAGGAACGTCATCAAATCTCGCATAATCTGGGATTCCGCTAGTGAGTCCCTCTAGGTTGCGCATGATCTCCTCTTCCTCACTTCCCTCACCATGAGGGGTCACCTCGAAATCACAGGGGACCCTTCGTGCTATTGGGGATATCCCTGCAGGTCTCTCTAGGATGACATCTGTCTCTCATGGATCTTATGAAGACGGGGGCATTAAATCATGATACTCATGAAAATAAAAAAATGAGTTTTTACCCAATGCTTCATCCCAATCCTCTCCTTCCGGGAGTGGAAGGTCCGAATCACCCATGAAGTTGGTGCCAGTATAGGGCAAGTCCTCCATGACAATGAGTTGTCGGTGGAGCTAGTCAAAGAATTTCAACCTCCATGACATATGTTGACCGCCTCACAATCGAGGCATCAAATCCGCCCAACGAACCATCCGTGGCTCTTGTGCTGGTGGTGCAGGTACTATTACCTCCTGGCATTGAAATATTGGCAACTGTTCTAGGATGAATGGTACCAAGATGGACACGTAACCAATTGTTTTTTCTTTCCATTCTTGCACTTTTTTAACTTGCACTTCAGGTTAATTGTTACGGCTTCTGCCCAGTTGAAAATGGTTGGAGTCATACAATTCACAGCAAGTTGAAGCTGTGTTTTTGTAGCTTCGTGAGGGGCTTGAGATCCAACAACTCATGTTATAATATGCAACACTACTTTTAGTGCCAAATCGGGTATTGAATGGATATCAATTTTTCCACTCTTTGATCCTTTCTTTGTTCCTAAGCAAACTCTGTCTATGAGCATACCCATGCTCTCCATTGTAGGACGGGTACCTGTCAGGATCGGTGATGCTCCCCTCTATGATAATCCAGTGATGAAATATATGTCAGAGATTTCAAACTCCAACTCTTGATCATAAATCATAAATCTTTCCCAGTCGGTGTCCCACACACTGATCAGATACTGTAGGAACTCCATTTGAGCTCGGAGACACGGTGCCATGAAGAATTTCAAGAGCCCGCAGTCTCTCAGGGCATCCATGCATCTTACATTTCTCATGTCTATCTCATCTTCCTCCCCGTGTTCTCTTTCCTTCCATTCAATGGCCATTTTTTCCTTTAATTACCTACAAAACCATCATTAGGGTTTTATTTTGTCAAATCATCAAATTTTGAATGGTTTAAAACGAGCTATTTATCAGATTTTTTGAACAATTATGGTTGCAGCGATTGGCATGCTTGTTTTAGAAACAACAACGCCAATTGGTGCCTCCCTGTTAAAATTTTAGGCGGGTTGGCGTGACTCCATGCTCGGAACCCGCGCTGAACGCCGCGCCCAACCTTGAACAAAATTCCCCCAAAAGAATAAAAGCTCTTACCTAAAGAAAACGGATTTGCGATTGGTCTCCTGGATTGTCCGTTGCCAGCTTCACAAGATCACAGGGAAAAATGGTAAAATTCTCACAAGAAGTGAAAAGGTGAAAAGTAATTTATTTTTACTATTTCTGTCATTTTATAAACTTTTCGAAACTGTAATTAGGTTCTTTGCGCTTATTTTTCAATTATTTTAATATTTTATCTTGAAAAATGGGTTTTACGTGCATTTTTTGTGCAGCAACAGGTCCTAAAAATGATGATGATGAAGTGACGAGTTGTATTTTATTACTTTTTCGGACTTGGTAAAAACACGAAAATATCACCCCCTCGAGTCATCTTTCAGCGCTTTTTTAACTCTCAAAAATTGAAAATATTGCTGATACTCTTGTCATTTTGAACTCGTTAAAGGCTGCGAAGCATCATCTGCCCAGTATACATTTACCCTTTTTTCCGGCTGGGACAAATTATTTACGAAAAAGGAATACCTTAGCCAATCGCGACTAAGAGGTTCTCCCATATATTGTTTTCTACATTTTTGGATCTATGAGACTACCTACGAAAATGTATCTACTGGAGTTTTCTTTTCCGCTTCTTTTCAAACTCTCTAAACATGAAAAGGTGTCGATTTATTCCTTTGTGAGACTCGTTAAAACCTAAATGACATCAGAAATCGTCACCATGACTACTAAGTTCCTCCTTCCTAGGGCTTGTAAAATGTACTAGGATGGATTTTTCTGAAGGAAAAACTTATATGAAAAGCATATGCTATCCCCTTCAAACTTGTTTCTAAAAATAATTGGGGTACTCGCCAGAAATGGTGGGGGAAAAAGGAACCAATTCTTAGTCGTGTCAGAATTATGTCGCTCTTGAACATGACACTTGTTTGCAATTTGTGTCGGGTTGGGGACATCCCATTTCATCATTTTTTCCTCCATGGGTTTGGTTTATCTATTTTGGTGTCTCATCTGCTCTTTGCTATGTCATCATGACCTCAGATCCCTTGATGTCAAATACTACCAAATTCCGGAGTCGTGTCGCCAATATGTTGAAGAGAAGTTTATTTCTACAATTTTTAACCTCTGATCCTCTGTTTAGTCCTTATTCACTATCATCTTGTTCCTCTGTCTCAGGTCGATAGCATGGGAAACATTATGGCCCTCCTTCGACTGGTCACTTCTTGTCGACTTCAACTCATTATCCAGGAAGTTGATCTGGAGACTCCCTTTCAGTACCTTGGAGCTTGCATGCCTCAATGGAAATTTCTTTGCATTCGACTAAATGTCCTCATCATTGACCTTCGATCGAATGATTTCGTGGGTGTTTGATTCCAGCTAACTGTTCACATTCTGCAGATCGTACTAGTTGTACCTTGAAAGCCATTTTCATATTAGTGGCTACTCTCATGCTTGTTAACATATTTCATCATTGGCTGGTAATCAGGTGACTTTCTTGCATGTTCGACTTCAGCTCACTAATTTTCATGCTTGAATTTGTACTTGTTCGGGTCAATATGGAGCGCAAGACCCTGTGTTTTGATAGATGAAATCTAGGTTGCGAGACGATTTGGTTTATCATGACTATATATGACTCTTTTGATTGGATGGTTGCAACCATACCTGTGTCTATTTGATGATACTTCTTACTGGATGGCTGCGTCCATACCTCAGATTTTATTATTTTATGTACTCTATTATGGATGGTTGCACCCATACCACATATTCATGTATCAGAGATATCAGTTTTACTTGTTCTTGCAGGTCTTCCGACGGTGGTGTTTTGGTTTGGGCACGTTCTCATAAAGAATTTCACCCCTCCCTCTCTCTGAGACCTAATGCTTTAGGGGGCATATGTCACTGTCCCTGAAATCCCCATCCAGAACATTGGAGGACCATTTTAGTGACTCTTGTGTATTTTCATACCTTGTTATAAGTGTTAGTGCATCCCTGGGCATGTCAATAACATTTCCTTTGTTGATCATTCCTCAACCAGACTCTCAAAAACATGTGATTTTGGGTCGGCGCTGGTAGGTAGTTATGGCCTCGTGCCCATGGAGAAATTAAATCTGGGCCCCGTGCCCATTGGCGTTCTGTTTCAGTGCGGCACCCACACCGAGCTGTTTTTGGAAAGTTTTTAAAATATAAACGAGGTTTCCATGTGTAACAACTTCTTAAGCAGAGTCATCATGGCTTGTTCGACTGAATAACGTTGAAGTCCTTCCTTTGGATTCTTTTTTCCTACAATTGTGCAACTCCCCAAAGGGATAAGACCTCTCTTCCACCTTATGAGGGATGCCAAACCACTCCCTCCTCTCCTATAAATACTTCCTTCTCACATTGTTTCAGCTACCTGAACAGTCATTACTATAGCTAGTGTGTAGAATAAGGTAGAGAGTAATCCATTACTGAGAGAGATTTTAGGTCCATTGCCTCATTGAGTTCGATCCTGAACGAATGCTTGAGACTTGCTCGACTGAACCTGTCAAAGGAGGCTGCAATGTTAAGGCATTAAGGTTGTAAACTTCTTTTCTCTATCAATAATACATGACTGGATTTTGGTTCAATTTTTTGTTCGATTATATGAAAAATGTTTGATTCTCCTTGACCAATTGAATAGTTGTAAATGAAATTAAGTTTTTGTATGCTGTCATCGTTCACTTGATATTTGTGCAAGTACATGGACATTATCAATGAAGGATCGTGACGTGTGAAGGAGGATCGCTGCTGTAAGCCACGATAAGAGTGTTTGACCAAGGTAGGTTATCCATCCCAACTCATTTTTTATTTATAAGCTAGGAGTCCAAAATTCCATCATGTTACCTTGTTGCTAGACCCACCCTAGGACTAGAGGGATCACCTCTGTCCGCAGAGGGGATTTTCCTGCACAACACCTAGTTTAAATAAGAATTTGGTTTCTATTGATATGTTGGAAGATCATGGATATGATGTGATTTTTAGTGAAGGAAAGGTGTTCATTCATCACAAAGCCATGGGACATGTGAAAAATATTGGGGTTCGAGTGAAGAACCTTTATAAACTTCATGTAGAATACTGCACAACCTTGAGCAGTAAAGCAGAGAAGGTGGAGAGTCGAGATATTAGTGTGTTATGGCATAGGAGGTTGGGCCATCTATATAATAGTGATTTGAGGATCATGCAACAGATTTCTACAGGGCTTCTAAAGGGTACACTTGCACCGAGAGACACAAGAAAAGGGTGTACTATGGGGAAGTATACAAAGTCCACCTTTCATGATAAGGAAATCCAAGGAGCAGAAATCCTTGAGAGAGTTAACTCAAACGTGTGTGGACCGTTTTCAATAGCATCCACAACAAATCAAATGTATTATGTGATTTTTGTTTATGATTTTTCAAGAAAGTGTTGATTTTATTCATGCAAAAGAGGGATTAGATGTTCTCCAAGTTTTGTGAGTTAAAGGCACTTGTCGATAAAGATATAGGGAGGAAGGTGAAGGCTCTAAGGAGAGAAAATGATGGAGAATACATCTGTAATGAATTCAATAACTTATGTGCCACAGAAGGAATTCGAAGATAATTTATTGCACCTCATAACCCATAGTAGAATGGGGTTGCAGAAAGAAAGAACAAAACTATTATGGGAGAAACACGAGATATGTTGCATGATCAGGGCCTACCGTTCCATCTGTGGGAAGAAGCATGGAATACAACAATATGTGTGCAAAACATAAGTCCTCATCGGTACTTGGGATGAGTACACCAGAGGAGGATTTTTCAGGTAAGAAACCAGATGTTTCATATTTTAAAATTTTTGGTTCATCTGTCTATTTCCATGTGACCAAAGATGTCAGGAAGAAGGTAGAGCTAACAACAGAGTTGGGGATATTTGTGGGGTACACTGATACACCTCACAACTATCGGGTGTAATCTCTAGCACATTGGATGATAATGGTTAGAAGAGATGTTAAGTTTAATGAAGACAAAGCCATGCGATTGTCCCTTGAGAGGGAGCTTGAGTTGAATGTAGTTGAGGAGATATTAGCTCCAAAGGATGAACCTCAGGATGTAGAAACCACTCATTCAGATCCATCTACCATAGATGGAAGGAAGCTCACCAGAGACGTTGACATATTATTTCTTGATGCGAGAGATAATGTGGGAGCACCCACATCACAGTGTAGACAGAGAAGGTCCCCAGAGCGTTACCCTAGATACATGGCTCTTATGAGTAGAGGTGTTGATATAGAACCATCCTATTTTGCGGAAGCAGTGCAACAACTAGTGTGGGTTGATGCCATGGTTGAGGAGTATGACTCCATTATCACAAAAAATTCATGGGAAGTTGTCCCAATACTA
Source organism: Pinus albicaulis (assembly GCA_034641835.2). NCBI lineage: Eukaryota > Viridiplantae > Streptophyta > Pinopsida > Pinales > Pinaceae > Pinus > Pinus albicaulis. Next base: position 5,091,262 of record CM076576.1, on the reverse strand, counting down.
GTGGGGAAGTCATTTGTATGATCCATATGGGTCTAAAAGGTGAAGCAAGAACCATATGGGAGTTTGGAGAAACACAAGGCTAGATTTGTGGCTAGAGGGTTCTCACAAGTGGATGGGATTTACTATGATGAGACTTTTGCACCAGTCACAAGGTACTCATCTATTAAATCCATCCTTGCACTCTTAGCGCAGATGGGAAGATACATCAAATGGATGTAAAGAGAACCTTTTTCAATGAATTTATTGAGGAAGAAGTGTACATTGAGCAGTCGAAAGGTTTTGAGACCTTAGACAGGGAGTCGCATGTGTGCAGACTCAAGAGAGCATTGTATGGGCTGAAGAAAGCACCTCGTGCTTGGTACACTAGGATTGAAAACTATTTCACCGAGTTGGGCTTCACCAAAGGTGAAGTGGATGTGAACCTATATAATATTGTGGTTGATGGTAAAATTTTGATTATTGTAATTTATGTCGATGATCTGATATGTACAGGTGATGAGAAACTCATAAAGTCTTGTAAAGATGATCTTGCAAGAGAATTTGAGCTGAAGGACATGGGGGTCTTGCGCTATTTCCTTGGATTGGAAATATGGAAAAGAAATGGGGATATATTTGTATCATAGGGAAGGTATTCCAAGGAGATTCTGAGAAAGTTCCACATGGAGGGCAGAAAACCCATGGATACTTCTCTTGCAGGAAATTGGAGGAAGGAGGATGCTACTTCGGGTATAAGGAATACTAAGTTAGCTTAGGAAATTCAATTTTAGGGTATAAGAGGATGCATGCTAAGGAATTGTATATTTTGAGGGGGTCCAAATATAGTTATTTTTGAGTTGTAATTAGTTAAGTCAATTAATTGAGTTAAAATCATTTTATACTAGTTCTAACTGAGTGATGAGCTAGTGAGAGGTCAAGTGAATTAAATCTGATTTAATTAACAAGTAGTGATCAATCAGTTAACTGGTAATTCACTATAAATGGTTGTTGCATGTCTATTCTAAGGAATGCCTAGTTGAGATTGAGGTTAAAAGGATGATAAATATCAGTTGTATAATTAACAAATTGTATAGGTCAGTTATAGAGTCAGTTGGAGTCCCTTGAAGCATTTCACAATCAATTGGATGGATTTTCCTATCTAGTAGGGATTTAATTCCTCAAGGAATGTGTGAGAAAGGAAGGCTGATCAGAGGCAGAGAATTTCATAAGTATTTGTCTGATTTTTCCTAGATCAGTGTGAGAGAGTCGACGAAGTGCAGGAGTTCTCTTGAGAGAGAAAACATTGTATTGTTTCAGGATCCTTGAATTTATACAATATACATATAGCGGGGTTTTAGGTGGTGTTCTTTCCCCAAATACATCTTGTGTTGTGTGATTGTTTGTCTCTTTCTCTTACTTGTTATGTGATTGTGTGATCGTGTTTTGTTTCTGCAAATTGTAGAAGGATTCAATATCTTGTTTTAGTACATTAAAATATCAGTTTGAATCCCATTTTTATATTTTCTACATCTACTACCTATTACCCTCAAGAAAATGGGCACGTGGAAGTATAAAATAGAGCCTTAGAGAACATCCTTACCAAAGTTGTGAGTAGCACCAAAAAATATTGGGCAGATAGATTCGCGGGGGCCACTTGGGCTTACAACACCACCTGGAAGACAACTACAAGGATTACTCCATATGATAAAGTTTATGGGAAGAAAGCTTTGATTTCCATTTAATTTGAGTATAACACCGTCAGAATGGAAACCCAATTGGATTTGGACAAGGCACAAAAATAAAGGCTGCTTCAACTAAATGGTTTGGATGAATTTAGGATACAGTCCCTCCTTCACATAGAAGTAATCCAGCTAGAAAGGAAAGTTTGGCATGAAAAGAACATCAAAGAGAAGACATTTCAGGAAGGAGATTGGGCTTTGCTCTACGACTTCAGATTTAAGGACTTCAAGGGGAAATTAATGAACAAATGGCTAGTACCCTATCAGATAGAGAAATTTCATGAAAATGGAGCTGTTTAAATCAAGACCATAGATGAGGAGGGGATCCCTCTACTTGTCAATTTTTACAGGCTAAAAATGTACAAGAGCCCCATGTCCAAGGTAGAATTCATTAAACAATAAAAAAATAGGTGAATGTAATTGGGAGCCTCATAGCTTCGATTCCCTTACCCTCCTAGGAAAAATATAAAAAATAAGGAGGCCTGGGTGAAAAACTTTCTGAGGCATCTAAGGCCAACTCCAGGGTTGAAAACCTCCATGAGGCAATCCTGGAGAAAAAAAAAGGAAAAGGAGAAATAAAAGATCCTTGGGTGAAAACCTCTTGGAGGCACCCAAGGCAGGCTTGTGGAGTGAAAACCTCTTCTAAGGTAACCCACTTGCCTTCAAAAAAAATAAAAAAAAGGAAAGAAGGGAGAAAAAAGAAATAATCAAAAGAATGAAATGACACCAAGGCACTAACCTCTTTCTGTTTCACATGTTTTTGAACAAGAAAATATGGATAAGGGAACACCATTCTTCCTTATCTCTCTCTCTATTCTACCTATTCAATACACATCCAAATCCAACACTCATTCCTCCATCAAATTATACCACCTTGTGAGAAAAAAAAATTTGAATTTCCTTCTATCTCTGTACTGCTACAGGATGTCCTAGAAATCTACAAGAAATCCTGTAGTTCTACAAGAAGACCTAAGAATCTACAAGAAGAAATGAAAAGGCCACATGAGCTCACACAAGTTTCTCTGATCGTAGAAAGAGGCATGAAGAGTGTCACTCGACATATGCCTACCAACCCTAACCATCATTTCATCCAATGCATAAAGATACCCTTGTCTAACCCTATATTTTTCCACTATCATAAAAACTATTTTAACTTAAACATAGGGCCTTTTATTTCATGTTTTTATTAAACCACACCACTAACCCAACATCCTAACACCACCCCAAACATTTCCACATCATTTCCTTACCACCTCATGTCATTTTGAGCTCCAGATATATAGAAAGGGGACTGCTACAGGAAGATGATCTCTTCCTTTAGCACACCTGGGCATACACCAGAACCCTTCGACCACAACTTAACACATCCAGAGTAGCACCAACATGTTGAATTTCTAATCCTAAATATCACCATAGGAATCCAAAGAGGAAGCTCCATCAACAACATCAACTTAAGGCCTCCATGAGGTACCTACAAAATACACAAAAAATAAACGCAGTAAGCACCTCACTCAACAAATAAAAGCACAACAAAAAAAGGCAGCCGATGTGATTACTCCTGTGCTCCAGCTCTCTTCATGAAGGATCCTACAACTAATTTGAAACCAGGTAAGGCTTAGGTATGACTCCCTCACCCTCTCGCTATACATAAATTGACTAAATGAATTATCGTCAAGAAGAGAGGGTTTAATAAGAAAAAAGGTGGTAAGTTAACTTGGTCACCCTCGACAGTGGCGCTGAAAGAGTTGGTGGAGTTGCATGCCATGTGGAGCTGTCACATCAGTATAAGTGAGATAATAGAAAGTGGGAGCTTATTACGAGGTAGGATGGAATGACTAGCTCGAGTGTGGCAAATGGTCCAAATAAGGAAACCTCATGCGAGGGACACATCAACACTATGCTCCTAGCCCACTCAAAATAGCAAAAAAAGTACCTCGACTCATTTCTCCTCACACTTATGCTCATTTAAAAAAAATTAGACAAAGGAAGAATTTAGGAGGCCACCGAGGAGTTTCAATCACTGGTCAATTGCGCATGTAGGGAGTGTTACAAGAAAAATTGCAACTGCTACTGGAAGCTTCAAGGAGTGCCACAAAATGTTGAGAAGGGACATGAAAGCCACTACAAGTGTCAATTAGCACAAATACACCACCCTTCAGTCAAGAACTTCAATTTGCATAGGTAAGTGGACATCACCCCCATCAAATTCACAAGATTTATTCGTAGAAGTTTGCATAAAATAGGGCCATAATTAAGGAAATTGAAGAAACTGCATGAGGAGGTAGGGGATAAAAACACTCATTTTGAAAGCTGGAAAGTCTTATGGTTCCTTATCACCAGTAAAATTTGACATCAATCCTGATAAGAATACATGTTGACACAAGTCACATATAACCAAAAATAAATGGGGGGAGGTTTCAATAGGAGAGAGCCCCTAGATACAAAGATAATTAGATTGCACCATCCTATAGTAGACATTTACAGAAGGCATGAGTGGTTGGGGTTCTTCGAGCTCCTAAAATGATATGATGATGAGGTAGTGCGAGAGTTTGTAATGGATTTTCACTCTCAGGCAGATGTTAGTGCCACTACTGTGGTGAGAAGACTAGCCATAACCATAACCCCTGAGTTGATCAACATAGTGACCGCCTTACCCCTAGGGATCAAGTGGAATAGAGAGGACAGGGCCACTAGTGTTTCTACCAAGAAAAAATTATTTATACCCAATGAGGAGCACATAGAAGACAAAATTGGGGTAAGAAGGGCGATTTTACCTTACCCATGGGATGAGGTGGCATACCACATCATGAAGTGCATCTCCTGTGAAGTAAAATTGAGTGTAGTTTATGGCTACCATTTTAGGTTGTTGAATGAGATAAGATTCAAGGAGTATTTTCCTTTTGATCATGTGTTGAACATACCCTAATTCCTCCTCCAATCCATTAGAGATATGAGCCACATGGTTAGAGAAGGAAAACATCATCACTTGGCCCTTCATGGTCTGATTAAGCTTATAGTGGAGGATGCCTTAAACAAGCTCAAAATTCCTATGTTTTGGTCCAATTTCATTGACATGGTCAGAGAAACTCTAATAGGGACACAATACATCACCCATGGAGATAACCCTGCCTCTAGCCTTGGAGATAACGACACTAAAATAGGGGAGGAAGAGATTGAGAGGAAAGAAGAATAAGAAGAGATGGAAACCGAGTAAGGAAACATAAAGGATGTAGAGGAAGAGAGAAAAATTGTATAGAAGGAAGAAGAGGAGGAAGAAGAGAATGTAGAAGAGGAGGCTTTTAGGCCCAAAAATACAACTGATATATGCCCTCAACAAACCAGTCTTTCACCAGGGAAAATTCAGAGGGAAGTGGTTGCCACTTTAGCCACTTTAAGTACCCCTGTGAAACCCAAAAGGAAGAATCAAGTGACAGACTTCCATGTATTTCAAAACTAGGAAAAGAACAAGGGTGAAATGGGGAAGGCCAAAAACTACAACAAGCCCCATCACCATTGAGGAGTCACCTAGAAAGAGGGAATAAATAGGGAAAAAAATAAGGAAATATTGAAGAAGTCACTTCCCCCAAGAAAAAATCCAAGACACCCATGACATATGCAAGAAGGCACTCCTCTAGATTATCATCCTTGAAACAATCAAAATTGCCCACAAACCTCCAAGAGGGAGAAAAAGAGATGCTACAGGAAAAACATGGTGTGCTACAAGAAAGACAGGGGGTGCTACAGGAAAGAAAAAGACTGCTACAGGAAAGGAAGAAAATTATATATTAAGAGCATAATGCACAAGGGGCCCGAACACAAGACACCAATGAAAGGGCAGAGTGCCCAAATTAAAGAACAAAAGGCTCAAATAGAAGGGCATAATGCCCAAATTGAAGAACCAAAGGCACAAATAGAAGGGAAAAGTTCCCAAATTGAAGAACCAAAGGCACAAATAGAAGGGTAGAGTGCCCAAATTGAAGAAAAAGGGTACAAATAGAAGGGAAGAGTGCCCAAATTGAAAAACAAGAGGTATAAGTGGAGGCACAAATTGTAGGACAACATCCACAAGAAGAAGCAACCTCTCCACAAACTTTCCAGAAAGACATTATAGAGCTCCAACAACCTATCCCAAAACCTAGTTTAAGCTCTTTTTATAAGTTCATTGAAGGAGGGAGGTTGATCCCTCAAATTTTCTCCACTCCTCTCTTTTATGAGATAGAAAGAAAAAGGGGGTGCACCCACAAGTGGATGCAAATTGCAAAATCCAGAAATGTTGAAGATGTGGGACTAATGGAGAAAAAATCAGTGAGATGGGGGGAGAACCTAGCTTATGTGAGAATCAGAGAGTAAGTATTGAAAGAATAGTTGTAGGAGGCACAAGAAGAGAACACAATACTGATGGGGCAATTACAACAAAAGGACAAACAAATGGCGACTATGGCAGATCTTTGCATGGAGGAAATACAATATAGACACCCTTAAAATTATTATGCCATCTATTTAAAAGAGAAATGGTTATAGTTTCATATCAAAACCTTAGCATGACATGGTTCATTTCCATTTCAAAACTATAGGCAATTCATTGATTTCTGCAGACAAACTTGTATGGAAGAGAGAGCTATATTGGCATAATTATACATGCACAACCTCATTCTGACTGACATGAACATATGGGACCCAAATTATAGGTTGGGTGATATGCAGTTGATGGCCTTAGCCTCTTGGGTGAAAAATGAAGAAAAAAGGGCAGAGGAAGTTAAGAGGGTGATGAAGAGAGAAGAAAGAGAACCCCTTCAAATCAGGGAAAAACTCATCAGCCCTAGAGGTGTCATAAAAAATCACGAGATGATCTCCAATGATGCTAACCTTGCAGATAAATACCTTGACACCCAAGCACAAGAAATTAAAATTTTTGGTGACATCTCCAGATTACTGGGAGAGGAGAGTGTAATGGCATGCCAAAGAAGATGGCATCGTATGCCACTTAGCTTAAAGAACCCAGAGTACCATTTTCCAGAGAGATTGAGAGATGCCTTGGAAAGAGCACCATTCTATAAAAGAGCAGTGTAGAGAATGAAAATTTAATGGCTAGGAGTAAAGTTAAGCCCACCTTTGCTGCTAGGGATACATGAAGGAAGAGAGAAAACTGAGGATCAGAAGGAATGGGAAGAAGAAGAAAATAATGCAGGGTTTTACCCACTAGAAGGAACCCCTTCAATGCTACCTTGGGATGTCAAAGAATCTACCAGAGCTTTGAAGGAAAGCAGGAGTGAGGACTAAGTTACTCAGAGGATGAGCAAACATTTCAGTTGGGGGGTGATGATGAGGGAAATCATTAGGTATATTTTAAGGGGTTATAATTTCGCCTTTTTAGCTTATTTACTCTATCTCTCACACATTTGATTACAATTTTTCATATTTTTCTTAGCGAGAATGGTGTAAAAATATTGTCACGAATTGAAGCCTAACATGGTTTAATTACATGAAATGAAGGAAATAATGTTATTTTTGAGTGAAATTCCACATCAGGGATCGAATTAGACAAAAAGGAGCAATCAAAGCACGGTTGACCACCTTCTTAACTCCTAGAGTCAACCAATATCTCCTCAGATCCTCCTCCAACAATTCAAAGTCAAAGGCAGTCGAGAAAGTGGATGTTAAGAGGGAGCCAAGCTCCACTTCTCTCGAATATCAAGGGGAAAAATACCTACTTTTTAGGGAGTCGTTGGTAGCTACCCTTTTGTATAAATAGATAAGAGAAAGAGCTCACTAGGATTCATATTTTATATGCATCTAGAGAACTCTTGGCTCTATGTTAGATATTTTTTATTATCATTGTTAATGTAAGAGAATATTTATGAAATAAGAACGAGAAGTTGGTCTATTTATCACTGAGTTTATTTCAGAGGACTGAAGCTTTTGGGTTAGGGCCCAATCCATGAGATGCAGTATCTCTTGTGTACATTTGTGTTTTTCCTTTATGCTTCAGTGGTTGGTTAATTTCATTGCATTTTGGTAGAATTTAAAACATCAAAATTGTGTTGATAGACTCCCTCTCTCACGTATTCCATTGGAGCTTAAGGAGGAAGGAATTCCACTACAGATAAAACATATTCAGTTTCTGATTTCTTGGAAAAATTAATATATAGTTCAATTTTTTTATCATGATTATGTTGTGGATTAGAGGTTAGATTTATTTTTTAAGTGAATGAGTAGTTTAAGTTAAATTCAACTCATCTTTTCCATTGTTTACATGATAGTTTGTTAATGATAAAGGAATGAGTGGATGTATTGGTTGTAGGTTTGGCTATAGTAGCAGAGAAGGACTCCTTGTTACACGTTATTTTGTCACCATGACATTTGACTGTCTATATAGGTCTATCACTACCTATATTTTACTCCCTTAGAAGTAAAAAACCATAATGTTCCTAAACCAAGTCTTGGAATTGGAGAAAAGCTCATTAAAACCCTTAAAAGTCTACCTCCGCACTTTTTATAGCCTTTTCTTGTGGGTCAGTGGATACTTGGTATATAAACTGCGGCAGATCCCGCATGTTCTGCTACTAAAACCCACGGACCCCCATAAAAGTCAAATAAAAAGAAAAAGTAAGTTCTAGAAGCCTAGATGGTCGAATATTCTCCCAAATGGAAGCTTCTAGAGGCACGATCAATTCGAGATTTATCCCTCTACTCATGGAGCTTTATCCCTCCACTCATGGAGTTTGTCCCTTGGTCTATGGAGCTCAAATCCCTTCATGAGAGGAATTCATCCCCCTCTTCATGGAACTGAAACTACCTCCATTTCCCTATAAATTGAGCTCATGTTTTAGTCTCAAGGGTGGACTAGAGATGGTACATTTTGGGAATGATAGACTATAGCTAATTGTTGAAGAAATTATTAAGAGAGAATACTCTCTATATTAGTTTCCTTTGACATGAGAATGATCAAATTCTCATGTTCATAACTCTATACTAGTATTCAGAGAGGGAAGATTTTCAAACCGAAGGAGGAACGATTGTTCAGGACCACGGAAGAACCTGTATGACATCAAGGCGACAGGTTGTAAGGTTACTTCTTTTCATATAAGTTAATACAAATGGATTTCATTTTCTCATTGAGTTGTTCTTGTATCTATTTGAGTAATTGTTGTGGAGGTAAATCCCCTCTGTGGACAGAGGCGATCCCTACTAGCCCAGACCGGGTCTAGCAACAATTGTTCACGCTATAGTGCAGGTTCCTAATTGCAAATAAATCAACTAGCGATGAAGGCTTACCTGGAATCCAACACTGTCGCTTGTAAAGAAAGTAGCGCTCCCGTTCCTTAGCTCCGGCAGATCACAATCCTCACGATCTCCGTGATCGGACACCTGCACACGCAAGAAACAAAACAAATGCAAGCGTAAAATCCAGTATATGCAACTATATGTCAGTCAGAGAAGACATAACTCATCATTATAATAAAAAACAAGAGTGGAACCATAACCAATAGTCACTTATCATTAATCAATCAAAGAAGAATACAACCATAGCCCTGACGCTGAATTCTCCTTCAGAGGGTCACCAGTGGAACACATCTCGAAAAAGCCTGTCGGGGATGGGACAAACCTCTCTCTTCGGATGTCTCAGCAATAATCTCCTTGCTTGGATTTGGCCTTAAGGGAATGAATCAAGGCTCTTGCAGCATAAGGCTCTGATGGCTCCTAGGAACTTGGAGACTAGCTTGCAAAGGAGATGAGCAAGCTTTTATAGATGGAGGAAGGGGAGTTGGGATCCCTATAATCATGGGATTGGCCCTATCCTCAAGGAAGCTTCCATGAGAGGTGGCAAACCACTTCCTCTACACGGAGATCTGGAGCCAAACCTCATAACTCAAATTAGATACCAGTTTATGAATTGGTTAGGATGAAACTTCCACCATTTATTTTTTAAAAACACTCCTTAAAATGGCTGGCGCGAGTGTGACTCTGAGACAGAGCGCCAATTGGCACGCCCTATTTGAAGGATTTCCCCCATTGGCACGGGTACTGAACCGTATTCCCGCCCCAATGCAAAAATGGGTGTTTTTAGGGTTTTTTACAAGGAGTTGTCTTCAGGGCAGTGAAATCTCATGTTTAGAGGGATGTCATGAAAGTGGTTTGAAGTCATCCTTGCTCTCGGGCAGAGAGAGAGAGAGGGGTGAAATGCTTTACGAGAACATGTCCAACTGAAAACACCGCCGTCGGAAAACCTGCGTAGAGAAGTACAAATGATATCTCAAATAAATGATATATACGTGGTATGGGCACAACCATCCATAACAGAGTATGTAATAACCCAGATCCAAGGCATGGACGAAGCCATCCAGTGAGGATCGGTAAATAGACTCAGGTATGGTCGCAACCATCCAATCAGTGAGTCATGTAACTAATCATAATAATCCACAAAATCACAGCCTGGATTATAACAGACAGAATCCAGGGTCTTGCGCTCCATCTTGACTCAAACAAAGTACAAGTTCAAGCATGCGAATAAGTGAGCTGAAGTCAAACATGCAAGAACATCGTCTGATTACCAGCCAATGATGAAAGTTGTTAACAGACGCGAGAGGTACCACCATTAATGCCAATGGTCCTCAAGGTACTATAGGTACAATCTACGGCATGTGAACAATGAGCTGACGTCGAACACCTGCAGAATCACTCAATCAGAAGCCAGTGATGAAAACCTCACGTCGAACGCGAAGAACCTGCCATTGAGGCATGCAGGCTCCAAGGTACGAGAAGGGAGTCTTTGGATCAGCTTCCTGGATAATGAGCTGAAGTCGACAGGAAGTGACCTTGATCGAAGGTGGGCTATAGTGTTTCCCACATCATCGACGCGAGACAGAGGAACATAATGTCTTTGTGAATCAGGATTAGATGAGAATCAGAGGAAGGTTGAAATTTGCAGAGGTCAACTTCTCTTGAACATATGGTGGCACGATAGTGGATTTGGCAGTATTTGACATCAAAAGATCAAAGGTCATGATGACGAGGCAAAGAGAAGATGAGAGGTCAAAAGGGATCACCCAAACCCACGGAGGCAAGTGGAAAACGAGATGAGATGTCCCCAACCCGACACGAATGCAGACAAGTGCCATGTTCAAGAGCGACATACTGCCGACACGACAATGATGTTAGTTCCATTTTCCCCACCATTTCGGTGAGTACCTCTTTATTTTTACACAAGCTTGAAGAGGATACCATATGCTTGTAATATAAGTCCGTCCTTCGGACGGATCCATCCTAGTACATTTAACGAGCCCTAGGAAAGAAAGACCTGAGTAGCGTCATTATGACTGAATCTGATGTCATCAGGGTTTAACGAGTTTGACAAAGGAAGAACTCGATGTCTTTTCATGTTTAGAGAGTTTGAAAAGACAGCAGAAAAGTAAACTCCAACGGTCCCTTTTCGTAAATAGTTCCTCAGATCCGAAAAGGTAGAAAACTATGTCTGAGAAAACCTCCTAGTCACAATAGGCTAGGGTATTTCAGTTGTGGGAAGGGACAACATTGCCATATAAGGAGCGCCAACATTTCCAAAAGGAGGAAAAGGACCAGGATTCCCTTCGGATGGGATTCCTTGGTTGGTGAACTTCGGAAAATTTTCCATCGGATACGACCCAAAACAATAGCCTAAGGAAACTAACTTTAACTAGGAATATTTTGTGGGCAGTTAATTTTTTTTTAAAATTGAAACAAAACTCTATTGTTTCAAATTTTAAGAGTCAAGAAATGAGTAAAAGATGACTCTATCTCTTTCAGTTTGGAAACAAGTGTGAAATGAAAAGCGCTTGACGATATTTTCAAATTTAGGGAGTCGAGATAACATCAAAATGATTACTCAGAGATACTAGGCAAGATTGCCAAATACTTAGTGAACTACAATATACACCTTGGTTTCAAAATGAAAGAGAAATCAACCAAACTTATAGATATCAGACAAATAGAATATATTTCGATGTATCACGGGTATAGGGCGGCAGACTCGGCTTCCTATGGATAAAGGATAGCAACCTAGTGGGGTCTCCCTTTATATACTCGATGTTACGAGGAGCACAAGTCCGTACTAGTGCTGTCTAAATCCAAGAGGCGAACGACAACTACTAGGTTTAATGGCGCCGGAACACGTCACTAGCCTAGACCTCTAAATATTTTGTTAATGTTTCAATGCTTCCTTAGGTTAATTTAATGAATTTTAAGATTGATCTTCAATTATTTCTCGGTTTCAGGCCCTACCGAATGTCATCTGAAAATCTCCTGTATGCAGCTATATGAGAAAAGAAAACTTTCAATTCGATGAATGCTATCTAGTTAAGGGAAGAGTTTCAAACAATGATGCAACATACAACAACACTGCAAACGAAATTTTTCCAAACTAGATGACTTTCACTATCCAAAAGTAATCTCAAACATTCAACGATGCAAATAATGCAATGTAATCTATGCAAAATCCTCTTTTCCGAAAACCATGCAATTGTAATCTATGCACAATTTCCTTTTTTTTTCAAATGATAAGAATTCACTCAATGCATTTTTCGATGAAATGAGAATCTACTTAATGCACGCTTTTAATGAAAGAGAATGCACTCAAAGCGATTTCTAGTTTTCGATCATTAAACAATGTAATCTAAGTTCAATGATGGATCTCAAAAATACTTTTCAATGCAATGTGATCTAGTGCATTTAAAAAAAAAGAACACTTTGAGATGAAAACTAAATAAACGCAAATCATCTTAATGAAGGATGAATGCAAAAGAGATGTAAACAAACACTAAGAATGCAATCATTGTTTCAAACACTTTGTAACGAAATCCCTCAAAAGGCGACAAGACATATGAGGTCAAACACAAAGAGGAATTCCAAAGCAAGAGATCAAAACAAGGCATTCATTCCCTTTTACACCAAACAATCATGGAAAGAAGACATTTCAAATAATGAGCAATGTAATCTATGCTCATACAGTGAAAAGACCGGAAGGGAAAGACACACTAGTGAAGGATTTAGGGAAAAAATCTCAATTTTCACACACTCTGAAATTGGCCTGACTTTTTCATTGACAACTAGCGCCAACTGGCGCGACTTGCTCACTGACAACTAGCGCCAACGCCTGAAAATGAAAAAACAAAGAATTTCTCCCAACCAAGACCAGACTCACCACTTCAAGCAAGATCTAAAACAAACCCAGAAGCAAAGTACTGACCAAAAGAAACTTCTAAACAAGGGTAAACCCGAGCACCTACAGGAGATGGCGCGACTGTTTGGCTGTAATCCGCGCCAGACAGAGAATGGCGCGAGTGATGAACTGGAAACCTGCGCCAACTGGCGCGACTGTCAGGGCTAAACTCGCACCAATCAAGCCAACTATGAAAAGGTGAAAATTCGAAAAGCAGAGGTCAGATCTGATCCTCTGGGGCTGAACCAAAAGCCAAACACAAAAAGAGCCAGCCAAAATAGCCGATCAAGCAAGCAGAATCGAGAAACAACCGAAAAGACAAGACAATACTCCAAGCGTTCAGTTCATAAACTAAACCGGAGATTGACTGAAGCAGCTTTGATCTACTTTGCTAATGCAGAGCAATAGCGTTTCGAAGGCTATCTGGCTAACTTCAGGCTCTGTCTGTAGCTTACAAAGCAGAACAACAACAAGCTAGATGATCCCCAGTGGAGTCATCGTTGCACGGCCAGGAGAGGTAAATCCCCTCATGGGATGGAGATGGTCTACCCCAGCCCGAGGCCAGGGTCTGTGGCAATCATTCCTTCTCTTAGTGGGTTCTGATTGCAAATAAACCAACTAGCGATGAGAGCTTACACCGGAATCCAACGCGTAGCTTGTAGAAAAGAGTAGCGCTCCCGTTCCTTAGCTCCGGAAGATCACAATCCTCACGATCTCCGTGATCGGACACCTGCACACGCAAGAAACAAAACAAACGCAAGCGTAAAATCCAGTATATGCAACTATATGTCAGTCAGAGAAGACATAAATCATCATCATAATCAACAACGGGAGTGGAACCATAGCCAATAGTCGCTTATCATTAATTAATCAAAGAAGAATACAACCATAGCCCTGACGCTGAATTCTCCTTCGGAGGGTCGCCAGCGGAACACGTCTTGAAAAATCCTGTCGGGGATGGGACAAACCTTTCTCTTCGAATGTCTCGACAATAATCTCCTTGCTTGGATTTGGCCTTAAGGGAATGAATCAAGGCTCTTGCAGCATAAGGCTCTGATGGCTCTTGGGAACTTGGAGACTAGCTTGCAAAGGAGATGAGCAAGCTTTTATAGATGGAGTAAGGGGAGTTGGGATCCCTATAATCATGGGATTGGCCCTATCCTCAAGGAAGCTTCCATGAGAGGTGGCAAACCACTTCCTTTACATGGAGATCCGAAGCCAAACCTCCCAACTCAAATTAGATACCAGTTTGTGAATTGGTTAGGATGAAACTTCCGCCATTTATTTTTAAAAAAAACTCCTTAAAATGGCTGGCGCGAGTGCGACTCTGAGACAGAGCGCCAATTGGCGCGCCCTATTTGAAGGATTTCCCCCATTGGCGCGGGTACTGAACTGTATTCCCGCGCCAATGCAAAAATGGGTGTTTTTAGGGTTTTTTACAAGGAGTTGTCTTCAGGGCAATGAAAGCTCATGTTCAGAGGGATGTCATGAAAGTGGTTTGAAGTCATGTCACTGTTCACAGGTCACGGAGTGAGCCCTCCAATTGTGCGGGATGGGGAATTGCAGGGACGGTGAAAAATTATTGTGTAACAATAATTCAATTCTTAGATTCCTTGATCACTAAGATAGACTAGTGTTTTCTCAATTATTATATCTTGCAGGTGCTTTGATCTTTCCTCTGTCTTTGATTGCAGGTTCTACTTACTGAAGAAGACACTTTGGAGCAACTGGATAAAAGATTGCATTGAGCATTGGAATTTAGGTAGGGGCATGTCCTCTTTCTTTGATTATAATAATTTTGTATTGCAAATAGTATAGAGAAAATGATTTACAATTGGATGTTTGTTTCTATATATTCATAGAATACTAGGGAGATTGCTCTTGTCCGCATAAAAAATGGCGACTCCAATGGGGATCGAACCCAGAATCTCTGGTTTTGCAGGCCCATGAGGATATTTCTTTTACTGTGTCAACCTCATTAAAAAATGAAACAAGCCCATGAGGAGAGTTCCTTTTAGTGTGTCAACCTCGTTAAAAAATGAATTTGGAAATGAGGATGGTTCTTTTACTGTGTCAACCTGGTTAAAAAATGAAACATGTCTACGAGGATAGTTCCTTTTACTGTGTCAACCTCGTTAAAAAATGAATAAGTGGGTTATGAGAATAGTTATTTTACTGTGTCAACCTCGTTAAAAAATGAAACATACCCATGAGGATAGTTCTTTTACTGTGTCAACCTTGTTAAAAAAATGAAACATGCGCATGAGGATAGTTATTTTACTATGTCAACCTCCTTAAAAAATGAAATAGTCCCATGAGGAGAGTTCCTTTTAGTGTGTTAACCTCGTTAAAAAATGAATCAGGAAATGAGCATATTTCTTTCCCTGTGTCAAGCTCATTAAAAAATGAAACAAATCCTCTCCTAATTAAGTCGAGTCTTTGACTAGATCTCGTAAGTGTCAAGTCGAGTCTTTCATCTGATCTCGTAAATGAACCTTCATTCCATCCAGTTATTAGTAACCAGTAGTGTACTTAGTTGAATGAAATGAAGCGGGGGCATGCACTCTAGCAGGTTACCCTTGGGGGGCATTGAAACTTATCTCAAGCATGATTTTTCCTTTGTTTCAAGCTTGTGTAAAAATGAAACAAACCTCTCTCAAGCACAGTTTTCCTACGTTTCAAGCTTGTGTAAAAATGAAACCACTCTCAAGCAAAGTTTTCTTTATTTCAAGCTTGTGTAAAAATGAAACCTATCTTGAGTCCATTTCAGTTATTATTTTCAAGACTCATTAAACTCATGAAAATCTCGAGATTATTTTGCTAGTTTTCATTCTTGTAAAACACATGAAAATTCTGATTTATTTCCGTCTTTTCTTGCTCGTAAATTAAATTGAAAGTCGGCCATATTGAGTGTACTTTTATCACTTTTTCGGGCTCTGGAAAATTACGAAAAAGAGAAACCCTGGAGTTCTCTTTTAAGCCCTTTTCAGACTCTCTAAATATGAAAATATCGTCGAGTACTTGACTATTTGAACTCGTTAAAGGAAATGAACAGTCGTCCCTTTAGTATAAGTTTACCCATTTTTCGGACTAAAATGGACTATTTATGAAAAAGGTATACGTTGACTAATCATGGTCAATAGAGTTCTCTCTTGTATTATTTTATCCTTTTTCGAGCTTGAGAGACTAAAAATGAAAAACTTTGAGTTTCTCCAATATTGGGCTCGTTAAAATTTATCAGTAAAGGACCTGTCGATTACAAATAGGACCGAACCACTCCTTCTTAGGGTTCAATTTTAATACTAAGATGGACTCATCTTAAGGATGAGATTATACAAACAAGCAAATTTTATCCTCCTCAAGCTAGTCAAAAATAAAAAGGTACTTTCCAGTAATGGTGGGGGAAAAAAGAGAAAAAGAATCCAGCTTTTACCCTTGTTTAAAAGCAGCATACTACTCTTGAACATGACACTTTTGTCACATGTGTACATAGGTTGGGAAATCCTTTGTCTAACAGTTAATCAAACCACATTGAAAGTCTTTAGCTAGTTTCTGGGTATTATATTTAGGTCAATTTCTGCCAAACCATATTTAGTGTCGTTCAAATTTCTGTTCATTGGAAACATTTATCTCCACTCGCGTTGACCATCCCTGAGTCAGTCCTTGCAAATATTTTTTCAAAACTTGATCTAATGGTTTCGTGTCGTGGGTTTTCCTACGATAGGTGACTTTCTATCGATGACAGCTCATCATCCAGAAATTTGATCTAGAATCCTATCAGTACAGTGGGATCTGCATGCCCTAATGGCAAGTTTCTCACCTTCGACGACAGGTTGCATGATTGACCTTCGATCGAAATATTCTAGGAAGTGTTACTCTTCAAATTAATCATTCACACTTCATAGATTGTATTGAGTACTTTGAGAGCCATTTTCGTTATTGGTGGTTTCTCTCACACTTGTTAACAATTTACATCATTGACTGGTAATCAAGTGGTTTCTACCATGTTTTACTTCGACACAATCAATCGCATGGATAGAATCGTACTAGTTCGGGAAGCGGAAATCAATACCTTGGATCTAGTTTCCACCATCCAGGCTGCAAGGAGTTTTATTATTCATGATACAGTAGACTACTTATGGCAGATGTTTGTGCCCATACTGTGTCTACTTTTGATGTAATATTAAAATCATATCTATACCAGAACATTTAGTTAGTTTTGATTTGAGTATGGGAATGCCTACCTCAGTGATGATATATATGTTTGCATTAAACATTTTTACAGGCTTTCGATCGGTGTTTCCACAATCCAATCCTTGGAATGATAAATCACTTCACTCTTCAGAACAACCTCAAACTTCGAACTTTAGGGGCCAATCTGTTACAAGTTAGTTTTTCACCATGAAATTTGACTGTCTGTATAGGTCTATCACTACCTATATTGTACTCCCTTAGAAGTAAAAAACCATAATGTTCCTAAACCAAGTCTTGGAATTGGAGAAAATCTCATTAAAACCATTAAAAGTCTACCTCCGCACTTATTCTAGCCTTTTCCTGCGGGTCCACAGATACTTGGTCTATAAAATGCCGTAGCTCCCGCACGTTCTGCTACTAAATCCTGCGGGCTGGTCGAATATTCTCCCAATTGGAAGCTTCTAGAGGCGCGATCAGTTCGAGATTTATCCCTCTACTCATGGAGCTTTATCCCTCCACTCATGGAGTTTATCCCTTGGTATATGGAGCTCAAATCATTTCATGAGAGGAATCCATCCCCCTCTTCATGGAACTGAAAATACCTCCATTTCCCTATAAATTGAGCTCATTTTTCAGTCTCAAGTGTGGAATAGAGATGGTACTTTTTGGGAATGATAGACTATAGCTAATTGCTGAAGAAATTCTTAAGAGAGCATACTCTCTATATTATTTTCCTTTGACGTGAGAATGATCACAATCTCATGTTCATAACTCTATACTAGTATTCAGAGTGGGAAGCTTGTCAAATCGGAGGAGGAACGATTGTTCAGGACCCCGGAAGAACCTGTATGACATCAAGGCGAAAAGTTGTAAGGTTACTTCTTTTCATACAAGTTAATAAAAATGGATTTCATTTTCTCATTGAGTTGTTCTTGTATCTATTTGAGTAATTCAATTCTTATACTCCTTGATCACTAAGATAGATTAGCGTTTTCTCAACTATTATATCTTGTAGGTGCTTTGATCTTTCGTCTATATTTTATTGTAGGTTCTACTTATTGAAGAAGCCTCTTTGGAGCAACTGGATAAAATATTGCATCGAGCGTTGGAATTTAGGTAGGGGCATTTCCTCTTTCTTTGATTATAATAATTTTGAATTGCAAATAGTCTAGAGAAAATGATTTACAATTGGATGTTTGTTTCTAGATATTCATAGAATACTAGGGAGATCACACTTTTCTGCAAGAGGGATTTGTCCACATAACACCCCTTTTAGTACTAGCACTTTGGGTTTCAACCCTCCTTCAGTCACCTTCCATTCTGTCACCCACAACCCTGTTTTGGAGACCATCATCACACCCACCAAGAGCAGCCTTTTTGGTGCAAGATAGGAATTTTGATGGTTCTGAGATTTTCCAAGGGGGTTGGTAATATTCTATTTCCTTAGATCCACCTTTCCCTCACTCTTCCTAACCTCCTTTCCACCATTTCTGGCCTCCAAACTCTCTCGACTTGTTTCCTGTAGCATTACAGGACTTCCTGTAGCAAAACTGGTCAATCTTGTAGCAGCTTCCTGTAGCAGCTTTGGGAGCCTTCTCCTTCACTTCAAAATCACTCCTCCACCTCACCTAAGCCTAGAAAAGACATTATTGGACCCCTGGCTCTGAATCCTTGGTTCAGGGACACCGTTAGGACACCCAAACTCCCTCTTCTCTTGCTATAAAACAAAGTAAGTTGAGTGTGATTAGTCAATCATAGAATACATAATTAGCACAATAGATAGCATGAAATAGATATAAGTAAATCAGTCATTGATTTAGTGTGTGTGAAAATATATATTAATTCCATTTTTGTAAATCAATTATGTAGTGTATAAGTTTAATGCAATCTAGTATAATTTCCCTACTTTTAATTAGAATAAGAGTTATCCTTTTCCATTTCAAAAGTATTCATTAAATACATAAATGAGTGAAATATAGTGTAGCTTCCGTTCTTGCCAAAATAGTAGTGGTTATGATCTTCTTTCAGTTTTAGGTTGCAATTAGAAGTGTCACAGACTTCCTCTTTCAGAGTATCCCTAGTTACTAGCACCTCATGGTAGAACTAAGATGAAGATGGCATAAGTAGAGATCATTTGCTGTACATATAGCACTGTCACCTCCAATTTTGTATGAACCCTGGGTTGATAACTAAATTTGAGTAGCCTCTGGTAGTTTCAGCACTCTTGGTGCAATATTAGAGCTCACCAAGGAGCATGATGATTAGGTTGATGCTTAACATTAATTAAAGACTACCATAGATGGTAAACTCAACGAGGTAGCTGCATGAACCGAGGAGGATGTGAAGAAAATGGCTAGGTATATTACTAAGGATAATTTAGTGGCGCCACTATGAGGTTAAGTAGTCAAGAGGGCTCACAGTAGGTTGATGCCTTAGTAAGGGAAACATGATGCTTCAAGCTTATAGAAGGTGACCAATATTGAGCAGGATGCACTAATTTCCCAAAGAAAATATATCCACGGTTTCCCTATAGATTCCAAAGACTTGATAGATGATATAGAGGAGGAGGTTCAATGGAAGAGCCAATGAATCTTAGATTTTAAATTTCTCTCTTTGTTTAAGGGGTGGGTCGATGATTTAAGTTATTTAAAAACTTAAGATTCCAAGTAGTTTTGTTTAATAGAAACATAATGGATAACAAAGACAATGATGGCCCAAGCTATAAAACTAGAGAGAGACGAAATAAAAGATCAAGCACAAGATTCACATATTTGAGGGAAAATACCTCAAGCACACGATTCACATATGGAGTGGGTATTTATGTTACCCAACTGCATCATGAAGACAAAATTAATGATGAGGAAGAATGTTGTTGTGGCTTGGGAGAGATCCATGAAAAAATCCATCATTCAAAACCATCAAAACAACACCGTGAAGCCTTATTAGAAGGAGAAGAAGTTGGAAATTGCAAGAAAGAATTCCTTCAACCTCCATTTGAATTTGTTTCTCTTTATTTTCTTTATGTTTCATTACTAGTGAAACCATATAAATTAAATGGATGGTAAACACTAGTAGATGTCAATCCATGACAAACATAAAAAAAATGCTTATCCCATGATATATCTGACATTTCTCACATTAAAAAAACCATAAAAATTAACTACATTATGATTTTATTTAATTTATTATTATCGTTATTATTATTTATAAATAAATTAATATATAATTTAAATTATATTATTATTATCACTAAAATTACTTATAAATATATTAAAATATAATTTAAACATATGTACACTTTAAAAAAAATGTAACAATGTTTTTAACCATGGAGATTCACCCTATTTTATTAGGTAAATAACTCTTGTAATAATACCATGGTTTATCAATACCACATGCACAATATGACATGTATTGATATTGCATTTTCATTAATTAATAAAATGAGTTTTGTAACCCATAAGAACTCACTAGCCCACTAATAGCTGTTATAGCATGATTTTTCACCCTCATGTGATTCATGATTGTCTCTTTGGCCTTGGGCACCCATTCCCACAGACTTGAACAAAATTCATAAAAAACAGTGTTAAAAATCCCATACGCGGGTATGCCCAGACTTTTCCGCGTGTATACGCGAGTCCATACACACTTTTCCGCGTATGCCATTAAAATCATTCAAAAATATATAAAATTCCCTATTTTCGGGCTGGGTTGATGGTTACTCCAGTAGTTCAACCATCCCAGCACGTGGCCAACTGTTTCCAACTGATTGAAACTACTTTGAGGGAGTATAAAAGCCCCTCATGTGCATAGCCTAAGGGAGAGAGAAATTTATAGACATTATACTCTGTTGGAATCCCAATTCAAGTCTGATTTCCTATGCCTCCTGCACTTTCCTAGATTTTTACAGGAAACCCTGGTTTCCTGGAGATGTTCATTCGTTTATATGTCATCTCGTGTGCACAAGTCTTGAAAGTATCCTAGCGAGGCAAGGGCGGGACGGATCCGGATGACGGTCTGTTCGAAGATTGTGGAAGGATTCAGGTGATCTCTCCACTTTTTATTACTATACATGCTGTTCGTAATGAAGAAGAACCATCTTGTTCCTGAATTCACGTGTTAATATCTGCTCGCATATGTGAAAAGATTATTATTTAAGCATTTATTATTGTTTATATGATGTTTCACATGGATTTCACTGACATTTAGGATAAATATATGTTGTACAACTAGATTTCCGTGCACGTTCTTTCTTGGTTTTCAGGTTGAGGAGGAAGAAGGGTTGCTGGGGGTTTGGACCCCGCGGGATCTACATCAAACGTAGGATTACGGGTGAGTTCTACTATCGATGTTATCTAGTTTTTAGCATACAAGT
This sequence comes from Pinus albicaulis, assembly GCA_034641835.2. Taxonomy (NCBI): domain Eukaryota; kingdom Viridiplantae; phylum Streptophyta; class Pinopsida; order Pinales; family Pinaceae; genus Pinus; species Pinus albicaulis. The sequence goes on along the minus strand of CM076576.1, from coordinate 5,069,784 downwards.
GTGGTTGTGTGAGTCCTTCTTGAGTAGCATGCCCTGATCTATGGAGGTTTTGACCCAACAAACCTCTAGGGAGTTATTTCCCGAAACAATAGCAAACCTCCCACTAGCAGTAAAACAAACCTCCCCATAGTCTGTGTTCACAATAGGGGGATTTGAAGTGGTCTCTCAACGATTTCACATATCTCATATCACCAAATGATTTCACATATCTAGGATTGCAATTGAGCTGCCCCTAGACTCTATTTTGAATTTTTTATTAGTCAATTAATTAAATTTATTCGTAAACAAATACAATGGGATAAACCCTTTAATAAATAAATGAAAATTGATTCAACCCATAAATTTTTATTTAATATATATTAAAAATAGTTAGACATTTATAAAAATTAATATAGAATCATTTAATTATTACACGATTCTTTGAAAAATAAGAACCATGTATTTATATTACCTAGGTATAATTTTTTATTACAAAATTTGGTTTAAGCACATAAAATGAAATGAATTTTAGCAAATAAATTAAATTATAGTAAACAAAATTATACAATTTTACTTAATATCAACAAGAAATCAATGAAAAAATATTAATTATAAATGAAAATGGTTATGAATTCAAACAAAAAATAATTAAGTAAATAAAACAACTCCATTTTTAATATTATATGTTTTTAGGGAATATATTCAACTTATCTTTCTTGGCAAAAACAACTACCTTTAAAATATATCTATTATACTTTGTAACATTATAATAAGACATTATTTTTTTCGCTCGGTAGGATTAGATTCTCCACTTCCACAATGCTAAATTTAGATTAGCAAAATACCTTAATATACCAATTAGTATAACCCAAATTAACTGAATTCTAAACCTTAACACAAACTTAAATTCATTATATTTACTTTAATGTAACTATATTTAAACTAAGTAATTAGTACTAGCCACTATGTATACCTATTTACATATATCTTCACATTTTTATTATTTCTATATTTATTTTTTTAAATTTATCATACTATTTGAATATTTAGAACCTTTCTTCCCATATTCTTATTTAGATTTCTTCAATTTATCTTTATTTTTATTTTTTTTTCATTTGTATTTGGAAGAAAGTATTCCTAAACATTTCTCACCATCGAATTATTGTCATTTTATATATTATTATGTATCATTATATATGAGTCATCTGTTTTTTTTAAAGAAAAGAAAGTGTGATTATTAATTTGTGTCTAAAAATATCTATATTATGTTTTAATATTGATTAGTTATTATTATTAATTTTTTATAACTGATTATTTACTAGAAATTGCACCACATGTTGCAAAAGAAATTTCGTAAGGCAATAGCATAGGAAAGAGTAGCCTAGAAGAAATAAGTTGTTGTAGAGAAAGAGCCATCGTGAAGGAATGAAAGGAAAATTTTTCTTCCATGGAAGTAGGTAGCATAGGAAAGAGTAGCCTAGAAGAAATAAGTTGTTGCAGAGAAGGAGACATCGTGAAGGAATGAAAGGTAAATTTTGCCATTGTGAAGGAATAAAAGGCAATTTTTTCTTCCATGGAAGCAGGTCATGGAGGTTTCAAAGATATTGATGATAAGAGTTATAAACCAGGAATTTATATTGAAATAGGAAATTGGGGGTGAAAATCCTTTGGTGATTAATAATCCTCCGAGAAAAGCATGACGTGAGCATGTAACTCAAATAAGCTATTTTAAATACATTCAAGTAGCATAAATGTAAATAAAGACATTATTTATTAACATAAATAGAGTTTACTCCAAGTTCATCTACACACCTAAGCCAATTGCATGCTTGTCAGAAATTGTATGTGAAGAACAATAGTCTTGGTATACAAGAAAGTGAATGTCATTTTAATATAGAGACATTTTTGGAAGGAGATATTGTTCTTTATGTTATGGTTTATTTTCGTAACTCCAAAATTGCTTTAGTCTTTCTCTATATACATAAGAAAAATAAAAATACAAAGTAATTTCACAAATTTAAGTTATAGTTTTATATTTTATAATTACAAATCTTGTTTCTTATTAAAATATTTTACACACATCTATTTATTCAAATAAATAACATTTTGAATATGTTTCCTCCTATAATCTGATTACAAAATTATTATACTCCCTACTAAGTGAAACAACTTTATTAATAAAGAATTGAATGCGAAATTGAAAGATTACTCAAGCGAGAACTACTATAATATATAGAATTGAGTTTTTTATGTATAAATTATTTGTTCTATATGTTGTTCAATTTCCATTACCTATTGTCTTCAAACCCCATGGGGGGGTATTGAACATGGAAGCCAAATTTAGATAAATAAACATTCACATTGTCAACTTGGACAAAAAAAAAAAATTATAATCCTACAATTCTCTTACCTAATCATTTTTTTAAATATATGATGGAGTTCCATTTATTAAAAACAAAGGCAATATTAAGAACCTCCGAGAGTTATAAAAGGTAATTGAAATGAAAAATAAAAAAGCTCCTCATGACAACATACAAATGTTAATCTTAATTGAATCATGTTGAGATTTTCTGTTTTATTAAAATAGTCAAAAATCTCAGTAGGTGACAAAAATTAGGAATTTGTTGCTAGATTAGCTCCAGGTTGTTGGGAGGGAGTTAATGCATCCTAAATTTGATGTGAGAGGATTTATGAGGCAGTTAGATTCTCTTTTCTATATAACAGGTATCCATACGGATTGTTTGGATGGTGTGAGAGGTGTGAGAGTTTGTAATCTCCTGTTTGATTAATAAAGAATTGCCGATGCCTATGTTGTGTGGACGTAGCCCAGAATGGTTGGGTGAACCACGTTAATTGCTGTGTCTTTATGTGCGTGATTGATTTGCTGTGTATTTTTTTTAAGAAATGCTGTGCATCTGATCTCCAACAAGTGGTATCAGAGCATGTTGGAGGCGTGGCGCAGCGGAGGAGTGGCGTTTGAGCGTTGCTTGGTGCTGAGTTAAACCGTGGCGGTGGAGGACCTGCGTATGCCAAAAAAAGAATCAGCGCTGTGAAGCTGACGCTATGGGCCTGTTGAGAGGCCGTGAGGCCAGTGTTCAGATGAGCAACGCGTTGAATGACGTTGATGACCAGTGTTTAGATGAGAAACGACGTTGACAGCGTTGAAATTTAAGTCGATATGCAGTCCTGGTTTATGCCTTTGAACGCCATTTATAAATCGGACAATTATAAATGACAGTCGTATGCCATTTTTTGAACTTTGTGCGTTGAAATTTTTTGAACAGCGTTGCATTTTAAGTCGATATATAACGCTGGTTTATGCGTTGAAAACCAAATCGATTTTAAAGCCATTTATAAAATGCCAATTAGTCAAAGCGGGCCACATCGCTGTTAAGGTGATCATGATTTTCGTAATTTCGTATTAGAACTGGTCTACTTGTAAGAACTCAGAAAATATGTGAGACGTATAAATTTCACTTCATATTTAGATTAAAGTGATTTCTGGTGTGAGTCTTATGCCGTGTTTTCAACGACAATGTTCATGTGTCCATTTGGTGTGTTAATACGAGAGCCATCAAAGAATATTAAAAATCCGCTGTGAGATAAAGTCAGTCTTGCTGGCCAAATAATGTAAATACCATTCGCATATGGTATGAAAGCAAAGGCATATAAGTGCACATTGCAGAAATTTGTATGTGAAGTACAAAGGGCAGATATTTGTTTGTTTTTAAAGGCAAAGGCATTTTTTAAACACAAACTTCATTTATTTAAAGTTGGGTTCTGGAGATTATTGTGTTTTTTTGCTGAAACAAGATGGCGAAAACTCAAAGTGCCCGTTTAGAGAACGATTTGGTTGGAGCCTTGTTGTCTGAGGAGACGAGGAAGAGGTTGAATGCAGACACCTCTACATCAGAGGTAATGATGGCCAGAGGTCACTCGAGAGAGAGACACTCCGGGGGTAAGCATAGCAACTCTCGTTCAAAATCTAAAGGAAAGAAGACAAAGGTGAAGTGCTGGCATTGTGGGAAAGCTAGACACTTGAAGAAGGACTGCTAGAAGCGACAACATCAAACTTCAAAAGCAGATTCTTCGATAGAGAAGAAGGAGGCAAATGCGACAGATACAGGTTCGGCATCTGGTTCAGGTATGAGCGAAAAAGTATTGTCTGTTAATATGTCAAATCATGGTCAACATTGGTTGTTAGATTCTGGTGCATCAAACCACATGTGTATTCATAGAGAATGGTTTAAGACATATAGATCAGTTAATGATGGAGTCGTGTACATGGGTAATGATGTCACATCTAATATTGTTGGGATAGGAAGTATACAACTGCAAATGTTTGATGGGACAACTAGAATGTTAACTGATGTAAGACATGTTCCAGACTTAAGAAAAAATCTAATTTCACTGGGAGCACTTGATACGAATGGATATAAAACTGTAATTCAAGGTGGAGTTATGAAAATCTATAAAGGTATTTTACTAGTAATGAAAGCTAAGAAAGTAGGAAATCTATTTCAGTTAGAAGGAAGTACAGGGTCAGATTTTGTGTCTACTGTGTCTGAACATGACAGTAGTTCCATTCACTTATGGCATCAAAGATTGGGGCATATGAGTGAAAGAGGGTTGAAAATTTTGGCTGATCGCAAGTTACTTCCAAATCTGAAGTCTGGAAAGTTAGATTTCTGTAAACATTGTCTGTTTGGAAAACAAAGTAAACAAAAGTTTAAAACAGGCAAACATACTAGTAAAGGCATACTTGATTATATTCATTCAGATGTTTGGGGTCCAGCCCCTACAGCATCATATGGTGGTTCGTCTTATTTTGTATAATTTATTGATGACTTTTCTAGGAAGGTGTGGGTATACATGATGAAAAAGAAGTCTGATGTTTTTACAATTTTCAAACAGTTTAGAGCATTGGTAGAAAACAACACTGGTAGAACAATAAAGTGTTTAGGAACTGACAATGGTGGTGAGTTTACTTCCAAGGAGTTTGACAGCTATTGCAAGGATGCAGGGATCGAGAGACATAAGACCACGGTTTATACTCCTCAGCAAAATGGAGTTGCTGAACGCATGAACAGGACTCTTCTAGAGAGAGCAAGGAGTATGCTGAGTAACGCCGGGTTGCAAAAGGAGTTGTGGACGGAAGCGGTGGCAATAGCTTGTTATGTGATAAACCGATCTCCATCGACGGCCATAGACTGCAAGATTCCGCAAGAGGTATGGAAAGGACACCCTTGTGACTATTCTAAACTCAGAGTGTTTGGTTGTGATGCATATGCTCTAGTGCCTAAACATCAGCGAACTAAGTTAGATCCAAAGTCTAAAAGGTATATCTTTGTTGGGTATGGTGTTGGAACAAAGGGATATAGATTGTGGGATCCTACTACTCGCAAAATCATCATCAACAGAGATGTAAAGTTTAATGAATCCTCTCTTGTACAGTTAGATGTAGATAGTAGATTGAAACAGGATGATGTATCTGACTTTTAGCACATTCAGTTTGACAACACTTCTAATGATAGTCATGATGACCATAGTTCAGATTCTAGTCATGAATAGGGTTCAGATGTAGGTCATGAACAGGTCTCAGATGGTGGTCATGAAGAAGTTCCTACAGGTGGTAGTCAGCCAATTGTGGAAGCACCAGAAACATCCTTAAGGAGGTCGACAAGAATCAAACGGCCACCGAGAAGGTATGATGATTATGTTACTTCAGTTGCTTTGACCGCTAACGATGATGAACCTCTATGCTATCAGGAAGCTATAGAAGGTTTGAAAAGTGACAAGTGGAAAGCAGCCATGAAGGAAGAAATGATGGCCTTAAGTAAGAATGGCACATGGGATCTGGTTGAGCTTCCGAAAGATAGGAAAACTGTGGGGTGTAAATGGGTTTTCAAGCTGAAACGGGGTGTGAATGATACGGAGGACAGGTACAAAGCGCGACTGGTTGCAAAAGGGTTTTCTCAGAAAGCCGGTATTGAATTTCATGAGATTTTTTCACCAGTGGTTAAAATTGTTTCAATTAGAATTGTGTTAGCATTAGTGGCTTTGCTTGATTTAGAGTTGCAGCAATTAGATGTTAAGACTGCATTTATACATGGTGATTTAGATGAGGAAATTTATATGGAACAAACGGAAGGGTTTGTTCAGCATCGCAATAAGAAATTTGTCTGCAGGCTCAAGAAGTCATTGTATGGTCTGAAGCAGTCGCCTCGACAGTGGTACAAGAAATTTGATTCTTTCCTGTTGAGTCAAAAATATATAAGAAGTGAATATGATCATTGTGTTTACTTTAAGCAGTTAAGTAATGGCATGTTCATTATCTTAGTGTTGTATGTTGACGATATGCTTTTAGCAAGCAAAAGCATTGAAGAAATCAACAGGTTGAAGACTCAGATGGCAAGGACATTTGATATGAAAGATATAGGAGCAGCAAGACAGATTTTGGGCATGGAGATTTTCAGAGACAGGAGCAATGGTAAGCTGTGGCTATCACAACAAAAGTATATTGAGAAAATACTCTTGAGGTTTGGTATGAACAATGTGAAGCCTGTGTCAGTCCCTTTAGCTTCCCATTTTAAGCTTTCTTCCAGTTTATGTCCTAATACAGATGAAGAAAAGGATTATATGTCACGAATTCCATATGCCAATGTAGTAGGATGTTTGATGTATGCGATGGTTTGTACTCAACCAGATATTTCACATGCAGTTGGGGTTGTCAGCAGGTATATGGCAAATCCGGGTAAAGAACACTGGTCAGCAGTGAAATGGGTGCTTCAGTACTTGAGAGGCACAAGTAGTTATTGTATTACTTACAATAAGAGTAGTGAATTTGTTTGCGGATATGTTGATTCCGATTTTGCAGGTGATTTGGATAAAAGAAGGTCAACTTCAGGGTACGTCTTTACTCTTGCAGGTGGAGCTATCAGCTGGATGTCAAAGCTACAGAACATTGTTGCTTTATCCACTACTGAAGCAGAATACATTGCTGCTTCTCATGCTTGCAAAGAGGCGGTTTGGTTGAAAGGTTTTCTTGGTGAATTTGGTAGGTTACAGGACAACATCAGGTTACTTTGTGATAGTCAAAGTGCAATACATTTGGCTAAGAATCCGGCCTATCATAGTAAATCAAAGCATATTCCAATTAAGTACCATTTTTTAAGACAGGTTATCACTGAAAGGGGAGTCTCTCTTGAAAAGGTGCATACAAAGGAGAATTGTGCAGACATGTTCACGAAACCAGTTTTGTTGGAGAAGCTGCGTTGGTGTTTGGCTTCTCTTGGCTTGCAGAAAAGATAAAATAATAAAGAACAGGGCATCAGGCTAATTGTTGTCAAGGTGGAGATTGTTGATATTTTCTGTTTTATTAAAATAGTCAAAAATCTCAGTAGGTGACAAAAATTAGGAATTTGTTGCTAGATTAGCTCCAGGTTGTTGGGAGGGAGTTAATGCATCCTAAATTTGATGTGAGAGGATTTATGAGGCAGTTAGATTCTCTTTGCTATATAACAGGTATCCATACGGATTGTTTGGATGGTGTGAGAGGTGTGAGAGTTTGTAATCTCCTGTTTGATTAATAAAGAATTGCTGATGCCTATGTTGTGTGGACGTAGCCCAGAATGGTTGGGTGAACCACGTTAATTGCTGTGTCTTTATGTGCGTGATTGATTTTCTGTGTATTTGTTTTAAGAAATGCTGTGCATCTGATCTCCAACAAATCATTAAAAAGATAAAAATGGATAATATATTTACTAGTTATATCAATAAAAAGGACCACTTTCACAATCAAATTTCTACATTAATTTAAAAAAATATTATTTTATAAATATATATAATTATAGTTGTATATTTTTAAGATATATATTTGATGATAATAATATTTTTTTTGGGGGAAAAGAAGACTAAGTTGGAACTAAATGGATTTGGTGAATTGCATAGAGATTTAGTACATTAGGGCACATTAAGTGAAAGGGCACTAGTGTTCCTTACCTCCAAATGTAGTATAGTGTGATGCATCAATATAAAAAACCCTGCACCTACTTAGAATTTTTAGTTCAAAATTTTAGTCCTATATATATATATATATATATATTTCAGAATATATAACTTCTCCCGCAGAGCAACTTTCTATTAATATTTCAGAATGATATATATATATATATATATATATATATATATATATATATATGACTAAAATTTTGAACTAAAAATTCTAAATAGGTGCAGGGTTTTTTATATTGATGCATCACACTATACTACATTTGGAAAAAATATATTATAAAATGTATTTATTTTAAATGAAAAAAAAATGAGAAGAGCATTAAAGGAAAATAGAGAGCCTAAAGGAATGTGGAGGTACAAAATAGAGAGCATGAAGGAGATGTATAGGTACAAAATAGAGAGCTTGAAAGAGATGTCGATGTACCTAGAAATGATGAGGAAATGAGAGATGTAGAGGAACTTGTCAATGAGAATATTGACCACACAAATGAAGTCACCATTTTTTTCAATGTACATGTCAAGTTCAAATTAAAAATTAAAAATTTATATTTTTTTATGTAGGGACAGGATCTTACCTACAACAAGATCGTACTAAAGGTAGAAAAACATGAACATTAATTAGAAGTTGCAAGAAATTGTCTTTGATGATAATTTTATAGATTAATACAGAATCAACTAAAATTGAAGAAATGAGGCCACTAATTCATGAATGAGCAGTTCAAGATAAAGTAAATGGGGCGATAAAAAATATTTTTCAACGTATATCTATCATAGCACAAGCTTAATTCTTAAATATATTTTTAAAGTAAAAATATCTTAGAAATATAGTTCAATTATTGGCCATTAGAAATTCCAAAGAGGTGAAGGTAAATTAGTTGGTATCAAGAAATATGACATCAACCCTTGGAAAAATTGCAAAATATCAATCTCAATATGGCATAAGTGCTAGTAGGGCATTATTGATAGGTGTTGTTGGAAAAGGAACTACATCAAATCAGTTGATGTCAGTGAAAACAAGAATTTACAAAACATTAAGCAAAAGTTTATGGAGGCATTAAAAAATTAGGATTCAATAACATGAGAATGATGAACTTGCATGTTGGGCTAATATATGTAGGAAACCTTATCAAGATATACTTTCATATAAAAAGAGCGACAATGTGAAAGAGTTTTGGTATTGGAATTTCCATGTGTCTCCAAATGAGAAGAATATCATGAGACATTGTATATGTAGAGGGGTTTATTGAGATAATTTCCCCTTTCAGTGACTGTTATTATTAAAGGACATTTCTTACTACGTAATTTTTATAACTTGCATATAGACTTATCAAAAAATTAACCGTGCCAGAATCTTATGAGAGTGAGGACAATATAAGCAATCCATTCATACAACTACCACATACTATCAATATGCAAAACAGTTTTCTTGTGAAGCTATCTATGCATCTTCATCATGAAGATCAAATTTCAGCACTAAGGAATCACCCTAAGATAAAAGGTCAACATAGTAACTTTGATGTTCAAAAACCATCAATCACTTAATTATATTTCTCTAAATATAATCAATTGGACAATAGTCACCATATGCTAATTCTTGGGGGGGAATGTGGATTCATATCATAGTATAACTATATATACAATAGCTTATCCAAACGATATAAAAATATTTCATAAGCAATGCAACTGCTACATGAATTACTCACAGTCCTTAATGATATGCTCAAAGTTCTTCCACAATAATAATAAAGTGCCTAAAGAAGCCATCATCACTTAGTCACCATATAGGTAACATCTAGGGGAAATGTGTTAGAATTGTATATACATTAGCTTATACAAATGATATAAAAATATGTTAGAAATAAATGAACTACTCACCATATAGGTAATGTCTGGGGGAAAAGTGTTAGAAATGCATATAAAATAGCTTATACAAAGGATATGAAAATCTGTTATAATAAATGCAACTACTACATGAACTACTCACAATCCTTAATGATATACTCAAATTTCTTCCACAATACTAATCAAGTGTCGAAATAAGCCATCATCACTTCCAAAATCACATATTTAAACATAAAAGTTGTAAAAAATGAATTTGTTTCATAAATTTAAATAGAATCATGTGATCAGATCTAAGATACGGTTCTTAAACTCTGAAGCCTCTTATTGATTGAAAGCATACTAAACTAATAGATATAGTTGAAGAGAAATAATTTAAAAAATTCTTGGCACAATTTTTACATAATAATTTGATGCAGAACTTGTATAGCAGTAAATGCCAACTTGCAACATGTCCAAATAAAAAAGCTGAATTTAATATTATCAGTTGGTTTTCAATGAATTTATGTAATTAAAATAGATCTAGGAACTTTTAAATACTACTTCATTGAAAATTAGAAGCATCTTCATGCCTGGTTTTCCAAGCTGGTCGTGAATACCTCTTTAGGTCACTTGGATCAACACTGTATTTCTTTCACCATTATCTAGCAATCTCGAGACAAAATGAGTAAGCAATTTATGAATGGAAATACCTACAGACGTGTCAAAAACATCATTTGGTTTGCAATATCATTTTATTAGATCAATATCAATGCTTATAAACTATTATAAACATAAAAAATGAAAGGCTTACTTAACAAATGATAAAATAACTTGTCATCAATATAAAACTGAAATGATTAGCATATATCATTGCAGACATGGTTATTGTTTTTCATGGAATAGGTATATGTATCAACAAGAAAGGATATTAAAATAAGTAATGCAACTGCTACAAGAACTATTCGTAGTCCTTAAATCAAAGGTTGTTTTGGTGCAATTCCTCCATATTTAATCTTGATCACTTCCTATTGAGTCACCTATGTATTATTTTCTACATGATCTTTGAAACTATTCAAAAGACCAAATTGTTTTTTACCATTGATCTTCTTGGTGTTTGCCATGTTCTTTTTTTTTTAGTATCGCTTGTTTGTTTATAAACCCTTTAAAAAATCCACAGGAACATTTGATTTTACACTTTGATCTCCCCAACATTGGTGGGGATTTCAAAAATTGGAGATTAAATTAAGCAGTTATTGTTAGAAATTGTTGTATAAGATGGGAAATTTGGATGGTTTGTAGACAAAATGGATGTCATAACATATATCTATTTTGAATTTTTCAGTGTCTTTGGCCACCATGCATCTAATAGGATCCATTTGAACTGAGAACGTCAATAAATCACCGTGTGAATGATAACTTGTGACATCCCTAGCCATTTTCTTTGATTATGGATTAGGTTACAAAATAATAACTTATGAAATCCCTAGCCATTTTCTTTGATTGTGGATCAGGTTATAAACTAGAATACACTCTCTCTTCATAACACTCTACAGTATATATTGGATGGAGAAAAAGGTTATGATAAAAATTATACAAAAAACCCCTTAAGGTTGTCTCAACTTACTCTATTGTTAATCACATAGTGTCAATTTTGTAAAACTATAATCTACATTAAGGACCGAGTGGGTTTTTTCTTTTGTAAGTTTTGTTTGAAATTGAAAACTAATTTTTTTTATAAAAGCTAAAACTATGTAGTGAAAAACTTTGTTTAAAATTTCAGAATAAAAGTTAAGTAAGTTTGACATCATATAATATGAAAGTCGTTTATGATTATAAATAAAATACATGTAAGATTTTTTTAGCTACAATGAGGTAATCAAAGATATGTATATAGTTTTTTTGAACGAAAGAAATTTTATATTCATTAACAAAAAAAATCCTAAAGCGTATGTATGTAGTTACAAACTATTACAGTTAAGTAATTAAAGGTAAATTTAGTGTTATTTAAGAAATCAGAATTTTGAACATTCATCATTATTGCTCAAGATAAATCGTGTGAAATAATTTGGAAATTAAAAAAAAAATCACATATTTTAAAAAATTTCATTATTAATTTAATTTTTATATATATTAAGAAATACTACTCATGAATAATAAAACAATTGTAACAAAAATACTATATAACAAAAAAACCATATATTTTTGAAATAATAAAATGGTTGTAACAAAAATAATATAGAACAAGAAAAACTACGTATATTTGGATGTATGAAAAATTAGATAAATTACATACATTTTATTAAGTAAAATTTTAAAAGAATAATGGTTATAAACAATTAAATTTTTATTATTAAATAGTTAGTTTAGATCTATATTATTTATGAGAGGGATCAGTGCTCTTTTCACTCTAAACCATCTTAATTTCCCCCTTTAAATAAGCTATATTCCATATGAATACCACGGGGCAATACCATGGGTTGTTTTTATAGTTTATTATTATTTTATTTACCATGGGTAAATAAATCGATTGAGAAATAAAGGTTCGGAGATTCACCAAAATAGCAAAAGTAATGAATATTTTCATTTGCACAAACCCAAAAATTTAATGTTTATGTATTTTACATAATTTTTTTATTCATTAAACTAATTTATGTAAAATTTAGTTTTATTAAGTTATTAATTTAAATTTTATTAAAAAAATTGAGGTTAAAATATAAAAAATAGAAAAATTAATGAATATAACATTTTTTAATAACAACATTTTAAATTAAAAGTCACAAAAGCCTAAACTCAATCTAACTTATTAAAAAGAAAAAAAACTAACATTATAAAAAACATATTTAAAACTATTTACTGTAATGGCCTAAAACATTTCAATCGTCTAACGTTTGATCCAATGGCCCAGACATAGACACAGTGGCAGCTAGGAGAATTTTTTTCAAAGAGGAACGTCTTACGGTGTAATGATTACTAAATTTTTGTAATATTTGTATGTGATATTTTGTATATCAATAAAAACAAAGGTTTTTATTATTACTAAATTTTTGTAACTATTTAAAGATCTATGTTAACTAATTTATGTCGATATCAACTTTATATATATCTATATATAGGAAAAAAATAAGTTTTTATAGTTAAAATTTGTATTTGTTCCTATATATAGTCTGTTTAGCATTCAAAAATAAAGTTTTTATTGTGAAAACTAATATATTGTATTTTGCACTCTAAATAAGTTTAAATGTGAATAAATTTGATCCTTCTACGCTTTGATCCTTCTCGGCTCATTTTAGATCCGTACTTAAGATGAAGCTATACTAGTATAATATCTTTGGGTGCAACCCTCAAGATATCTGCATCACTTTAGGACTAGGTCCTCATGGAAATTAGACATTTCCCAATAGTAAAAACTCCCGTATTAGACAATAAGGTTAAAATTTTTGAGATATATTTTTCTAAAAAATATTTACAAAGTTCTTATATATATATATATATGTATGTGAAACTATCAATATTAGTCTTTCCATTAATCTTTCTATTAATGACTTATTTTTAAAACCTAATTTTGTAATCAATATTCTTACAATTTCTATGGCAATTATTATGATGCTAGAAAATGTAATACTATGATTTTTTTTTTTTTTTAAGAATGTGATTGCATTTAATTTGGATCATGTAATAAAAAGTTATATGAAATTTATTAGAAAATATTTTCAAAGGAGAAAATTTGATTATGATTATTATTTATCAGTCTAAAATTATTTAAGGTAAAATATTTCTTGTAATTATTTCAAAATTCATTTCTATGCTTGAAAACATTAGAATAATTGTTATGATATTATTGTGGTTTTATTGTATTATGAAGTCAAAGTTTGGTAGTGCCAAAAATATTTTGAAATTTATATTTAATATGAGAGGGACAATTTAAGATAAAGTAATTTTCATCTTCAACTTTCTTATTGTCACAAAGGTGACAAACTTTTTCATTGTAGGGGATTTGAGAATTGATTAATTCTTAGTTTCACTTTGGAGCTCATGAGAATTTATTCTTATTTTAACAACATTTATTTCTTCTTTACACTAGACAAGACAAAGAGATACTTTTGAATTTCAAGATATGGGTTGATCACCTCCCTATAATATCTTAATTTCCTTTAAAGAGGTAATAATATTTTTAATATCATCCTTATTCTACAAAATAATATGATTCATAAATTCTTGTGGATATTCCACTGGATAGTTCATCACAATAGATATAATAAAAATAAACTAAAATCAAAATCTATATAACCAGAGTTAATTTTCCTTATATTTCTAGATATAGTAAATTATTGTTTTTTATCTTATGCATGTAATATATAAAATGTGGAAAATAGATATTTGATAAAAAAAATCACTCATAAACTAGAGTAACATCAATATATGACACGAGAAACCCTTTCAAGAGAAAAATTAGTTGGAAGGTGAGGCTACTTTTATCTCTCTCTTCAAATGGAAACGATGAAAATACAAATGAGTGATACATGGGGTTCGTGGGCTACTGCAACAAAAACCCTCTTTTTTTTCAAACTTTCATTATTCACTTTCAACTACTCTACTATAATATGGAACGAAATGCACTAGATTAGAATCAAACCCTTCTTCCTCTTAGTAGCCCAATTCTAACACATCATGATAGCTAACTAAATTAAACCCTCAATATGAGTTACAAGTCAACCATTCTAAAGTGTTTTTCATATTTCTCACATTGCTAGCCCATTTTCCATGATTTGTGGGGGATAATGTGGCATCCTCTCAAATAATGTTGGTTTATATAGGTCAACTTTTAAGAGGCATTTCTTTTGTTTCTGAACTTTGATTGACAAAATTATTGCACCTTTGGAAATGTCTTGAAATCCAATATAGTGTTAGAGAAACAATTCTTAAGTAGAAATGTTTAACCCCCAAAAAACATAACTTAAGGCTTCAAACTAGCCTCAAAAGGTTTCTAGCCCCAATCCTTCAAATTGGGTCCCATTGATAAAAATTCTTCTGTAAGCTTATTTATCTAATTATTCCACCCTAAAAGCATCAAGATGAATGTCAAAAAATATAATGATTCATTCTAGATCATGATGTCTTCTAAATTTTTTGAAATTAAGATATAAGTTGAGTATATGATATACAATCTAAGAGAAATTACTTTTTATTTCCAACCCTTTTAGTATCAAAAATGTGATAGACTCTTTCATCCCTTTTAGTATATGATAGATCCTTGCCAATGCTAAGTTTCAACCATGAGGATTTATTCTTCAACCATGAGGGTTTATTCTTATTTTAGCAGTGTTAATTTTCTTATTTACACTAGTCAAGATAGAGAGATTCTTTTGAGTTTCAAGATTTGGGTTAATCACGTCCTTATAATATATTAATTTCATTTTACCCTTTAAATCCTTATCACACCACTATTTATCCTTAAAATTTGAGGTAATAACATTTTTAATATTATCCTTATTCTTCAAAATGATGTTTTCCAAATTTTTGAAATTTAGATATAATATGAGTATAAGATCGACAGTCTAAGAGAAAACAATTTTCATCTTTAACCCTCTTAGTGTCACAAAGGTGAAAAAATATTCCTAAGATGTTTTGGGAATTGACCGATGTTAATTTTTACTATGGAGCTCATGAGAATTTGTTCTTATTTTATCAATGTTAATTTTCTTCTTTGCACTAGTGAAGATGGAGAAATACTTTTGAGTTACATGATTTGGGATGATCACATCCTTATAATATCTTGATTTCATTTTTTCCATTAACTCCTTATCACACCATAATCTTTCCTTAAAATTTAAGGTAATACTATTTTTAATATAATCCATATTTTGCAAAATGATATTTTCCTTTATTGCCTAGTGATCTAGCCAATATTGGGTATCCTTATGACATCCCCACTTGAGGTTAAGGTGATTTTAGCTAGAGTTTGAAGCAATTTTAAGAAATATCTTTCCTTACATGTTGTTTAACTCTTCTTATACATTAGATACCTCATCATAGTCATGCTCTCAATGGGGGAAATGTTTGCTTCAATGGGGATATGATAGTGTTTATTTAATTTAATTTTGAGATTATAGGTTACACATTTCTTTTGGATATGTCCTATATTTCAACCCCTTTCTTTTCATACTAAGTATTATGAAAGTATTATATATAATAGTTTCATTATATTATTTTAAATTAATCAATTTACATCAAATTTAGGTCTAGAGATTAAGGCATGCAAAATATTATATTTTTACGATTTTGCAAAATTTTGGCTAATTATGGGGTGTGATATGAACCTTATACAGATGAGATTTTAAGTTGTCTCGTTAATATCCATATCAAGATTCAATGTTCCACTGATCCTAAAATATGATAGTGATGAAGAGTTATCAATGTACCTTGATAAGATGAAATCATTTCAACCTAATATTTATATGAATCACTACAACAATTTCATATGATTTTAAGTTGTCTCGTTAATATCCCTATCAAGATTCAATGTTCCACTAATTCTAAAATATAATAGTGATGGTGGGTTATCAAAGTATCTTGATAAGATTAAATCCTTACAACCTAATATGTATATGAATAACTACAACAATTTCACACACACACACACACACACACACACACACACACACATATATATATATATATTAGTATGAATCTTAATCGCAAGTGTAGGAAAAAGGCTCACTTTAGCCGTGCATAACAAACAACCCTAACAACAAAGATGGCTACCAATATCTTTAGATCTGCAATTAGTTGACCAAGATCTAGATCTACGAATTAAAAGACATTAATTAGTAAATAAAAACAAGAGTTGCTCCATGCATCTAATAGACAAGACGTTTAAAGAATTTTGTATTTATGGCACCTGGGAGGAGAACATAAAAGGATGTTACCAGTCCTCCTCAATGGGATGGGTTCTTGTAAGTCCTTAGCACTTCAGATCTAAAATCCCTCTCTCTTGATGGTGTAGAAAACCCAGACAAAAAATGGAACTTAAAGGGAGCTCAAAATAAAAATAGTAACAAAATATGACAATGATGGTGGATCAAAGTCAGACCAAAAGTATAGATCCAGAGTGATCTTTAGGCAAAAAAAGGTAGTGAGTGAATGGAAAAACCCTTCTGTTTATAACAAAATATTGAGTTAGTCTAGATATTGGTGCATAATTAGAATATTATTAACCAAATCAAGATCCAACTTTTATGGAATATTTTATTATATTTGTTGGAGGGAAAAAGAATTTGACTTGGGTCAAATCCCTTTATTTGTAAATAATAAATAAGTAAATGATTTATTTATTATTTTAAGGATGTGGTTGAGTAATAATAAAATAAATAATTATTTATTTAATTATTTATGATTGATTTAGTCAAATTTAACAAGGAATGTTATTTAAATAAGGTTTAAATAATTATTCCTAGAAAATAATAAGATAAATAATAATTTATCTAATTAATTTTCCTGTTTTGGGTTAAATATGACCAGGAATATTAGCTAAACTGCTGTTTAACTAATTATTCCTTGAGGAAAATCAAACAAATGTATATTTATTTAATATTTCCTCATGGGGTTTCTTGTTTAGACCATAAATAACTTAATAAAGGTGGTTTACTAAGTTATTTTTCATAGTGAAAGCAATTTTACTTAGAGTAAAATTGGCCTTACATGGCGTACTTAGGTCCATCTAATAGTAACAGGTTAGATGACCAAAAAATGGTGTAACAGATTTCCCCCCAACATGTGAGCGTTAGGAGCTAATCATATGACCGAAATATGTTGTAAGAACTCAATCACTAGACACCGAAGGGGAAGTCAAAGAGAGAGAAATATAAGGTAGACTAAAGCGCTAGAGGGCTAGACCCTAAGGAGGCGAGACTTACATGTGTGAAAAGTCTCTTTTATGAGTGAGTACATGCGCTATAGGCAGCGGGGGAGGCATACCTATGCCTGCCGAGACAAAGTACAAAGAATAATGCGTCCAATGAACAAGGGATTGAAAAATATAGTACATGATGGCATAAACATGAGCCAGATAAAAATATGATAATGAATCCCACACACATACTGTGTCTGGGATAATAGCCAGGACTTATACAATAAAGTCTAAGTACATGAGATACAAATACAACCCAAATTCCCCTGTAAACAGGAAAGGGCTCTGAAAATATGACTGAGACATGCAAACAAAAAGGCGCTGCAAGTGACTGAGGCCGACATCATCAAATATATGGAGCTGCATTAAAGGCTGTAATGAAGAGGTCATCGGGGCATGTGGGAGGCTACATGTAGGGCCACCCCCTCATGAGGACTGAAACATCTCACACACAACCGGGAATTGTCGGTATCATCTGCTGCATCACTGAACCATCATGTATACAGATCTCGATCATGCTGAAAGGAGCTGCAACTGAGAAACAATCAATTCAAAGGGAAATAAGGAGTCCCTTTGCCTGATTCGAGGCACCGAACAAGAGTGGAAGCTGGAACCAAGGTACACTGCCCTCTAGAACTATCTTCTGGAATTAATGATTTGATGTGACATAAGGAGGTCCACCATAGGTGAGGCAATGAGGAATCCTCAACTAGGGCAAAAGAGAAAATAGTAGAGCGACTGACACATTGACACTAGGGATGATGATGAAATGGGTGTTAGTGAGTAGCGGACAGACGACTTCCCTTGTTAGAGCATAAAGGGCATGGATGACCTGGCAGTGGCTGACACAATATCATAAGGGATAGGGGATAGTAGGACTGAAGGCCATAATGTGCGACATGAGAGAGGAACCAAGCAATGAAGGATGGAGGACTATAGCGGGATACAAAGGGACTCGAGATAGACTCCATGGATGCGATGATGACTCAACTCGGATGCTCTAAACAAGGGCGACTCGATGATGCTGCCACACAGAAAAGGTCCAGTGGGGACCATAAATACATGAGTACAAGATGGTTACTCACGACAATCAACATGAACATGGACAAGTATGGAGACAAAGTGGTGCCCCAAGTACAAGTGTTGCAAGTGAAGAGATTCGATTTTGAGGAGTGGTGAAGTGACCTTTCATGGAAAAAATGTGTCTTGGTGAAGTATCAAATCACAAAAAATCATGAGCTGGCTACCTAAAAGAAATAAAACATGCATTTCCAGAAGGAAATGCTAAGGGCAATATTTCTTAAGATAAAGTGCATTGCGGGGATTAGGAAGGGGATGTCCTTCAAAATCCTCTAAGAGATATGCCCCCTTACCTAAATCCTTACTGATGATGTAAGGTCCTAGCCATAATGAGTCAAACTTCCCATAACCTAGGACATTATGGGCCTAGGCATACACCAGAACAAGATCACCTTCGTGAAAAGTACGAGGGTGGACTTTTCGGTCATACTGAGCTTTGGTGCATTTCTTAGCCCCTTCGATGGTTTGCAATGCAACACGATGGTCTTCGAAAGCATGCTCAAGCATGATAAGTCAATGTTCTAAAGGTTGGGTGTCAGGGAGAAGTTCGACAGTTAAATGAAGGGAAGGGATTTCACACTCGATCAGTAAGACTGCCTCCTCTCCGAAAACAAGGTGGAAAGGAGTAAACCCGGTGGAAGTTTTAACAGAAGTTCTATAGGCCCACAAAGTAGGGAAGAGCCTAAGGTGCCAGTTGGTTTTGTGCTTATCCACCGTTCATTTAAGCATGGTTTTAAGGATTTTATTGACTGCTTCAACTTGTCCGTTACCTTGGGGGTAATAGGAGGAGGAATATTGGTGCTCGAAACCCAACAGTGAGGATAGCTCATGCCATATCTCATCTTCAAAATGTTGGCCACGGTCAGAGACCAATTTCTTCGGAACTCAGAATTGAGCGATCACATGGTTAAAGAAAAAGAGGGTTGTGGTAGCTACCGTGTTGTTAAACGTTGGCATGGCCTCAGCCCATTTGGTGAAACAGTCAACCACCACGATGATATACTTGTGGTTACCAACATACGATGGTCGACACTCCATAAAGTCTATGGCCCACTTACAAAAGGGACCAGCTGAGATGACAGGATGGAGGGGAGTCGGAGGGGCTCGTACCGTAGGGGAAAAATGTTGACAATTGGAACATTTTTTGACTGCTTCAATGCAATCACCAAATAGAGAAGGCCAAAAGTACCCAGGGTGCATGATTTTCTAGTCAGTGGCAAGACCAGAGAGGTGGCCACCACAAGCGCCGCTATGACAAGCATTGAGGACTTGCCCTTCTTTAGCGTGTGTGAGACAACGACAAAGGACATAATCTACACTGTGACGATAAAGGTCATCACCGATAAGAAGGTAGCGGGGGGTCTGGTGTCGGATACGTCATCGAGCATCATGGTCAATATGGAGGGCGAACTTTTGGGTTCGTAAATAAGTAAGAATGTCACCATACTAAGGATCATCGGTGGTAATGGCAAACAAATGTTCATCGGGAAAATAATAATTAACAATATCCTGCGTATCAGCAGGTAATTTAGAAATGAGTTCAGCAAGAGCTAAACCTTTATTACTTTTGGGTGTGACAAATTCAAGATCGAATTCCTGGAGGATAATGATCCAACAGGTGTACTTCCCATTGATGATTTGGCGACTCAATAGGAAGGCCATAGGGTTGGAATTAGTCACAACCTTGGTGGAATGCATGAGGATGTAATGATGAAGTTTCTAGACCGAGAACACGACAGCCAGTGCTAATTTCTCTTCATGTGAGTAAGATACAGGAGGACCTACGAGGTTCTTGCTGACATAGTAGATAACATGCTCAATTACATTGTCATCTTCCTGAATAAGGACTCCAGCGACCGAATAGGTCGAAGCAAAGATGTACAGGATGAAATCCCTCTCAAAGTCAGGGGGACAGATCAAAGGAGCGGATGTGAGAGCATGTTTCAGGGCATCAAAAGACTCTTGAGCATAGGCATCCCACACAAAGGGAATGTTAGAGTGGAGGAGTCTAAGGAACCCATGCATGGTGGTGGCATATTCAGGTATGAACCGGCGAAGGAAATTAGCTTTGCCTTGGAGGCTTTGTAACTGGCATAGAGTACGAGGGATAGGAAGCTCAAGGATGGCTTGAAATTTCAATGTTTCAAGCATGATACCATCTTTAGAAACAATGAAGCCTAGAAGACGGCTGGCGGGAACGAAAAAGACACACTTCAGCGGGTTGAGGCGAATATTATACTTGCAACATTGGAGAAAGACGGTACGCAGATCATGGAGGTGTTGCGCCCGATGTTTATAACGTGCAGTGAGGTCATCTAAATAAGAAAGGATAATGTGAGCCAGGTCATGGAAACAGTAAGACATAGCCCGCTGAAAAGTGGCTCCGATTTTTTTAAGGTCAAACAACATGACTCGATAGCCAAAGGTTCCCCACAGACTAATTAATGCAGTCTTAACTTGATCAGAACGATGGATAACAATTTGGTTGTACCCGGAGAAAACATCCATAAAGGATAGAATCTCATGCCCCACAAAATCATCAATGATTTGGTCAATGAATGGGGTGGGGAAGTTGTCTTTGGGACAATATTGGTTTAGATTGTGAAATTTAGTACAGAAACAGATGGTGCCTTGTTTCTTGAGAACGAGAACTAGATTGGACACCCAAGTGGTGTATTCAATGGGATAGATAAAACCAACCTACTTGAGCTTATCGATTTCAGCTTTAACAACCTCTCATCTGGAAGGATTAATGGGTCTCAACTTTTGACGAACAGGATTGGCATCGGGGCATGTATCGATATGGTGTTCGAAAATGGTGGGATCAAGTTCGGGCATTTCTAAATAGGATCAGGTGAAAATATCGCGAAATTATTTGAATAGCTTGGTGTAAGCCTCAACTTCTTCCGAGGTGCATTGGGTGCCTAAGGTGATATTTTCTTCTACCCCAGGTTTGTCAAAAATGTCAATTTTAATGGTAGGAGAGATATTGGCCATATTTCCTTCTTCGAAAGCATCAGGTGCATGGATGGGATTTCTAAACCAATCGACTTCATTAGGAATGAAGTCTTTAGTTTCCACAACATATTGGTCATGGGACTGCTGCGGGAGGAAGTATGCACGGTGGTGCATATCATCCCATGGAAAGTCAAGGTCGGTCATGGCTTCCATAATGTCTTCATCAGAATGGAATATGGGTTGACTGGAGGAAGGGAGACTGCCTGACGAGGTAGAGCTACTGACTCATCATCATGTGAAGAAAGGCTCACATGCGCAACGTCATGGGGGATGATAGAAGAGTAAGTAGATAAAGGATCTACCGATTTTGAGCCCAGGGTGATTGGGGAAGGGAGGTAAGGCGAAACATCAGGGGAATTTTCCAAGGGGACTTCCACCGAGGGTCTCATGGATGATGATAGGTAAAAAATGGTGGTTGAAGACTCTGTCATTTTGACATTAGGAGGGGGAATGTCAATGGGAGTGGGTAGATCCTCTGGTTCTACCGAAGCAGAACTCACAAACAAGGGGGAGGTGAACTTGTTATGCTTGGCCTTGAATTGGAAAAACACTTCAAAAGAGGAACGATACTCTTCAAGACGGGGATAGAGGTGAGTGTAGTGGCCATGGAAATCGTACAAAGCACAAGGGTGATTTGTGCGCAAGGAATTTAGTTTTGGGACTGAATCAGGTATAGTGACATAGACCTCAGGGATATCAGATTCCGGAAACGTCTCATTGAACATGGGCTTGAGGTGAGGCAAATCCGGACAAGTATGGGTGGCATGACCAAAAACATCACACAAAGCACACTGGATATTACGCTTTGGTGGCTGAGGAGGGGTAAGATTTGTCAGGGAAACCTTGTCTTTAAATGCCTTCTTGCTGGCTTTTCCCCCATTACCCGAAGCTATCGCAGGAGGAGGAGGTTCCTGTTGAGGTGGCTAAGGCACAATAGCAGTGGGAGGGGTCATAGAGATTGGTTGAACCGGGGTCAAAGCAAGATAAGGTTTGGGTTGACCAGGCAGGGTAGCTACTGGGGGATCGAGGTACCAGACGGGAATCCCTAGGGTCAAGTTATGAAGAGATAGGGTAGCCATGATAGGTATCGAGAACACTACAGGAGGGGGAGGTAGGAATAGTATCTAACCGGAGGGGTAATGGCCAGGCGGGATGGCTCCGAGACGGTTAAGGCCTGGAGGAACTATTCCAGGAGGGTAGAGAGACTCATGGATACCAGTTGTAGGTGAAGGGCCAGGAGGAGGAGGTCCAGAAGGCTGAATCGAAGGGCTAGGAGTAGGCTGTAGAGGGCGAGGCTGCTAGCTAGCCGAAGTGGGCCGCTTGAGGGAAGCCAGAGACGATTGCATCATGCAAACATTCAATGAGATAGGATCAGAGATAGGAGGAGGAAGACCAAGGAATGTACCAAGAAAATAGGAGTCTTTGTAGACTCCAGGTGAGACACTGGTCAAGGGATTGACAGTTTTCTTATTGGCCACTAAAGATATGATGGACTCAGGGGAGGTCTGAGACTTTGGTTCGTAATATGTCAACTGGTCGATGGTGACTATCTTTCGATTATGGAGAAAGGAAATCTTGCGGTGAACCAAAAATGGTATAACAGACATCGCATAGGCGTAGCTACAACCCAATAAAATGTTGTAATCTGAGGGGGCATAAATGAATTCTACGTCAACGCAAACAATCTTGCCCGCAAGAGTAATAGGAAAATTGTGGAATAGGTCAATGGGCTGGGAAGCGTGGCCATCCCACGCTCAAAGAGTGATCGTGGAAGGGGCCAACTCAGGTGATCCGAGTTGCTTCCAAACTGAAGTGGACATCACACAGGTGGATGCCTCCTCATCAATGATACACTGGAAAATGTTGGTGTTCCGGACCTTGACTTGGATTTGGAAGGCGATGGAAGCAGGAGGAGGAGGATCTTCTGAGCGGTCAACATCGAAGACGATTAATCAATCATCTGAAGGATCTAAAACACCCATGGTAGATAGTATATCTTTTCATTGTGAAGGGCACGACTGGAGGAGTTCCAACATTGAAATGGAAACAGGAGATTGTGCCAAATCATCTACTATGTTATACGAATGGGTAGCATTTCCAGAAGAAACAATGGTGTAATGGTCCCTTAGGGATCTTGGTATGAACCTCTTCCTTAGGCTAAGGGATCTGCAAAGGACCATTAGGTGTCGGAAGAGAATCTGTAGAACCTAAAGAAGAGGGTTTGGGGACAGATGTAGCGGGAGGCTTGTTGTACTGACGAGACCGAGTCTAAAGGTTGAGGTCAACGGTTATAGGTTGGTCAGAATTCATCATGAGAATCTGGTAATTGGAGGTACCAGATGGAGAAGGTTGAGTGGATGCCTGACCTTCAGGTGGTTGGGTAGCCACGAATCGTTGCTGAGGGAATTGATTACTAAACACAGCCGACTGACTAGGTGTAGTATTGGGAGGGACAGAAGGGGAGGCTTGTTGTCCTCACAATGTTGCTTGAGACTCCCACATTTACCTCATCTGTGGTAAAAGAGGACAATCGTGCATGTAAAGACAATAAACACCACAACAAGAACAAGGCTTGTTCATGCGAACAGGCCTGTCCTGCTTGGGCTAAGTTCCCTGTTGCTGGTTACCAGTGTTAGGTGCATTATTTTGAGGATTAGGTCCAGGATTACCGGGGGCAGATTTATTTTGAGTGCCTTTCCTCTTCTTTTTGGAAGGAGGAGGATTAGTCGTGCCCTGCTATGCATACACCTACCCCTGAGGGGGTGGTGGCTGCTATTGCGGGGGTTGAGAAGGCAAGGGAGGTGGTGGTGCTAATGCTGGAGGAGCTGGAGCACCAGGTTGCAGATATGGATAATAAGGAGGTTGGGTAACATTGTGGTAAACCGGAGGTTGGGAAAAAGGAGGAGGCATGCCGTATCCTAGATAAATACTACTGGGAGGGGGAAAAGTGCAGGAGGTGTTGGCCCCTCCCTGAGGAAAACCATAGCCCATGGGAGACTGAGCGTATGGATGAAAGAGAGCTCCAACGATACCATCGTTGGCGTGAGATGCCCCCGGTGCGTTGGCACCACCGGGTCTAGGAATATCAGGTAGAACAGTATAAACATAACCCAACTGAGCGTAGATCAGGTCATATTTTAACGCAATTTGGAGAGCGGATTCTTCGGTTTGAGGGAAATGCAATGCGACATCTTTGCTATAGCAGGAAAAAGGGATCTAAGGAACCAGTCTATGTAGAAACAGTCTTCGAAGGTAGGGGCTCGACATAGGCTATTTATTCTCCACCATTCGTGGACATGATCAGATAGGCGAGTCGCAGACGATTGACGAAAAGAAGTGAAAAGTTTGGTACTGGTGCTGTAATGAAGGGGAAGTTGGAAATAAGACATAAAATCTTGGACAAGAGCCGCAAAGGTGGTATGAGAGGATGAGGCCTGATCAACATACCACTTAGAAGCTTTGCCAGTAAGCATACATTGGAACAACCGAACACGGATAGAGTCATTGGTAATGGAGTTAGACAAATACCACATGTGGAAAGATCAAGCATGATTTGTAGAATCTGTTAGCCCCCCATAAATTTTTTGACAAGCAAACATGGGGCTAAAATGTTTTTGAGCCTTCAAGGAATGCATTTACCCTGAAAACACACCATCCTTGAAGCCTCCTTGTGCCTTTTTCCTTTGATAGAATCCCCGCTGCTGATTTCCATTATAAAGCCTCTCTGTTGTGAAGAAGAATTCCCAAAGGGCCCTTTTCCCTCTTATTTCACCCCCACTTAACTTCTATTTTGTCCCCCTTTGCATTCCCTTCTATTTTCCCTTCTTACCTTTCTTTTCCCCCCATTATTCCTCTATCGTTCCCCTTTCTAACCTTTAAATCACATTAAATGGGTCAAAAACCCACCTTTCGACCTTATTATAAGGCCTAACCCTTCTTCCCCCTTTTTTCCATCCCCGATTTACATATTATAGAGCTTTATTATAAAGTTATGTATTATATATTAACCCCCGCCGTGTGCCAATCGCAATCGCAAACAAGTTTCAATCACGACTTTTGTTAACGCGCCAATCGCAAGTGTTTGCGACGCGATTAATCACATCGCAATACATTGCGATTGCGCTGATCGCATGTCCCTCCAATCACAGCCTTTCCTCCGATCGAAATCGCAAGTTCTTTGCTCCACGCTGCGATTACCCCTCGCTCCGACTTGCGATTGCGATGGGTCCCTGTCCTCTGATCCGCCCAATCGCTTGTTCCCTCCGATTGAGTGTGAGCCATTGATCTGGTCCCCAGATCCAACTGCCAGCACTCAATCGCGCTCCCCGCCTAATCGCAATCGCATTTTCCGTCGCGTCTTCCCCTTGCTCCTTGCGATTACGATCCCCCAACCACATCTGAGCCGTCCATCCCTCCACCAGATCTAACGGCCGTGTTTCAATTGCATCCCGCCCTCAATTGCAATCGGAACCTCCGAAATGTGTCAACTCTCTGCCCCGCTCCGATCCGCGATTGCGATTTCCGTACGGTCCCACCTCGTATTATATTTCCCTCCCGCTTCATTTTTTTTTCTGCTATTTCCTTTGTATTTCCCCCAAACGTTGAACCTTTGGGTTTTACACTAATCACCATTTCTTCTGCCATTCTTCATCATTGCCACTGTTTTCACTGTTCCGCCACTGTTTCTCCGGGCTTCCACAGCATGTCTCCGCCATCACTGCCTGGGCTTGTAACAGGATTACTTCATCATGCAGATAACACAGAGAGGCCGTTTCAGCGTTCGCCAGTGGACCAGCAGAAGATATTCAAAGGGGTTTATGCTTGTTATTGTTATAATTGATGTTTTACCCCGCAATTCAAAGGAAAGACATAGTTTGAAGACCAAAAGCACACTGTCGAGTCTTATCCATGTTAAATATCAACATAGTACTTTTCTCTCAGAAGTACACCATTCCCACAACGCCCTCCGTGCCCCTTGAGCCCAAGAAATTTAAGACAATGGCAGGAGCTTCTTTAAAGACTGTCAGGTTGCAATTATGGTGTATGGAGGGGCCGCGAACTTTCTCATCCAGTTTACTTATTCAGGAGGCTACCACAGATTTCCAGACAGCCGTAAGGAATTAAAGAACGTTTCAGAGGTCAATCTTGACCTGACAGAGGCTTCCAAATAGTCTACAGAGTACAGCACAACGCCATTAAGCAGAATGGGCTCAGCCTCCTTCGCCATTTTGTCTTAATGAGACTCATTTAATCTGTATCTGCTGCTGTTATTCATTTTCTCCTATAAGAAATCCCCGAGAACATAATGTAAAGGTTGTTGTTAGTTTTCTTTTCGGCGGCTGTTGTTTGGCTGATTGTTGTAGTTGGAGGGATTCATGTTTGACTGTTAGAATAGCCTTGGGAGGGAGTAGCAGAGTAGTTATTATGTAGTAGGCTGGGAGGAGAAATTTGGATTGTATTTCAGCCATTGAGCTTCGATGTATATGACTGGTTTTGCATCATTAATCGAGCACATTTCACAGGATCCTGGTCTATTACTATTGGTGATGTTTTTCTAACTTTGTTTATTTCATTTACATGCTGTTTCATGTTCTACTGGCTTGCATCAGAAGTTTGGCATAGGATTTACCCTTGTTAGGTACCCTATGCTCCTGCTCTCCTTGCCATTTATGTTTCTCTTCTGAAATGTGTTATCTAAGGATTGATTTCAGTCAATTTAACCGGTGTAGTGGATGTTATTGCCTGCTCTCTGATGTATGAATTGAATGGATCGGTTTTTAGATGTTCTCGCTGGGTTTAAGCTGGAAGATTTGGGAACACTGGGGATTAGAGTTAGCCCTGTCCACTAGGATCCTTGTGCAACCAGCTGGCCTTTCTGAGATCCCTTTGTTAAACTTATCTCTGTTTTTCCATTGGAGCATGCTAAAGCTGACCTGGAGTTAAATGATCTCTGGTTCGATCTATAAGCTGCCCCTTTGTCCTTCCCTTGAGAGCTGCCTTTGAGTATGTCCAAGCAGGTCTGGAGTTAAATGACCTCTGACCTGATCTATAGAAAGAAAGTAGGTTGATTTCCTTCTCTCACTTTCTTTCCTTAATGTTCCATTCCATCATCTATCTAAAAGATCCTTTAGTGTAGATGAATTGCCCTTTGAAAGCCTTGGCTAGTTGTTGCATGTAATTACCTCTCATGACTCCATAGCCCAATGGATGGCACTTTCTCGACCTTTTTTTTTGCTGAAGCATCCTGCTGTTTTGTTCCTTTTCCTCCCATTACTTTCTCAGTCCATGATCTCATGACCAACTCAGCAACCAACCAACCAAATCATTTTAAACCCCCCTCTGTACTTCATAACTAGCCTAATATCTCAATTTGAGCTTTCAAAGATATATCATTCTTTGTTTCATTGGAGAGATCCCTCTCAGGGTGGAAGACTGATCTGGAGCCTGGCGATTTTGATGTTGTCTGTCATGATCTTTGTAAAACAAAAAATGGGGGCCCCAGCAGGATGCTTCTCCAGCCAGGCCTTCAGCTTGGGGATGTGGAAGGAACTAAGTCAGCCTCATGGGCAGCAAACACCATGGTTTTATAAGTGTGTCCTTTAGTTCCATTCAGGCAGACCTTGGTCCTCAGGGGACTGCTTTCCAGATGGTTCTTATCTCCCTTATTATTGAGTTAGCATTGATCCAGGCTACATAAAAATAGAATATTGGTTCAGTAAGTAGAGGTGTTCAGGGAAGGAGAGATGGATGAAGGACCAAACTCATGCTAAGAGAATGAGATGGACTGGTGGATGCTTTCGAATCCTACGTGGAGGAGTCCTACTGGAAAATAAGGATGAAGGCCAAGAAGTCTTTGGGATAAATGCCTTGGTGGCGCAATGGTGAAGGCACAAACATGGCTCAAAGGGAAGAGAGACCAACAAGGGCGAAAAGGTGCAAGATAACCTGATTACAATGTCGAAACAAGGGCAGAGAGGTGTAGGATCAATTGATTTCAATGTTTAAAGTATTTTTTTGGCGATGTTAACCAAGCTCTTCTTCACTTATGGTGTGTGTGTTAAGTGTGTAAATTTTAATTTTTAAACCCAGAAGTTTATAGACAAAAAGAAAAAGTGTGTTGTATAACTGTAAATAAACCTGCAGATAATAGTATAGGGAACTGACATAACAAAAAATAAACATCTAATAATGCAATAATTTAATCCCAAGGAGGCGGGCCTCTCAATAATTAGTCTGTAGGTGGGAAAAAATCTAGTCAAAACACACCAAAATAGCCAATAGATCTAAGGTCGGGAGGGACAGGTATCTAAAGGTTAGATCTGTTGGAAATAGGTGTAGAAAAACAACAAAAAACCAGAGGAAAAATTGCTGTAAATGAGGTGGCGAAAGGCTATAACCTGGAGTGAAGCAGAGGGGACCCTAGAGGAAAACCCAAACA
The DNA here is from genome assembly GCA_034641835.2 of Pinus albicaulis. Taxonomy (NCBI): domain Eukaryota; kingdom Viridiplantae; phylum Streptophyta; class Pinopsida; order Pinales; family Pinaceae; genus Pinus; species Pinus albicaulis. Next base: position 5,040,529 of record CM076576.1, on the reverse strand, counting down.
AAAATAAAAGGAGGTGATTTGGATGGATAAATAGCCAATCTGAAGTGGATCTAAAGATAAGGTATAAGATTTGAAAAATGGTTGAACACTCTGAAATTTTAGACAACCTGCAACAACTAAAACTCTTCTACAAAATGTGGAGGGTACTCAAGCTCTAGAGGGCTAGGTCCCCAATTTTATGAGTAAAACAGAATAATTACAGGTCGAAAATGGGTGGAGATGGAGGTCAGACAACCCTGAACAGAGGCCCAAAAAAACCTAGAAAAATTTCAGAAAAAATCCCGCAAAAATTCCAGGTTGTAGTTTCTGACTTGATTTCTGCAGAGGTCACAGGTTTAGGCTTGTTTTCTGTGCCCTAGAGGTTCAGGTCCCAGTTTTTATCCCAAAAAGTGCGACCCGCACTTCCGACATTCTCGGGAGCAGGTTTCAGCAGAATGTGCCGTCTCAGCCGCGGTTGATGTCTGTCACTTGTGCAATAGGTCTGAAAACACATGGGATGGGTTCTTGTAAGTCATCAGCACTTCAGATCTAAAATCCCTCTCTCTTGATGGTGTATAAAACCTAGACAAAAAATGGAACTCAAATGGAGCTCACAAGAAAAACGGTAGCAAAATATGACAATGATGGTGGATCAAAGTTAGACCAAAAGTATAGATCCAGAGTGATCTTTAGGTAACAAAATGTAGTGAGTGAATGGAAAAACCATTCTATTTATAACAAAATATTGAGTTAGTCTAGATATTGGTGCATAATTAAAATATTATTAACCAAATCAAGATCCAACTTTTATGGAATATTTTATTATATTTGTTGGAGGGAAAAAGAATTTGACTTGGGTCAAATCCCTTTATTTGTAAATAATAAATAAATAAATGATTTATTTATTATTTTAAGGATGTGGTTGAGTAATAATTAATTAATTAATTAATTATTTATTTATCTATGAATGATTTAGTCAAATTTATCAAGGAATATTATTTAAATAAGGTTTAAATAATTATTCCTAGAAAATAATAAGATAAATAATAATTTATCTAATTAATTTTCTTGTTTTGGGTTAAATATGACTAGGAATATTCATTAAAATTCTGTTTAACTAATTATTCCTTGAGGAAAATCAAACAAATGTGGTTTTATTTAATATTTCCTCATGGGGTTTCCTGTTTAGACCATAAACAACTTAATAAGGATGGTTTACTAAGTTATTTTTCATAGTGAAAGCAATTTTACTTAGGGTAAAATTGGCCTTACATGGTGTACTTAGGTCCATCTAATAGTAATAGGTTAGATGCCCAAAAAATTGTGTAACAATATATTCTCTCTGGTTACCCACATTAGTAATTGCTTACTAATATAACAAATGTATAGTACCTACATTCATAAGATATTAAATAATACCCAAAATTTCAATTCAACCTCCCGAAATTTTATTAACAATACTCACTCTTAATAAATTATCTTGAATAACATATATTTTCTTTTGGAATACTTTTTTATACTCCTTATTATTTCTACCATTAGTATGTTAATTATTTCATATGAGTATCGTCCATCTACACTGAGAAATGTTATTTATCACATGATATTTGAGCTTCGAGTTTGGATCATAAAAAAGATTCCATAGAAATTTAGAAACCATTTCATAGTTAGATCCCTCGATGCAACCTTGATCGTTTTAAATTATTTTCGAATTTTCTTGATTTTCTGATAACTTCCATGATGTGTAAGGATTGAAGATGTGTCACCCCAAACTTTCATGACATGTTTTGAAACAAATAAAATAGATCATAAGGTGGATCTCCTTCTATTACTAATTCAATATTCATTCTTTATTTCAATTACATGATGGTTCCAATAAAAACAATCCATAATCTAAGATGATGAAGGAGCATTCTTCAAAGTCCATAAGACTTAAGAGTCTTATCACACATTTACTAAAGGGGGTGGGTTCCCTTAATTATTTTGTTATTTTCCTAAGTTTAGTTGAGTTCTAAAAAGATTTGAATGTAATTTGATTAATATCTCGTAAGTTGTAGAGATTTTAGGGATAAGTGAGCAATCCTAGAAAGAGTGAGGATTTTAGAGATCTAGAGGTCTAATATAGGATTTGGTTGAGTAAAGAGTGGAATTGAGAGAAGATTTATGGAATATTGAGAGATTGTTGGATTTGAACTGTAGTTGGTTCATGATTCCTTTTTGTATATATTTGTAAGCATTTTTTGAAACAAGGAGGCATGCGAGGTTGGCTCGATGTTGGCTTGAGGTCGGCCTGAGGTTGGCTAGTGATGGGTGTGAGAGTATGATGACTTAGAGAGGTCATTTCAATGTCTGTGTTTAGGCCCACAAAGGCCGTAATAATGTAATTAGATTATATTTTAATAAAGATTGAAGAATTTGTAATTATTATAATTTTTTTAGTAGTGGCTTATAACTCATGTATGATTGTGTTTATTGTGGCATGCGGTGTTGTTTAATTAGAATTGTTGTTGAGATTTCAGAGTGGATTGAATAGTAGGATGGGATCCAAAGTAGTGACTATTATGGAGTCTTGAGACTCTGTGTATTAAACCAAAAATTTCACAGCCGAGAGAATTTCAATGTCAAAATGAGAGGCGATGGAACACCTTGCAGCCGCATAAGTTTATTGATGAGTTGTGGACGAGAGTAGCAGGGAGGAGTGGTTGGTCGCAAAGAGCACAACTATGATTTTTTTCCTAAAATCTCAGAGGATTCAGAAAAGAGGCAAGAAGGAGGAATGAATAGTCACTATTAGATTGCAAATCTGAAAGGGGAAAGATGAGCGGATGAGATCATGTTGCAAGATCAGTCGAGAAGATGTGATGCGATGAAGGGTTAACAGGATGATTGTTAGATCTGAGTACATATCAACAACGAAAATTGAATCGCAATATCACAAAATGGAGCTTTAAAGTTTAACGCTAAGACATCGCAGTATGTTATTTTTTTTGCGATGTAGTAAATAATGAAATGTGTGATGCGGCGTGGGGCGGCCATGTGTCAGCATAGCGCATGAGTGCACACCGCAAGATTTACTATTTATAATTATCGGTAAAGAGGTTGAGTTTGCAGGCAAGCAATTGTGATAAGGTGAAGAGGTATAATAGACAGTTGGATCTGACGAAGAGCTACGGTAGAGATTACGTCGCGGCTTCACATCGGTGATTGTGTTGGTTTCTGTTTAAGTTGCAAGTGAAACTTGTCGATATGCAACGAGTTCTGATTGGTTGACGTGTTGTGGACCCAAGAACCCTGTTCCGTGTGTATGTAAAGTGATTTGGGTATGTGTGACCTGTTTAAGGTGAGCGTTGTTTGATCACTAGTGTATGTATGTTTATAATATTGTCAGTTTGAAATTCGTGCAAGATCTTAAGTTTATGTGGGTCATAACCCATAGGTACAAGATTTTATTTAAAGTGCGGTTTCGGCTGCATCATTTGGTATCATAGCGAGACTAGTGCTCTTTGGGGGTTTTTTATTCAAAGATTGAATTTTATTCTCAGTATGTGTAAAATTTGCATTGGTAATTGATCTAGATATAGAGGGTTGTGGTGTGAAATGAATTGGTCGTTGGGAGATTAGAACACAAAAGATTTTATGCAAAGAAGAATCCTGAAATGTTGCAGGTAATGATGAATTCAGTCATTTCATTCAAGACAGATTGCGGAAAGAGGTTTGAGGAAGACAAGATCAGGGAAGGATCTTGTAGGTTTAAAAAAAAATTAATGATATATGTATGTGAATGTAAGTAGCAACAAGAAATTGCAGCCAGGTAGCAGTGACAAAGGACAAGGGAGCAAGTGAAGAAATTTCAACAAGAGATGTTGCAAGGAAATGAATAGAACATGGATGTTCTCAGAAGGAAAATAAAATTAGTTGGAAGAAGAACTGAATTGCAGACATTGAAAGGTAAAGAAACATGTTTATTGTCCAAGCCAATGAAAGCTTAAGGAGATAAGATTATTGAAATATCTCTAAGGTATGAGCTATATTTTGATATTTGGTCTAATTTGAATTATTTTCATAGTGAAGAGAATGATAGAAGCCAACATACAACAAAAAACTGTGTAAAGGGAAGAGAATTTGTGTTAGTGGAAAATTCAACAAAGGAAATTGTTGTAGAAAAGAAGAGAATAGAAGAGTTCTCAAAACAGAGAGAGGGACAGGTGAGCATTGGTTACAAAATCCTGACAGCATTGGAGCTGAGGAGCAAGAGTGCTCAAAAGAGGTTTTGTTGCAGAAACCCAAGGAAATATACCAAGATGATGACTTGGTGTAGGTGACAAGTAAAGTATTGTTACAAAGAAGTGAAAGAGGATTATTGTAAGCTCACAGTGGGCAAAGGGAGTCCACATAAAGAAGCCGAGATGACTATTAGGGGTCATGAGAGAAGTCACAACAGAAGAAATAAAGATGTCAAGGAAAATGACAAGGGAAAGAAGATGAGTCAAGAAGTACTTGATAAAGACATTGCTGAATTGAAAGCAAGTATTGATGCAATAATAATGCTGCTTGAAGACTATGAAAGGGGCCAAAGGTATGGTTGGACTATGAGAAAGAAGATAAAATGAAATTTGTTGCAGAAATAGATAAAGAGGAGAATGTACATCAAATTAAGAGAAGAACTCAGATAAGTTGAGTTAAAGGTGAAAGATGTTGGCATTTATGGTATCCTAGTATATTGAATTGATTGTCCTTGATGGAAACTCTCTAACAAAGGATGCAGACTGTATAAAGAACTCAGAAAACCATCAGCAGTTCTATACAAGCAGAATATACGACTGAATGTGAATTGAACGAAGCTCTGTATTTAATGGGAAATTTGATGTAAATAAGGACGAGTTAAATCATGTGTGAAGCTTTTCTTGAATAAGTTCGGTGTATGTATGCATCCTGATGGTGGATAAAGGAAATCCTGTGTATGATTGAGTTCTGGTGATACTCTGATGGGTGGAGAATACCGAGAGTATTTGGGTATTGATTGGTTCAATTCTCGTACGGAATGCCCTAAAACTCTGTGTGAAGTCTTGTTGGGAGAGGGAGCCACGGACGTGCTCTGTGTGTGCAGGGCACATAAGCTCTATCGGTCAAAGTAATAATGCGTTCCGCATGTGTTAGACAATACAAAGAAAGGTGTCCCTGTTGAATGCAAAATAACTAAGTCGAATAGTCCATAAGGATTTTATCGGAGCTGTATAACAGTTTTATGGTTATATGAACTGATAACGCGGAGGAAGAACAATTAAAACAAAGTTATGCTTTCGTGGAGAAATGTAGCAATGACAGAATAAAGACGGACGAAACCTTGAGCGAAGGAGAGGAACCACGAGCGGAATAAACAGTGAAGGGGGTTTCCGGTTTTCATCGCACCGCTCTCGATGGTCAAGCGGTATTCAAGAGGTTGGGAGCGATTCCATAGAACGAGCGACACGCGTCCCTGAGCGTATTTACAAAACCGCCATCACTGCGCGCCATCGCACGTTAACGTTCGACCAAGGATGCCGCGCAATATTGTTGAGCACCGTCGATATGGAGGGAAGCCATCGGACAGTGGTCGTATGAGGAAGATGCGCGAAGGTTAACCAAAGTACGGCGGCCATCGCACATTATTGTTCGCGTGTCTTCGCCGAGCGATATCCGTCCGATCAAATGAGGCGGCGCGACGCAATAACAACCATCGAATGGAGACGACCGTTAACGTTGGGGCCCATACGCATGTATTGAGGTTTGCAGGTTTAACCCAAAGTATTATGTCGTGTATTAAGGGTGTGGGACCCGATTTCCCTTCACTTTATTGGTTCAATATACGTTTTTGTGTTATGCCGAGATCTTCACCCGACGTGGAAGACAGCTATGACCAACTCAGCGTCTTGCGTCACTGCAGGGGCTCTCGAGGTATGGATGAAAATTTTGGCTGGTGCCCCCGCACTCAATCTGTGCCATTCATCTCTGCTGTCCCCATAGTCAACTCGGTCAACTGCGGAGGCACTTGTCTCGATATCCGGTGCGCTAGTTGTGTCTGCGGGTTGGGTTTTTTGATAGGAACTTTAATTATCAGCGCAGATCCCCAAGTCGAAGATTAAATATTATTGAAGGGCCTGAAAGGTTATATGGATATATATTACTGCTGGGTTTTTATATAAGTCAGCGACACGTTAATGTTTGTAACAACTAAAGGGGGAATTGGATTAATATCTAAATCTCAGATTGAGATATTAAAAAGACTTAGATTAATTAATTGCCAGATCAAGAAAATAAAACAATGAAAAGTTGTTTGGGGCTTGGGTAGACCCTGCTGGATTACCTATTTTGATCCCGTCCAGGAATACCATTAGCGGTTGAGTGGTTTTGACTCATGGTATTGATAAAGGCTAAACTATATAAGGAGAAGAGGATCATAATACAGGGTGTGCATGTGGAAGGGTTGTTAATAAATAAATCTCTTTAAGAGATATCTTCATATATGATGCACCTATGGATATGATCTATAAATGATGAATCTCTATGATGATCGACAAAAGAAATGATGAAGACCTGATGAAAGTCTGATGAAGAAATTGAAGAAATCTGGTGGATCTTAGGGTTGAAGCCTTCTGTATGAAAGTGGAAGTATCTTGCCAGTAGAAGCCGGTGTTAAAATCAGGGGGTTGGAGCTCCCTTCCAGTAGTGGCTGGAGAATGAGAGAAGGTTGTAGCCTTTCTACAGGTGGGTGCCTGCGTGCTGGTATGAGTCTGCGCCAGTATAAAATTGTAAGAAGGTTTCTTTATAATAAATATTAAAGACAGAGACGCAGCAGTAGCGGTTTTCGGTTTTCTCCCGAATTGGGTTTCCACCTTAAATACTGGTGTTCATGTGTGTTGCTTATGTGTGATGGTTTATTCTGTTATTACTGCACATGCTTACTGCTTACTAAACATCTGATGAATGAATGATGCAATGATCTAAGTAAATAATTAAACGTATAATAAGATCTCTGGACATATGCAAGTTTTCTTAAGGATATCCACATTTATATGCGAGTTGGGTTCAGTAAAGATACCTATGAGTTTAAGAGAAAAAAAAAGTGAAATTTTTTTAGTCAGCTCTAAATACTGATTCACCCCCCCCCCTCTCAGTATTTTTCCCAATAATTGGAATCAGAGCAGGTCCTTCTGAAAAATCTTAGCCGCTAGAAGGAAGATCAATCAAGATGAGCAATCAAGATGGAACAACATCTATCAAGCTTCCGCTCTTCAATGGAAACAATTTAATCTTTTCGAAAACAAGGATGAGATCCTATCTTCAGTCGCTGGGAGCAGATGTATGGGCTATTGTTGAAGGAGTATATCAATATCCAGTCGCAGTACCAACAGATCCAACGGAAAGAAAGAATTACGAAAAAAATGCAAAAGCAGTCAATGCTCTATTGGGAAGTCTAACTGAATCAGAATTTGTCAAAGTCATGCAGCTAAATACAACAAAGGCCATATGGGACAAAATCATTCTAAGTTATGAAGGTGATGCAAAGGTAAAAAGTGCTAAACTCCAAACTCTCAGAATTCAATATGAGAATCTAAAAATGCATAATGAGGAGAGCATTGCCAATTTATTTTTACATCTTGATGATATTGTAAATCGTATGAGAAATCTGGGAGAAACAATAACCGAATCTACTTTGGTTGAGAAAGTTTTAAGATCACTAACAGAAAAATTTGAGTCAAAAGTTTCTGCTCTTGAAGAAAAGCAGGATCTTCAAAATCTTACTGTGGTGCAACTTCATGGCATACTAACTGCATATGAAATGAGAAGAGGAGGACCATCTGAAGTCAAAGAAGCCGTCTTTAGAGCTTCTACAAAAGGGAAAGAAGTACAAGAAACAGAAGGATCAGGGTATATCTCAGAAGAAGATGAGGTAAATTTTGTAAAGAAACTCCAACTTGGTACAGGACGGTTTAGAGGTAAGCTTCCTTTCAAAAATTTTTCTTGTGGAAGAGTTAGTCATTATGCTGCTAAGTGTCTTCACAAAGAAACACATGAAAAAGGAAAGGAAGTAGCAATAAGGAATAAAAGCCGGTTTAGCACTAGAAAAAGTTACTATACTCATGAAGACAGTGATGGGTTATCTGACAGTGAGGAAGAATGTGAACAAGATCTTAGACTTCTCATGGCATTTGAAAAGGAATCTAGAGAAGAAAAAGATACTTTTATGGATGCTTTAGAGGACAATGATTTTCTCGATGAATTCAATCAACTCAAAATATGCTTAGAAGAAAGTAAAAGATGCTTAGAAGAAAGTAAAATATCCATAGAAACTCTAAAAAATCAGCTTGAAGAAAAAGAGAAACACAATGAGAAATTAGAATGTGAAATAGTAAGTCTAAGAAAAGAAATTGAGAAAGTGAAGACTTTGAATCTTAGATTTGCTAAAGGATCTGAAACCTTAGATGAGATTATCAAGGTACAACGTTCTCCTTTTATAAAGACAAGTCTTGGATATATCGGAGAATCTTCTCAGACTTCAGCACCAAACTATCTAAAAGCAGCTATAGCCAGTATACAACATTCTGCCACTCAGCAAGGGAATAACGAATATTCACAGGTAAAGCATGAAAAACTCAATTCAAAGAACACTAACAAGAACACCTTTCAAAGAAACACCAACCAATAGGTAAATTCAAGTAGAAGATTTCATGATCGCAGAAAATTCTTCTTCAATGGACAATGTTTCTCATGTCACAATTTTGGTCATGAAGCTGTTCAATGTGTTGCATACAAAACAATTATGACAAGAGAAGCAAGAAAGAAAAGGAGGGATATTGGAACAAAGAAGAATACCTATAACAACTTTTCTCCTCTTCAAAATGAAGTTGAATGTGCTTATTGCAATAACTTTGGCCATGAAGAATCTGAATGCAGGAGAAAAATCCAGTCAAAAGAGCAATTTCCTTCAAGCTCCAAAGTGTGGAAAAAGAATGAATTACAGGTTGAAAATTGTGGCATAGATTTATTTGCAGAAGGTGAATAAAATCAATGGTACATTGACAGTGGATGCTCTAAACACATGACAGGTGACAAAAACAAAATTCTTGCATATAGTGCTCTAGAAAAAGAGAAGAATGTTACATTTGGAAATGATACTCCTGCTGTTATTAAGGGAAAAGGGTCTGTTTTTCTAAAAAAAAGGTGAAAGCTAATAATGTCATGTATGTAGATGGATTAAAGCATAACCTGTTAAGTGTAAGTCAAATGTGTGATCAAGGAACTGAAGTTGTCTTTAGTTCAAAAGAATGTGTGGTACGTGATCTTGATACAGGTAAAACAATTATAAAAGGAAACAAAACTCCAAGCAACCTGTATGTATTGAAGAACTGCAAAGAACAATGTTACTTGAGTAAATATTCAGAAAACTGGCTATGGGATAGAAGGTTGGGGCATCTGAGCTTCTCTCAAATCAACAAATCAAGCAGACTTAAAGTTGTTCGTGATCTTCCCAATATTACTCTACCTGAAAGTATCATATGCAAATCTTGCCAATTCGGTAAGTAGACCAGAGTGCAATTTAATGCCAAGGAAGGATCATCAAGTAAGCCTCTTGAACTCATTCATACTGACATATGTGGACCTGTGAGGAAAAAGTCACCACATGGTGAACAATACTATATCTTATTTATTGATGATTTCTCTAGAATGTGTTGGATTGGGTTGCTTAAACACAAAGATGAAGCATTTGAGAAATTTCAGATCTTCAAAGCACTAGTTGAAAATGAATTAGATCTAAAAATCAAGTGTCTTAGATATGATCGAGGAGGAGAATATACATCAGATGAATTCCTTGAATTTTGTGAACAACATGGTATAAAAAGACAGTTTTCGGTAGCAGGTACTCCACAACAAAATGGAGTAGTAGAAAGAATGAATAGAATAGTTCAACAAATGGCTAGAGCTATGCTTGATGATTTTGGAACACCTGACACATTTTGGGGAGAATTAGCACATACAGCGGTAAATATTCTTAACAAGGCACATGTTAGTGTAAATAGTGATAAAAATCCATATGAAATATGGTATGGTAATCCTCCCACTGTGAAGCATTTCAGAGTTTTTGGAAGCAAATGCTTTATCAAAAATAATGATGAAAAACTTGGCAAGTTTGAACCCAGAGCAGATGAAGGAATATTTCTTGGTTACTCCTCTAGGAGCAGGGCATATAAATGTTACAATAAAAGACTTCGGAAGATTGTTGAATGTATTGATGTTGTTATTGTAGTCTCTAAAATTATAAAAATAAAGAAAAATGAAACAAGAAGAAGCCGATGATAAACAGATATCCTTTATGCATCGTCAATGTTGATGTAGGCAAGAACCAATAACGAAGAACTAGAAGATGATTTATCTGAAAAAGCTCCATCCAGATATGTTCAAAAGAATCATCCTGAATCTCAAATTTTGGGAAATAAGGAATCAGGAGTACAAACAAGGAGGACTCTTGTGGGATCTTCTAGCTATCTGGCATTTCTATCCACGATTGAACCACACAATTTCAATCAAGCTAGCAAAGATGAATGTTGGATTCAAGCCATGAATGAAGAGCTTGATCAAATTGAAAAGAATCACACTTGGGAATTAGTACCAAGACCTCATGACAAAATGTCATTGGAACTAAATGGATATTCAAAAACAAGTTAAATGAGAATGGGGATGTTATAAGAAATAAAGCTAGACTTGTTTGCAAGGGGTATGCTCAACAAGAAGGTATAGACTTTGAAGAAACTTTTTTTCCTGTAGCCAGACTTGAAGCCATAAGAATGTTTCTTGCTTTTTCAAGCTTCCAACAAATCAAAGTTTATCAAATGGATGTTAAATCTGCTTTTCTCAATGGTGATCTAGAAGAAGAAGTTTATATAGAACAACCAGAAGGATTCATTTTTGGGAAATGATGAAAAACTTATTTGTAGACTTAAAAAGGCTCTATATGGTCTCAAACAAGCTCCAAGGGCATGGTACTATCGTCTTGACAAATATCTTCATCAACAAGGATTTTCAAAGGGGTCTGCTGATAGCAACTTATACACAAAAACTGAAAATGAAAAATTATTGATTGTGGTTGTATATGTTGATGATATTATTTTTGGAAGTAATGAAGAGTCTATGAGTCAGAAATTTGCTTCTGATATGCAGCAAGAATTTGAAATGTCTTTACTTGGGGAACTAACATTCTTTCTTGGCTTGCAAGTGCAACAAGCAATAGATGGCATATTCTTATCACAAACAAAATATCTTAAGCAAATTCTGAAGAAGTATGGTATGGAAGAGTGCAAACCTGTAAGTACACCAATGGTAACTGGATGTAATCTCAGTTCTCATGATGATTATCCCATAGTGAATCAACCAGAATACAGATCTATGATAGGAAGTCTACTTTATCTCACTGGGACTAGACCAGACATTATGCATGCAATTGGAATTTTTGGACGATTCCAAGCTAATCCAAAAGAGTCTCATCTTCAGGCTGTCAAAAGAATATTCAATTATTTGCAAGGAACTCAAGACTTTGGACTATGGTATCCAAAGAATGCTGATCTCACTCTTCATGCTTATAATGATGCAGATTGGGCTGGAAATGTTGATGATCGGAAAAGAACTAGTGGTGGTGCATTCTATATGGGGCCCCGGTTAGTATCTTGGTTCAGCAAGAAGCAAAGCTCTATTGCCTTATCTACAGCAGAAGCAGAATATGTGGCTGCCGCATCATGTTGCACTCAACTTCTTTGGATGATGCAAACCTTACAAGACTTTCAAATCAAATGTTCACCTCCTATATCCATTATGTGTGATAACACAAGTGCCATCAGTATCTCAAAGAATCCTGTTATGCATTCCAAGACCAAGCACATTCCCATCAAGTATCACTTCTTACGTGAACAAGTACTTGAACAAAAGGTGAAGTTGGAATATGTGCCCTCCAAAGAACAAGTTGTTGATATATTTACCAAACCTTTACCCAGGGAAGAGTTCAAATATCTCAGACAGAAGCTGGGAGTAGTCTCTGCCATGAAGAAGATCAGATCTACTTAAATGCAGAAGATTAAATTAGATACACAGATTTCCTGAAGGACAGAAAACCGCGTATGGGTAGTTGCTGACAAATTTTTTCTGGGTCAGCATTCTTCAGCACAGCTGCAGTGCTGTTGGGTATCTATGGATGCACATGTTAAGGGGGAGCATTGGTCTTGTGGAAAGGATGCATTGTTGGCATTATAATTATGTTTGAAGATGCAGCATGATCTCAGGGGGAGCATGGTATTGTCGGTACAAAGGATCTTGATCTATCCTTTGCCCTTGATGTCAAAGGGGGAGAATATTGTTGAATGTATTTTTGGTCATGGTTGCCATCAAGTCCAAAGGGGGAGATTGTTGGCATTTTTGGTATCCTAGTATATTGAATTGATTGTCCTTGATGGCAACTCTCTGAAAAAGGATGCAGACTGTATAAAGAACTCAGAAAACCATTAGCAGTTCTATACAAGAAGAATATACGACTGAATGTGAATTGAAGGAAGCTTTGTATTTAATGGGAAATTCGATGTAAATAAGGACGAGTTAAATCATGTGTGAAGCTTTTCTTGAATAAGTTCGGTGTATGTATGCATCCTGATGGTGGATAAAGGAAATCCTGTGTATGATTGAGTTTTGGTGATACTCTGATGGGTGGAGAATACCGAGAGTATTTGGGTATTGATTGGTTTAATTCTCATACGGAATGCCCTGAAACTCTGTGTGAAGTCCTGTTGGGAGAGTGAGCCACGGACGTGCTCTGTGTGTGCAGGGCACATAAGCTCTCTCGGTCAAAGTAATAATGCGTTCCGCATGTGTTAGACAATAAAAAGAAAGGTGTCCCTGTTGAATGCAAAAGAACTGAGTCGAATATTCCATAAGGATTTCATCGGAGCTGTATAACAGTTTTATGGCTATATGAACTGATAACGCGGAGGAAGAACAATTAAAACAAAGTTATGCTTTCGTGGAGAAACGTAGCAATGACAGAATAAAGACGGACGAAACCTTGAGCGAAGGAGAGCAACCACGAGAGGAATAAACAGTGAAGGGGGTTTCCGGTTTTCATCGCACCGCTCTCGATGGGAAAGCGGTATTCAAGAGGTTGGGAGAAATTCCATAGAACGAGCGACACGCGTCACTAAGCGTATTTACAAAACCGCCATCACTGCGCGCCATCGCATGTTAACGTTCGACCAAGGATGCCGCGCGATATTGTTGAGCACCGTCGATCTGGAGGGAAGCCATCGGACGGTGGTCATATGAGGAAGATGCACGAAGGTTAACCAAAGTACGGCGGCCATTGCACATTATTGTTCGCACGTCTTCGTCGAGCGATATCTGTCCGATCAAATGAGGCGGCGCGACGTAATAACAACCGTCGGATGTAGACGACCGTTAACGTTGGGGCCCATACGCATGTATTGAGGTTTGCGGGTTTAACTCAAAGTATTATGTCGTGTATTAAGGGTGTGGGACCCGATTTCCCTTCAATTTATTGGTTCAATATACGTTTTTGTGTTATGCCGAGATCTTCACCCGACGTGGAAGACAACTGTGACCAACTCAGCGTCTTGCGTCACTGCGGGGGCTCTCGAGGTACGGATGAAAATTTTGGCTGGTGCTCCCGCACTCAATCTCTGCCATTCATCTCTGTTGTCCCCGCAGTCAACTTGGTCAACTGCGGAGGCACTTGTCTCGATATTCGGTGCGCTAGTTGTGTCCGCAAGTTGGGTCTTTTGATAGGAACTTTAATTATCAGTGCAGATCCCCAAGTCAAATATTAAATATTATTGAAGGGCCCGAAAGGTTATATGGATATATATTACTGCTGGGTTTTTATATAAGTCAGTGGCACGTTAATGTTTGTAACAACTAAAGGGGGAATTGGATTAATATCTCAATCTCAGATTGAGATATTAAAAAGCCTTAGATTAATTAATTGCCAGATCAAGAAAATAAAAAAATGAAAAGTTGTTTGCGGCTTGGGTAGACCCCGCTGGATTACCTATTTTGATACCTTCCAGGAATACCATTAGCGGTTGAGTGGTTTTGACTCATGGTATTGATAAAGGCTAAACTATATAAGGAGAAGAGGATCATAATACAGGGTGTGCGTGTGGAAGGGTTGTTAATAAATAAATATCTTTAAGAGATATCTGCATATATGATGCACCTATGGATATGATGAATCTCTACGATGATCGGCAAAAGAAATGATGAAAATCTGACGGAAGTTTGATGAAGAAATTGAAGAAATCTGGTGGATCTGAGGGTTGAAGCCTTCTGTATGAAAGTGGAAGTATCCTGCCAGTAGAAGCTGGTGTTAAAATCAGGGGGTTGGAGCTCCCTTCTAGTAGTGGCTGGAGAATGAGAGAAGGTTGTAGCCTTTCTGCAGGTGGGTGCCTGCGTGCTGGTATGAGTCTGCGCCAGTACAAAATTGTAAGAAGTTTTCTTTGTAATAAATATTGAAGATAGAGACGACAACAACGGTGGTTTTCTCCCGAATTGGGTTTCCACCTTAAATACTAGTGTTCATGTGTGTTGCTTATGTGTGATGGTTTATTCTATTATTACTGCACATGCTTACTGCTTACTAAACATCTGATGAATGAATGATGCAATGATCTAAGTAAAGAATTAAACGTATAATAAGATCTCTGGACATATGCAAGTTTTCTTAAGGATATCCACATTTATATGTGAGTTGGGTTCAGTAAAGTAACGTATGGGTTTAAGAGAAACAAAAAGTGAAAAGTTTTCAGTCAGCTCTAAATACTGATTCACCCCCCCCCCCCCTCTCAGTATTTTTCCCAAAAAAAGATGGCTATTGATGACTTGATCAAGATGTTTACCTTGTTGAGGAAGGAATTATTGATGATTTTTTGAACTATTGGACAAGTTCGGATTAACTACGAGATGTGATGATTCAAACATCAAAGGAAGAGGAGATTTGTATTTTTGAAACTAATTTTTTGTGTATGTATGCAGGTGATGAACAACCTTTAGAAGATGTGTTTATGCAGATTGACGAAGAAATGAAGCTGTTAGAAAAATATGGTTGTAATATAGCAATTCTTAATTGAACATGTGTTCAAAGACACTGAAGATGGATAACTGTTGAAGACTACTATGGAAGATGAAAATGATGAATCTAGTAAGACTTGGCAAAACGATGGCAGAGAGTCTGAAGACAAAAGGAAATTGCAGATTGCAAAAGAAGAAGTAGAAAATAAGTATGAAGATAACCTTATGACAGGATCAAACGAGAGTATATGTACAGTGCAAACACTTGAGGTAATGGGATTATCTCTTCAAATTTTGTTCAAAAACTATGAACTTGTATTGATAGTTCATGGGCAAGAAATTGTCTTGAAAGGACATAATGGAGCATCAATGGAAAGAGATCTTAATAAATATTTCATTGTGGAAGATGGTAGAAAAGAAATTTATAAGGAGAATTGGGTCTGAGGAGGTACAGTTAATCCAGTAAATACTATGAAGAAGAAAGGAAAAGAGGACAGTCAAAAACTTAAGGATAGGTTGGCAGAGACTAATGCACAACATAAAATTGAAGACAATGTTATCTGTACAAATTGTGAAAGGAGTAAAGGTGAATGTAATCATCAAACTAGAAGAAGACAGACAATCTCAAAAGATGAAGGCAAGGATGTTCTCATGAACTATGCATTTGCAGTGAACATCAAAGGGGTTAAATTAGGGAAAATTTTAAGAACCCCCATAAATTTATATATATAATAAATGGGAAAATCCCCATGATACATAGGAAAAATGGAAGGAAATTTTATTAATAATATAATATGTATATAAATTTTTTTGGTGAATCTCTCATGAGATTATACTATCTTGTAAAATCATGGTGAATCACCAGTATAAATGGTGAATCACTACTAAAAAATGGTGAATCGTTGTCTAGTGGAGTTCGGGGTGTTGGTTCCAATGAAGATATGGTAGTTGAACCAGGAGTAGAAGGAAGAGAACCACCGAGACCAATCATGGCACATGGTGACTTGTGAGGGAAGTAGTTCTCGTGCAGTTTGGAAAACACGTTCTTCTAGTTTTGCTAAGCGTAGTGTTGTTTCTCATGCTACTACTAGCACTGATATTGAGGTTGGAGAGGAGTTTCAACAATTTGGGATCTTTGCAGATCATTTTGTTTCAACAATCCTCCAACACAAAGGCCCATGCCTCTGCCGATTTCTTCAAAGAGAAGAACAAGTCGAAAAAAAATTAAAACGCCAATAAGTAATGAGCAGAGTCAATACAACAATCCCAACACACCTTCAAACTGACAGTTATGTCTCACTGTCTTCTACGCACATCCAAACCAACTCAGCTCATGGCAGAATTTACAAATACCTGCAAATTCCATACATGGCACCGAAGTGGAAAGGGAGTCTAATATTGATTGCTGTAAAGGATGGCATAAATATAAACATAAAACAGTGTCAAAGCACCAGCCATTGTCATGCACTGTTGCTTGAGTCATTTTCATGCAGTATTGCTTGAGGCAGTATGCCCATTGCCTAACAAGAAATGAAATGACTTTCCAATTTAGGTAAGTGATAAATTTAGATTTACTTACGAAAGAATCCAGTAACCCCAAAAAAAAAATACTTACCCTGATTTCATCCACCAATATAGAATTTTTTATAATTCTATAACCATTGCTTTTTCATGCCATGCTATTCTTCACTAATGAATTGCCATTACAATTTTCATAGCTCTCACTGCTTTAAAGATCCTAGCTTGAGATGGATAAAAAAATGGTAAAATATTATTCACTGATGAATTGTTATTATAATGGATCTTTGTTACTATTTTTATAGTCATTCATAAATACATGTTTGTAATCCATGTATAAACCTCTCATTGGTTATCAGATCCTGGCATGAGATGGATTTATCTTTCATTGTTTTTTCTTTTATCATTCTTTATTTTAAGAAAACTTAACATAACTTAGCTTAAGATGGATTTATCTGGTTTCTTTAAACGTTCTCTCTTAAGAGAATCACATTCAAATTTATTTGCATTCTTCTCTCAATGCAACCAAATAAAATATTTAAACAAGCACTAGACAAAAAATGAAATCGGTAAACCAGTGAATTTCTTGAGAAATAACATGCCATTCCAAAAGTGAAAATAAATATTCATTTCACAGGAAATTAAGTCCTGCACATATCTGGTCAAACTAAGTCACATACAGAAAAAGATACCTTCAATCCATTGTAATTCATGGTTTGCAGATGTGAAAAAAGATAGAATTTGTTACTTGTTTTGTCGTGGCGTGAGATCTGCAGGATAAAGAATTCTCTTCTTGTGGTCTTTGTTGAAGTGGGCACATAACATCAATTCTGTTATGATGTTAACAACCGTAGAGTAGTGCCACAAAAACTCAGCGGTTACCATGAATTCTTACAGTAATGCCACTGCATAGCAATTTGCAGTATATTTGTTTTTCATGCCATATAAGCAGCGCTAAGGCAACCTTACAAGTGGCAAAGAGGGATACATGAATCTGAATATTGAGTATATCAAAGACTAG
Source organism: Pinus albicaulis (assembly GCA_034641835.2). NCBI lineage: Eukaryota > Viridiplantae > Streptophyta > Pinopsida > Pinales > Pinaceae > Pinus > Pinus albicaulis. Next base: position 5,022,912 of record CM076576.1, on the reverse strand, counting down.
GTACTTGAACTTGCAGAAGGACCTCCCCTGGTTTGCCGTGTGTTATAAGAATTGAAAATTTCACACTTGTGGGCAAAAATGTGAAAATTTACTTCAGAAGTTACTCCACATTCATTGCATAAGATCCAAACCTGCTCAAAAGACCAATGAGAAAGTGGTCAGGTATTCTCTCACGCTACTAATGGGCTCTAAAATATGCTTCCAAACCATACCAGATGAACATCAGACATCTTACCATTTTGTTTTGATAAGCTTCAGGCATTGGAGTCAAAGAAACTTACATGATAAAAGAAAGTTATCAGATTCCACTCAAGGAACTTAAAAATGCAATTTCCATTTGACAAAAGCAAGTTTCAAATATGAGAAATCAAAATTAGCAAAAATACATATAATAAGACACTCTTTATAGAACCCATTACAAGGTGATTTCAAGATGTTCATCTTGTCATATATCGTAATGATATAACAACAAAATAGCTACCTCTCGGTCAAGTTTCTCCCATACTTTAGACATATCACAGAGAGATTTGGAGCACAGTGGACAAGCAAATCTGCAAAAGACAAACAAACATTTAGAATGGAAAGACGCTTAAAATAAAATTAAAGTTGCGCCAAGCTGCGACCACAGATGGCTAGAGAAGGTACCATCAATGGGTATATCAGTGCAAGTATATCTAGAGTTTTGTGATACTATAAATAGATAGACTAGAAACAAGTATAATATGAAATTATAGACAAATGGAAAATCTCAAGAGGTTGTGAGCCAGAGCACAAAACAGGTCAAATATGAAACTTACTGAAGATGCTCGTGCATCTCTTTTAAGAAATGCATGTGAATAGTATGACCACAAGAAAATACGCTGATAACCTTTGTAGAGTCGAATAAATACTGCAGAGGAGTCAACAAACGAGGGTTCAGATATCCAAATAACTTCAGTCTAAAATTTAAATTATGCTTTAAAAAGAAAACTACAATTACTACACTATGCAGATAAGTGTGACCTACCTCAAAACACAGGGCAGTTGTGGACCGTGGTGCATTGCTTTTACCACACAAGGGTGGAAATCCTTCAAGAGGATAGAGTAGCAACATCCTAGAAAAGGGTACACGATAAAATAAATCATTCTCGCACTACAATGAAACAAGGGAAGAAGCGGTGATAATTTGAGAAGAAGAAGTGGTAATTTGAGAAGTCATAGAGAACATACCACATTTATAATAGTGGAAGAAATTATCCTTGCCACCAGTTCTGAAAAACAACACAACTAGCTAAAGTCAACTGCAAGAAATACATCTAAATACATTTCACAATAGCATGAAAGATTACTTTACTCCAGAGAAAGAGACATCAAATGCATAAAGAGAAAAGCATACTTGCAAATTCCACATCCGTCGCAATGGTATTGTTGTTTTGAGTCCTAGAAAACCAAAGTGGCAAGCACAATTAAAACCAAAAGCGTATACATCCAAACCATATTTTTATAATTTTGTGAGAGTAAAGCTCTTTGTTTTCATGAACCAGAGCTATTAAACCTGAAAATACATTAAGAATGTACCTCGTCATCAAAGAAATTACATTTTTCACAAAAGTACTTTCCCATACAAACACCACAAGTAACGTAGGTTTGTTGAACCTGCAAAATGGCAGTGCATAATCTTTTTAAAATTAATCAAGAAACATTATAGTGTTTACCTCTAAATTTTATGCACATAACCAAAATTAAAAAGGCTCAACACTTACATCTTATTCAATTCTACAAAGTGAACAGATAACCTGAAAACATACAAGAATAACTATAAATAACAAGAGCAATATACTGCAAACATACAAGAATATAAACAAAAGCAATATACTAATTCAGCAAGTTAGATAAGATTTGTTAGATAATTGATCATTTATCTTTTGAAAAGAATAAAAATTAAACCTTTACATATTTCAAATGTACTTTCAGAAAATATTATGATGTTACACCCTAAAAAACCTTCACTAATTACAAGGAATACATATGGTTCAGAGCATTAAGACAAACATTATAATGAATAACATCCAACTGGAAAACAAGATAGAACCTTACCTTTCGAAATTCATGGCGAGGTACATCATGTCTATTAAGTGGATCGACATCCATTGAATTCTATTCAGATATGAGTTCAGTCCATACTATACCCTCACAAATGAAATTGGAAGAGACATAATTTTCTAGTTCTATTTTGACAAGGATATAAGCCAAAGGCAACCATTGAACTTGAAATAACTACGAATGCAGTAAAGAAAAAGAAGCATACTTTGGCCTCATTATGACAATTCCTACAATCAAAGACTTCATTACAACATGGAGCCCTTATTTGGCATCTCCGATGGTAGTGTGAGCATCTGCCATCGATTATCAGTATCAAGAAAACACACATCAGTAAAATCATCCCTGTATGGCACATTTTTCACCATTTTGTAAGATGCATGGAGATACCAAGAAGAATATATCAAAATTATATATAATTAAATAAAAGGTATAAATTATACATTAAAGAACAATGTATTGAATATCTCCATTCTATTTCAAGGAAGAAATACCAAATATAGTATGGGTATGCATGTCAAACAATGTAGGCACTCACTACCTTAAATATTTATGTTAAGGACAAAAAATAACCAGGATGCATTCCTCCACAGTTAAAAACAAAAATGTCATAGCCCCACGTTAATGAATGATACTTTTGCACACACTTCAATTCCCTGAGATTCATTGTCTTAGTAGAAAGTAAATTAAGCTGAAGAAAATAATGACACCCACATAAATACTATTCTCATGTAAGCAATAAAAAGAGGCTACTTTAGCACAACCTATTTTCTTGTTCTATGAGATCCACATAAAGAACACATGCACAAACTATAGGTTTCCTACGTTAGCAAAAGAAAGAATCCACTCCATTTTTTTACCATTTAAGGAGAATGACCAAATTTTCTCCTCCTTCAATAGAGAACTATACTTGGTATAATGAAATATCCAAATCATAAAGAAAGGTAGTTGATGGCCATGATAACTTCTCAGATAGTAATTTTTGACACAATTTTGATACCATGGTTCAAACAATCAGATGAAAGAATCCACTCCATTTTTTTACTAATTAAGGAGAATGTCCAAAGTTTCTCCTCCAATAGAGAACTATACTTGGTATAATGAAAGATCCAAATCATAAAGAAAGGTAGTTGATGGCCATGATAACTTCTCAGATAGTAAGTTTTGACACAATTTTGATACCATGGTTCAAACAATCAGATGAAGTGATGTTCTATAGACCTCGCTGTTAGAGAGAAATTTTAAATAAAGCCCACTCCATTGAAGGGTGCCAACAGAAATGTATTGCTGGCTCAAGGACACAAAGAGGCTACCCCATAACTTCTACTGGATTACAGGAAAACACAATTCCTCATTGTTCACAGAAAGTTCCGTTACTACACTAGTTCAAGGGTGCTATAAATAAGTACTGTGAAAATGTCGGGGTTCAATTTATTTCAGTCACATTATATTTTCATGATATGGGCATATTGACTTCCAAATGTTTAGGTCAATGGAAATTAGCAATAAAATTTTAAACTGGTCCCTTCTCTTGGTATAGGAGATGAGATGTATGCATATTCCCACATATTTTTTTATAACAATTATGAAATATGTAAGCATGCACTCATATGGCTCATGCATCCATACGAAAAATTGTTCAAATTACCAATTGCATGCTCCAGGTGCCAATTTCACATCGATGCCGGTGAGGGAAGTAGCTGAAACTAGGCTAGTAATAATTAGAATCCGAGTGTCCCGGATCCTTGTCTTCTCTACCATCCTGCCACAGAATGCAAAAAGCAATCAAATACTCTGCTACCATATCACTTGCCCGATGCCATTACACCACTCAATGGTTCCATGTGAGAGGATATTCCCAAAGTAGAAAAAATGCGTTCAACCTGGTGAACCCCAAAAATAAAAGAGCTCCATGAGTAAAAATATTGAAGAAAGAATGAAAGGAAAAATTGTAAAAATCTTATTTTGAAATTAATGTATACTAACAGCACAGAATCTGACCAGAAGGCTTTAGAGCATTAGAAAAACTCCCGAATTCAAGATTTGAAGAAAATGTAAAAAGACTGACAGGAGATTAATTTCAAACACAAAGAATTGTATTATGGGATTCTCTCTATATCTATAGTCACAGAAAACCTCAAAAATGAAGAAAAACAAAAATAAAATATTAAAAAAATCATGGGCAATAGCAGTGCATCTAATTCTTGTCACTCAGTTTTAATGAATTGATTTGAATCTAATTAATAACCCATATTGCATGCAATTGCATCCTTGATTAAGCGTATCTTTCACCACCATAGTTGGCTTCATGTCAACTTCACACTCCTGAGCAGAAGACCGAGGGCTGCAACACTCAACTTCCATGATTCAAATTCAAATCCCCTTCAAAACTCTGCCTTCTCAAAATTTACCTGAAAAGAACACCCAAAATCAAACCCTAATAGCACATTCTGCCAAGATTCGTGGCTAGAATAGTAATGCACACCAGACTATCCAACATACCCAACATAACATGAAAATCATCTATTTCTCTAGATCTTCAAAATGTCTTGGACAATCATTCCAAGGTGTTTGATACTCCCAAAGGACTCCCACCTATTCGTGATCTCGACCCGTTTGTCAACCTATATGCATTTATGGAAAATGTATATATTTGGTTGATAATTGTTGAACATAATGCCAACAAATAAATAAACTTATGACATGTTACCAAAATGTAACAACTTGTCATTCAATTGATATCCCATTTTGTAAAAGCACCATAGGAACGCTTATCAACACGTTTGCCAAAGACTTGAATGCCCCATATTAAATAATTTTGGAGATTAATATATTTGCTTAGAAATATTTGACACAACTTTCTCCCTTAGCCGCACTATGTGAGCATTCTTCCACAAAGAAATGGATATCTCTATTGTCAACGTCATATCTGTAGCTTCATACTCTGGTCAATGTTAATCTTAAAATTTGTTGATATGAAAACTTAGCTCCATTTATCTTAAACAAGGGATGATTGGGGAGATCGTATTATTGCCTAATATCCTTCAAAAACAATTGTACCATGTGTTACCAACATAATTTACAAAACATCTATATGAACTAATCATGAAAAGAGGAAAACTGTGATGTAATATGTTCAACCAAATTTCCACCTACGTCCTTGGAATCAAGAGATGCCAAAAACTAATTTTAAACTTATTATCAAACAGGGTCAAACCACATATGGGGACCTTTGAACAGATATTCCAATTGCAGAAACAACATTTGCATCAAAAATTCTACTTGGATTTATAGTATAGTAATCTATGAGTATTCCTCCCATTTTGTAGTTTTAATGAATACAAATGAGTCACAAAGGCTTGTTAACATAAGAGGCTTCCCATCATCAATTAAATTATCTTTCACCAACACATAACTGATTTCATTTTGATAATGTACATTAATTCTACCTATGTCATCTTCAGCTGCACTTTGTGCACAAACAACAACATCCCACCAATCAACTCCAACTGAGAGGCCCCACTAAAATCTGGTAGTGGATAAGAATAATCAAACCGTAGGCCAGTGAAATAAACCACAATATAAATACAAAGATGCAGCAAGATGACAAGAAAAATCAACTTCATACCTGTCCGCTATAGCTCGTTCCAAGGCAACTGCATTACCTTTCCCTTGACTACTTTTACTAGCAGGAGATTGAATACATAGAATCTTCAGTACAGTCCAATCCTTGCTGTTATCATGCCAAACAGAGGCTAGGCAACAGCTAGTAGAAGAGAAAGCTGGTAGGGCAACAAAAACCCCAACTGTGGCACAGTAGTAATCTATGAGATTAAAGCTACTGCCAGAGAATAAATGAACATCGCCATACCAAAAAGCAAAAGCAACCTCCCCTCCATGACTTGAAAAGACAATTTTTGCTAGCATCCTTATGTCACTGTGCTGATTAGCTAGGTCAGAGTTGAATTTGTCACTATTTCCACCATTTGAATCTACCGATGTCTGGGAGGTTGACAAATTTCCAGGTGTAGCAAGGGGCCGAGAACCTTTGAATTATTTTATTGGATATATGCTCTTATTTACTTTGGTGGTCCAGATTGTTGTCATTGGTGCTAGTCCACCAAAATTTGTATTAGAATTTTCAAAAAGGGGATGCAGTGCAACCTTATGACGTGAAATTTCCCACCGCTGCACCCTCCAACCAGTTAGAGATGGCCCCTCATCAGGATTGTGTGAAGAAAAATATTGGCCTGATGGAATGTAATTTTAAGGCCGTTAGTATACTAAAAAGAACAGTTAATTCAGCCATATTTTTGATCAGTCTGTTTTCCTACAAATCCAAGTCTAGTGGATTGAAATATAAAAATACTTAATAAAATCATCAATGTCAAATTCTATTGCAGACAGGATATTACTAGTGACAGAATGCAGCTAAACATGTCTTAGTCAGGGACTGGCCATTCGGATGCATTTGTCTTATACTGTCAGAATTATTGTTGCCATTCTAAACTTACATCATATAGCATGAAAGACAAGGTTGCTTCAAAACATAGAGCTCAATTTCAATTATAGGAGACCTAATGATAATAAGCATAAGCAAGCTTTTATGAATCGTAACAAGAAGAGAAAGTAGCAAAATTTTTGATGCCCTTGCTCTTACGCCTCCAATGCAAAGTAACAAGAAAAATACTTCAGAAGTTTGAAATTTTTTGTCCATTAAAAAAATCACTCGCTCTTTAGCACTCATTGGAGGACAAGCTATACGAGGTTAACAGGTCTGGATATTTATACATCTTACAGAGACACAAATGTAATATATATATATACTTGACTTGGTCCAAATTCTTCTGCACAATATGCTCCTGAGTCAGGTGAGACTGTTGAAGAAAAACTCTTCGGACCTCACCTACACTCATGTCTAATCTAATATACAAGTTTGGCTTTGCTTCAAACTAGTCCTAGTTATTGTCACCTTTGAGGTAACGGCATTCATCATCAATACCCATAATTTTTACATCCAATTTAGACTCCCCAAAAAAATAAAAGTTAAGCATATACTCCCAAAAGGAAGCAAAAATTGTAAGCATATTGCAAATTAGTATCCTGTAATGTGTAAAGAATACCTCCTGCTTACACAACAACATATAGTGTTAAATTTAAAATAAGAGAGAGCAAGTGTACTATATTTCAATGCCAGCAAAATCTAAGAGATCACCTGGAGTATATTGAGCATGTGAATGGGGTGTTCCAGGAAGAATATAGCAAATAAAATTGTCTGCATGCCCTTTGTATTGCTGAAGAGAGTCAAAATTTCGTATCAAGAACTCCTGCACACAAACAACATTAATACAATCAGTCATTTACATAGAACACCCAGTAGACAATCAAACTGCCCAAAAAAGTTTGCCTGTAGTTAATTACAATAATAAAGAGGTAGTTGAACTATGAATATTAAAATCTATTAAGGAATACATATGTGAATTTAGGAAGGGGTATTCAATGCTTTTGGATTTAAACATGTTACCTCTTAAAACTAAACACATGCTATTGTACTGATTGCTGAACTTGTGAGGATTGTAGAATCGAGGAATATCTAGGAATCTGACTATCACTAGAAAGGTCAAACAATTGTCCCTCTTATAACCATCAGATTTCAAGAGATTCCAGGAATCTGCAATCAACATAAGAATACCTTGCTACTAAATGTTAGGCAACCACAACTACCTTCCATGCTTCCCAAAACAGCCTCGGTTTCACCTTGAGAAATCTTGAAAGAATAATAATAAGCTGACGCGGTTCCTTTGGTTCCACCAGCATTGGTGGCATGGTCAGCTGTTTGTGAAACCAGCATTCTAATCTCCTTAGCATTATGATAAACTACCATTGTTCTTCCCAGGTCAACGAACTCAGCTCCGCCTTGGCATCAAAAGTGTAATTGCATAAAAGGAATGTTTGTCTCATGCCAATAGGTCTCCTACGATGAATGCGCAGGAACCTAGTACGTAGACAGTTTTTGTCTTCACTTAGCTACCCAGGGCTTATTTCCCTTTCCAAATATCAATAATTCTTTTCCAAGAAAAATCTATAATAAGAAAAATATTTTAATATATTCTAAAAGGTGAAGATGTCGAAATCATGCCACAAAGTGAAAGGAAATAAAATATCTTTCCTCAAACCACCAAATATATAAAGAAAACAATAATTATCATAATAATAAAACTAGATTTATTGATCTATGCATGATATGAGACCCATAAGCATTCAAGGGACTAAAAATATCTGACCAAAACAAACCAAAAATTTCAAACTCAACAAAATCCTCTAAACAAGCAACAAACAAACCACTAAAATTTTCAAAGATATCAAAGCTAGACATGAACACAATTTCATGTACTTGAATAAGCCCATTGTTGCTTAGCGTTATACTTCTTAAATTAGTTATTTATCATTTAATACTAGGACACTATCTATGTGAAAAGAAATAGGTCCCAACTTCATCAAATCCGACTTCATTTCCAATCAAAGATCAAAACCAACTTCGTTTCCAATACCAATATAAAATCACACATTTTCCAAATATTAATAATTATTTTCCAAGAAAATATAAAACTCGAAACTCAGCAAAATTCCCCAAACACAAGCAACATATATACCATTAAAATTTTCGAAGATGTCAGAGCTAGACATCAAGGTAGTTTCATGTACTTGAATGAGCCCATTGAATGTTTGTGTTAGTCTTGTTAAATTAGTTATTTATCATTTAATACTAGTCAGACACTATCTATGTGAAAAGAAATAGGTCCCAGAATCTTCAAATCCAACTTCATTTCCTGTCACAAATAAGAAACAAACAATGTAAGGATTAAATATGAAACATCAATCTTAAAATAGCACGTATGAAAGAAATGTAGCTGCAATGTTACAATGAAAAATAAAAAATATAGAACCCATTTTTACCTGAATTTGACATGTAGTAATCTTGCATGATCAACGGAACATGTATACCAAAATAAGAGTCCTAGGGTATTTCAATTTCCCAGTTCTCATCTTGGTCATCATTTTATACATTGTGAACATGATCTTCTCCAGATGTACTGTCATTATGAGCCTCCAAAACATTATGTTCTGTATCAATTTCATTAGATAAATTTGTTATATTGTTTTCTCCCCTTCTATCACAATTTGATCACCAAAGCGCTAGTGTTCTTTCATATGGAAAATTGTCAACGTCATACTTTGTTACATATAATCTTAAACATGTATCCACATGTTTATCAAGCTTGTTCCTCAACTTTGACTTCAAAAATGATAATGCACTAAACATTCTCTCATCCTCCACTGATCCAAAAATCATGGTTTGACACAAATCTGCTAATTTGAAATATTCTGATATGTTTTCTTACAGGTATTGGCTAGCACTTAAAGTATTCCATAATCTTGTTATAGCACCGTTTTCATTAGGATTCTCCAAAAAAGGATATTGCTTCCACATTGTTTCAGCAAAGCGTCCACCTTGTTGATACAATTTTGATGAATCTAAAATACCTTCAATCTGTTCTCCATGTATCGAGACTTTCTTGCCAAAGTGGTCTACTAAACATTTTAATCTCTTTTGAAAATCGACTTTTAAATTTCTTGGACATTGACAATTGTTCCAATATTGAGGGTATACCACACACATGGCCTCCAACAATTCATCTCGAGGAAATAGTTCTCTTATCTCTAATGATAGTGATCTTGCAATTTCTATCAAATTTTGTCTCACCGAGATCACAATATTATCAAATTGGTCTCTTGACACGAGGCAATCTTTGGTGATTCGTCCCGTCTTACTAATATAATGAAAGGGGACCATATACCCATGCACTGTGATACATAGTATCCCTTTTTCATCAAACGCAAAATTTCTTTTAGTATTTTCTATATTGATGATCTTAGTCCAACTTGTAATCTCTAGAACAGTAAAAGAGTCTGGCATCATATACAAATTATCCAATGCAAGGCATGCTGACTTTCTCGCATTTGTGTATTCGGCGATATACATTGTGCGATTCTGAGACATTTTCACGAGGACATTCATTTCATGTAGCATAGGAAGAATTCCAGCCAATGTCAATAATTTTTCTATATCAGTTAGTCGAAAATGAAGATCTTGAGCTTTGTCTACATTGTAGCAATTTTCATACATCAACCCTACCAAAGATTTGAACTCACTAAATAGTCTTTGAGCTGGTCCATTTAATGAGATCCATCTTGTATCAACATCTTTCAATAGTTTTTTTCCATCCGTAACACCATCTGCAAATTGTTGAAACTCTAAATATCGTTTGGGACTACAAGAAAAGTATGCATGAGCCTCACGTACAAGATCTTCAACTTTTGAAACTGATGGAAACTTGCTTACTATTTTAAATGCAAGATTCATCCTATGAGCCATACAATGAATATTAATCATATATGGCGAAGCTGATATTTGTAGTCTAACACAAAGACCATTCCTTTGTCCTTGCATTACCGATGCTCCATCTGCTCCAACACATACCAACTTTTTTGCAATCATTAAATGATCCATACCACTTTCCTTAAAAGTATTAAGAACAAGTTCATAAATATTTCCAGCTATAGAATTCTCTCTCATATTTTTAATCCCAAGTATATAGGAATGCCTAAAATGGTCATTAACCATATAAATGCTCATGCAGATCCATGAAGTATTATCAATACCGGTAACCTCATCCAAAGACAATGCCAAAAACCTAGCATTTGCAATCTCCTGTTTCAAATCATCATTTCTACTTGAGCTAGATATCTTGCCCATTCCCAACCACTAGTTACAGACCAATGAGAAGATGGAAAGTTTGGCACGTGAAGAAAAGATAGAAATTTCATTTGATCTGGATAATCTGTCATAGGACGACCTTTACATAAGATGTGAAATAAAATGCTCAATTGTATCGTCTTGGATAACAAAATTATTTCCATCGCCTTTTCAAATTGAGATATGATGGTTCCTCCACTTGCCTCAAGTTTCTTCTTACTTATTAAATATTTTTTGTATTCTTCCACACATTGGCTATGTCGACATTCCTCCAAAGATTTCCATCTAACAATAGATTTCTCTTTACCATTTACAATTTTCTTTTCATAAATCTTTCCTGCATGCTTTTATACTGTATCTAGCTTCATCTAAAATTTCACTACCTTGCAACTTTTCCAACTACACACAATACATTTAACTTCTCGTAAATCCTCATTTGTAGGAAATATTTCTTCAATAAATGGAAAACTTGAGACCCAATCATCTTGGAATTTTCTCCCTACGGTCCACTACCCTTTTTTCCTTTTCCGTGAATGGTTTGTGTCACCTTCCAAGGAAATATATTTAACATTTTCATCACTAATTTCTGTTGAAACTGCATTTATCTCACCCTGATCACTTGAGGAACCTATTATTTCATCCATGATATGGATATCAAATGCATTTTCACAAGAGTTAACATCTCTCTCAGTAACAGATTGTTTAAAGGAGCTTGAAGCATGAAGAGAATTTTTATTCTTGGATTGAGGCTTTTTAAAGTATGATAATACATCAATTTGCCTTGATAGTTTCTTCCCAGGATTAGCTTTTGACATCTCACTGAATATTACTCGATCTAGAAACCTGCATCAATAGTTTCCAAGAGTTGAGAATTACTATATTTGTAAGTAGATTTCAAAGTAAAATAAGTGTAATGTTCACAAAAACCATTATGCAATTTTTTATTAAAATGTTGTGCCAAGGCCCAAGCCCAAAAGCAAAAATAAATCATTATACACAAAAAAATAACATCATGAGTCATCATATATAAAACAAATAACATCATTCAAATGTAAAATATATACAAATTTCCACTAAATTAATTCATATCTCCAAATCACCTAATGAACACTTGAAAGATTTAAACAAAACAACAAAATATTACAATAACTTTAATCATCCTTTGCAAAACACCTCTCCCTTAAGTTGTAAAGCATTGGTTATAAGAAATTGAAACATATCCTCTATCATTTTCCATGATAAAAGTGAGGAAGGAAACTAGTCAGTTACTAGTGATTCGTTTAATTATCTTTCCCTTGATGAATTGGTTATAAGAAGTTGAAACATATCCTCTATCAATTTCTATGATAAAAGTGAGGAGGAAGGCAACTATTCAGTTACTAGTGACATTTAAACCCTCCATAGAGAATATCGAGGACTTGGGCTAATTAATAGCCATGCTCCAAGGAAGGTTTTAGCGACTAAATGGCTTGCAAGGACAAACGAAGGAGAAGCTCCTTATTAGGTAGTTGTCAAGCATAGGCTAGAAACAACTTCACATATACACAACATCCAAGTCCCTAATGATTTATGATTTAATCATAGGTGAAAATTCCTTTAATTTTCCTAGATGAACAATTGTCAAAACAATTTGGAATGATTGCAAGTAATATTTCATGAGCTTGACGAGGAGATAAGGATTTTTAAGAGTGCTATTGCACTAAGACACCAAGTGGGCCACATTGATAGGTGGGCCAATGATTTGGGTTTACATGCATGGAACAAGCATGGGCAAAAGAAATTGCAAGCGTTAAATCATCTAATGGGTTTGATCAGCGGAATGGACCCTTTGCAGGGTAAATCAATGGAATGGTATCTTTACACTTGTTTAATCAATAAAATGGACCCTTTCTATAGGTTTAATAAGTGAAATGGAAAAAAAAACCAACATGTTCGTAACCATTAGGACCATTGAAGACCTGATTTCAGAATAGGACCTTTTTAATGGAAAATTCAATTGGAGCAATACGGAGCTAGGGCCAGGGTTCATTGTGGAAAGACTTGATAGGTTTCTCTTATAAAGCTCCTTTTTATTTGAGTAATTCTAAATTATGCAATTATACCAAGTGCTCTATCCAATCACAAGACGATTCTGCTCTCAGTATCAAACTCTCAAGCACTTGGTCAAGGTCATTTAAAATATAGCCCTGTATGGTTCTCACAGCCAGACTTTAAAGAAATGGTGAGAAATTCTGGATCTCTCCCAGTTCATGGCTTTGCCTCCTACATCTGGGAGAAAAAAATAAAGAGATTAAAATTGAAATGAAATAATGGGCTAAATCCCACAAGGAAGATCGTCCCATTCCGGAAAGACGAGAATCCTTGAAGAAGTCAAGTCCCAAATTGAAGAATAAGGGCTCTCTGAACAGACTCGGGCAAGGGGAAAAGGAAGTAAGTGCTCAACTATTCAAAGCTCAAATCGTCGAAGAAGAAATATAGAGATTGAAATCAAGGAGCCTGTGGCTGAAAACAGGGAACATAAGCATTAAATTTTTCCATTACCAAGAACACTCAAGAAGAATTTAAAATTTCATCTCTGAGGTAACTCTTAGACAGATTGAAAACAGATGGTTTAATGAAATCAAAGTAGCATCCTTCTCTCACTTTAGGAACTTGTTTTTAGAATAAGAGTAGATACTGGAAGTGCTCGGGAGGAAATTTTGGACAAGATCCATGTATTTTACAAGAACTGGATAATGAGAAACTCCTATGACCCATATCAAGCAAGGAAGTCCAAGAAACAATATGGAATACGAAACTTAACAAAGTCCCAAGTACAGAGTCCAAACAAGTTCTCAACATATTTTTAGTAAGCAGGGAAATATATCAATAGGGACCTCTTAAACGATGTGGAAGAATCAAGGAAGCAATGAAGATTTAAAGAACAAATAAATTCCTTCTACTTCACCCTCATCCCTAACGTCAGAAACTAAAAGATTCTAGGTAAGACTACCTTTTCTATATTTAAACCATTAATGCAATGTGTTATTGCAGAGAAACAAACTTGCTTTGTTCAGGGCAGACTTATTTGTGAAAACAACATAAGAGTTCAGGAAGTTGCTCACAATAGCCACTCGTCTGGAAAGAAGTACATGAGTTATAAAACTCGATATGGTGAATGCCTTGGATAGAGTGAGGTATAATTTCTTATTCTCAGCTATGAAGAAATTTGGCTTTTCTGAGAACTTCATTATGTGGGCTAAGGCCTACATAGGACCCTGAATTAAAACTATGGTCAACAAGAGGACAATTTCTTTCTTGAATTTTCAAGGCCACCAAGGGCCTCAGATAAGGGTATCACATCTACCCTTCCTTGTTCACTATAATGGCATAGTGCTACCTATAGGAGTTTTTTATCCTCCTATAATGAAGAAAGCGCTTGACAATGAATTAATCATATCTATAGCAAGAGTTATGTTATTTTCATTTTGAGCTTAGCCTACCTTTATAAAATGCATGCTCCTATTTGGGTTTCATATACATCAAAGGAAAACCTACATTGGTTCGAGACATTTCACTATATAGACGAGGAACTTCAAAGACTCGAGCTTGAACACTCTCACACTCCTGGACTAATTTATGTCAATTACGTAGTTGCTGTAGATGCCTCTCTGGAGAAACTCTTAGCCTACCTTCCCTTGGGATGAAAATATTTTTCAGTTCAACAATCATCAGTCTAAAATGTTCTTCTACCCACCCAGATATTAGGGGTTGCACAATCAAATAGGTCTATTTTTTAGCATTTTCAACTGTCTTAGACACATGCTCAAGTTGTTTTTGTCAGCATAGACACACTTTGGCTACAGTTTCTATGGGAAATCATCTGTTCCATCTAGACTTGACCATGTCAAAATTGAGAATAGATCATTATTTTGTTTGACAAAGCAATCATCCGTCTACTTCCATTTTTTCCCTTTCTGGATTAGTTTCTCCTTGTTAATTCTAGTGAAAGATTTATTTTTCTATGTCAAATGTGAGGGGAAAACTGGTATAAGCTTCTGAAGCAAAACAGGTTGCAAATTTTGCCTCAATGTATAATTCTTTCCCTGCATCTCAATGTCAATGAATATTATATTCTCTATAATAATGCGGAAAATTTTGCTTTGATATCTACTTTTTATCTCAAGTCATTGCAAATCTCCAACTCTAATGTTAAAAGGTGAGCATTGTGCATCTAAAATTAGATGCAATGTATCTTGGACTTCTCAGATTGGACCATATGTATCCTGGACTGAAATGAATGCAGGACTGTCGAGTGCTTTTTTAGTGGGTATTGTACCGAGTTAATGTGAAACTAGACTCATGACTCGATACAGAGCAATCAAAAGCAGACTTATCAGAGGAAATTTAAGAAGTAAATAATATGTACACTAATGAATCCATCCCAATTGAAAGCGAACTTATTGAAATTACTGTAAAATAAAATAAAAAACCCAAAATCTTGCAATAGAGATATGAATTATAATGAAATTATGTTAAAGCAAAGATTTTCTTGGGTCTGAATTGATATATTGTATCTAGGATACTGTAACGTCAGATTGGACTATAATACTTAAAGAATATACTGCTATAAATGCAACACTGCCTCTGATTACCAATTGCCATGTTAAAATGGATATGGGGCATTCGCTGCATCACTGCTTGGTGTTTATTGTTTGCCATGGAGCTGGGATTCATAACTTAAGTGAGAGTAATGAAAATAAAACTTATCATTAAAAATAAATATTATGTGCAGCTAATGAATTTATTCGAATTGAAAGAAACCTTATTAAAATTACTGTAAAATAAAATAAATGGTCCAAAAACTTTCCCAGGAGATACGATTTCTAATGACATAATACTAAGCAAAGATTTTCTTATAGGTAAATTGGGCAACCAGTCCGAGAGATGAGGAAAGTCTTCAAGCACGGCTCCTAAATCCCGGTTCCCTGTGCTGACCTCTGCTCTGGTAAACACACTACCGCTATTTCTCATAGTAGCTCGTGAAATGGTTTCTTAGTGAGCAAAACTGGATAGGCTTCTGTCACCAGACAGGAACTTGTTCTTCAGAAGAATGCCAGTGCCATGGTGCCTCCCATGGAAGAATCCAGAGGGCCGAGAAGGTTGCTCTGTGTCGGAAGTGAGCGCCAAAAAAGAGCACTGGAGATTGGAAACAATCACAACACGCTGCACACTTGAAGCATTCGAATTTCAGACTCAGCAAATTTATAGAAAAAAATATAATTACAGTTGCGACCCAAGGGCCAACACCACTGCCAAAACTCCTCCTCGCGCATGGGTTTAGCTCCATGGCACCGGGGAAATGGGCTATCTTGAATGTTGGAACTCTAAATCCAGCTACCATGGTCAATCTCCCAGAACCGGTTGCCCGTGCAGCTGTTATTGGTCAACGGGTCCAGATCGTTTTCACCTCCATCGATCTCCACCTCCATCGCTCTGACCTCCATCAATATGGTAGGTTTGCACATCCAAGGACCAACATTCAATTGTTCCACGCCCCTTCCAACTTCCACGCCCCTTCCAAGCCCCAACCACCTCTCTGACCCTGTAAATACCCAGTAAATTCTGGCGAACCAGTCAAAAATTGGGGTGAATCACTCCAACCCCTCCCTCCGACCCTGTAAATCCAGGCGAATGCGATTGAAATTTGCTCTAGACAAAGAAAATCGAGGGCGAATTTGATTTTTTTAGTTTTATCCGCATTTAATGTGGTTGGCTAATATTTCATAATTAATTATTTTTAAAATAATTATTGGACTAACTTTATAAAACTATAGAAAATGGGTTTTATATTAAAAATTCGCCCTATTAAAATTTAAAATCCCTTAAAATTCGCCTTTGGGCTAAAATTCGCTCCTAAAATTTTCCCTGGGTTCAATGGAGTATGATATTCATGGTGTTAACAGTAATGTTTACTATTGTAAAAGGGACTTTATAGTGGAATGGAGAACCTGTTGTATATGGTGATTTTTTTTCCTGTACAGAAACAAAGAGAACTTTAGCTTCTACAATTATAGGTTGGTAGATTGTGATTGAAAAGAAAGAGGGATGGAAAAAGCAACTTAGTGGCTTATAGATTTGTAAGGAAGAAAAGGGAAGAATGAAAATAAATGTGAAAGGAAGGAAGGCCAAAGAGAAGAACAAAGGACATAATTCAGAAATTAGATAACATTCAGAACAAAGTAGAAACAAAGAATACTTTTCCAAGACAAGATAATATGAAGGAGGATATGAAAAGTCAGACATGTCATATGCACATCAAGGGGATGACAAATCAGAGAAAACTTGGAGCAGAGGTAATGAGGAAAAATGTGGAAAATGTAATATGTTTTCTAATTTTGAATTATTAACTATTGAATGTGTTTTTCAAGATAGAATACAAACTTATTTTGGAGATATATTTGTTTATGAAAATATGAGGGAGCATGCAAGTTCTGGAGATGCAGAAAATCAATTTTCTGTATGGAAACAAGAAGATGAGAGAAAGCAAATAGTTGATTCAGAAGTTTGGAATGGAGGAAAGAGAGTTGATATAACTCTTACACAAGTCATTGCAGAAGAGAAAGAACACTGCAGAGGATGTGAAATTATAGTCCATGAACAAATTTTGTTTTTGATCCAAAGAATATTTGAATGTCAAGGGTTTATCTTGAGTTTGCAAATGAAAAAATGGGTGAAAAGTTTAGTTAAATTTAATGTGAATATGGAGACAATTGAACAAGGTTCAATAACTAATTTTTTTGCAGCTGATGGAAAATATATAGTGGGAAGGTAATATGTTCTTGTGTCAAACAAGGAACAATCTTCTTTTGAAATTGAGAAGATTCCACTCAAGATATTGGATAAGTGGATGATGAAAACAACAAAGGTGACAGGTATGAGAATTTTTCAAAGTCAACAAGTCAAGAAGAGATGGAAGGATATGCAGGACAGTATAAATAAAATGGTTTGGAAACAGAAGAGGATGCTGGTGATAGGGTCGGGAATCAAAATATATGGTCAGGTACAAGACAATGGAACTAGTGGAGAATACATGAAGTTGAAGTTCAATTCTGTTGAGATGATGACAAGACAAAAACACACAGAGGTACATAAATTTATGTTTCTTGAAGACATGCTTATGTTTAATATCAATATCAAAACACTATGCAGTTGATCTGAAAATGGAACTATTTGTAATTCTATGCAAAGTATCCATTCTCAAAGAATTTAGTGTGCAAAGTGTTCTCCATGACTTGCAGGTTAAACAAAGTAGTTTTGGTTTGTTTATGAGTTTTATGTGTGGATTTGTTAATTCAATTTATTGTTTAACATATCACAACAAAAATACACAGCAAGTAAAATTCACCATAACATAACACAACAAATTGTTGAAGCAGTTCACCCCTCTTGGGCTACATCTTCCGGTCCAAGGCTTCCCAATGGCATGTCCTTGCTCTATTAATTTTCTCAAAATGGTTACACAGTGAGAAATATGCCTAAACAGGCAAAACCAACTGTAAATTTGACTTCAAAAGATATAAAATAGCTAGAAATGGCTTTTGTTTCACCTTAAATAATGAAATACAACCCAATACAGTGCCTTCTCCATGATGGCCCTTATGGCTCCTTCCTCTTCCCTTAAGAAAAATATGTTGTAGATCACCTCTATTCACTCTAAAACCTATCCCAAACTCTTCAGAATGCTGAAGAAACCCAAAATTGACTAAAATTTCATCTTGTTTGGTCCAAAATTGAGAAAGTTATGGCAAAAACAAATTTTTTCCCAGCGTCCCCCAAATTCCTCCTCCAAAACTGGAGGAACTCCAGTTAGCCCGACCAAAATGGCAGTCTGCCCGAAATTATCGGACCTGATCCAAATCCGGCGAAAACCATTAATTGTCAGTGGTGGCATTAACTGTCAAGTTGGGCCGCGTTCACATGTGGCCTCCACGGATTAACTGTCGAATAAGCCGTGGGTTATCCGTCCACCAACCTCGCATTTATTGTTGGCATTAAACCTCGGCACATGATGCGGTTTGTATAACCGTCACCTCCCCATGGTTACGCCTTCTGCCAGAGTTATGAGTCCCGGTCATGTGGAGTATGGGGGCTGGCCCCTTTTTCCGCCCAACCATACTTTAGTTAAACCATAAATATCACACGGCTCCAATGATGGTTAAGGTCTTCTACGTAGCCCACGCGGTCGGGCCTGTGGGCTGCCAGCTGATAGACCCGGGGTCAAAACCTATAGCCATACAATTTTTTTACCACGCCATCTAACTCCTGCCTGGGGCCACGTGGCGGCCTCCGGGCTTGCCACGTGGCACCTGTTAATTGGCCAATTTACAATAAGTCAAACTTCCATCCAACCGTCAGTTGCCATTTATCAATGTCTAATTCGTCCTCCAAGGAATATTCTGAGAAATATTCTTGGAATATTCATTTTTTAATTTTTTCAAAATTTAAAAATTCAACTTTGGTCAAATGAATTTTGGAGTTTACTGGAGACTTCAAACCTTAATAACTTTCACATATGACCTCGGTTTTGAGAACTGTTTGCGGCACTAGAATCATAGCGACGAGACCTTTTTGTTCGTTTAGATTGCAACCATTCCTGATCACTTCCATATTTGAGCAATTTTCTTAACTTGGACATGATCTCTTGATCACACCTCCCCAATGGGAAGCTTTTGGACCCCAAAATCTCTCTGAACTATAGAAACTAAAGATGAGGAGACTGATTCTCCACTCTTCCTACCTTGAACCACTGAAATCTCCATGATTTCATCAAATTGAGCTTCTCATAAAAAGATAAATTCTTCCTTAATCTGTTGACCGACTGTTGCTAACCTTGACTATGTCATGATGCAAAATTTTGAAACTTGCAGAACAACAAATAAATTTTGCAGAAAACATACTGCTCCTACAATGGTCTACCTTCAAAGGAAACTGAAAATAAGATTCATCTTGCCAATTGTCCTTATGGAAAATTTTTGCCGAATGAGCCATGTACTTGTGTCGATTCCCGACCAAGTTTTCTTGCCATATTACTCTACCATTTTGAAACCAGCAATGATCATT
The DNA here is from genome assembly GCA_034641835.2 of Pinus albicaulis. Taxonomy (NCBI): domain Eukaryota; kingdom Viridiplantae; phylum Streptophyta; class Pinopsida; order Pinales; family Pinaceae; genus Pinus; species Pinus albicaulis. Next base: position 5,002,913 of record CM076576.1, on the reverse strand, counting down.
GCGGAAATTTGTGCCCTCTTTGCTTGCATGCTTCACCCTCTCTTGGAGTTTTGCACCACTTTGCATCGACACTTTGTTTTCTGCACCGATCGACACCAAAGACATTTGCTGCAACTTCTTGTCATCTTCTTCCAAAGATGACCTGCTTTCAGACTGAAACATCTCATCATTTACATCAACAATTACATGAAAATGACTATGTACAAATTCTTTTTGCTTAATCATCAACAAAGTCTTTGACTTCCATTGACAAGCCTTTTCAACTGCCTTGCATTCACTAAAGAAGATTCTATCTTTTTCCGATGTGCTCTCACAATAAACTCCTTGCTATCCTTAAATAAATGGTACTTGTTCTCATGGCGATGGAAGATTGCTTTCCTATCATATAAGTAAGGACTACCCAATACCACACCTATAATGTCAAGCAGTACCACATCTAATTCAACCATGTCAATATAATGAGCTATTATGGAGAAGCGCAACATGCACTTCCTTGAAACTTGTAAATTTTCATCCTTGCAAATCCAACCAAGTGGATATGGCTTTGGATGTGGAATGGTTTCAAGATTAACCTTCTTGATTAAGTCTTCTGATATGAGGTTCACTTGTGACCCACTGTCAAATAGTGTGTCTATCTTTATGTGTTTTGAAATGATCCTCACATGAAACAACTCAATCCTCCTCTCCTCATTTGGAGCTTCTATGTGATAGTTTGAAATGCTAGAACTAGGATTTGTTTCATTTACAATCCCTTTCCCCTTTATGTTATTTAGTGCCATAGCTATGCTTTTAGTTTCATCTCTTGATTCAGACCCTAAGTCTTGTTCAGCTATTGCAACCGTCTTGCCTTTCTCTTTGGCCTTATCTTTGGTTTTGAATTTTTCTGGTTTCAACTCCGGATAAAGTTTCCAGCAATGGTCTTCATCATGGCTTGTTTTGGAACAGTTTTTACAAAATAATTTTCCCTTCTCTTTCCTAGAGTTTGCATTTCTCTTTCTCCCTTTGCCTTTAAATTCACTATCCTCATTCCCATCAAAATATTGTTTACCTCTAGCCTCTAAATGCGTGGCTTGGACACAAACCTCATCTAGACTAGTAGGATTGAACATAAGGATAGTATGTCTAAGATAGTTATGTAAACCACCTATATATTTCCGCAAAGTTTATTGGCTATGCAAATCAATTCCTAGTAAAATAGCTCTTCTCATAAACTCTTGGGTGTAATCTTGTACATTTTGTCCCTTAAGTTGTCTAAAACTTTGCCAATTCATGATAGCCATACCAATGTTGTGCCTTCCATTCTCAAAGAGACTAACTGAATCTTGGTGTCGTCTTCATGAAGGTTTTGTATCCTCAAATAAACTTCCAACTGCCTTATCCAATTGTCAAGTTTCTCTGCATTGACCTCACCATTAAACATAGGCAACTCAAACTTAACATCAAGCTTTAAAAATGAACTTTTACCAGTGTTTTTTGACTTGTGAGATTGATTCACCGAAGTAGAGGATGATGATGTAGAGGAAGAGGATGAAGATGGGGATGGTGGATCACCATTTCCTCCGTGTCCTTTCTTTGACTTGTCATCACTTTTCTTCCCTCTTGAAGATCCCTCTCCTTCAAGCCTTTCATTCATTTCTTGGTAGAGTATCCTCACCATCTCAGTCATGTCCAGGAACACCTTTTAGAACACCCATTCTTGTTCTTCGGGATCAATGTCTTCAGGAACTTCTCCTTCTCTTGAAGACATGCTTAAGACTTCTTATGTGGCTCTTGGAGGTGAATTAGAAGGTGGATTTAATGGAACTATGGCCCTCCTTGGTTGAGGATTATTTTGAGCTCTAACCAATTGTCCTTCCCCTCTCTTGAGCTTAAGCCTAGTAAGCATAAAAACTTGCAAACAATCAACTATATATTTGCACAAGAACAAATGCAGAGTGAAAATCTAGCTTTGATACCAACTGATATGGAAATATAAATATTTGTAATGCTATGAAAAGTATCCATTCTCAAAGAATTTAGTGTGCAAAGTGTTCTCCATGACTTGCAGGTTAAACAAAGTAGTTTTGGTTTGTTTCTGAGTTTTATGTGTGAGGATTTGTTAATTCAATTTACTGTTTAACATATCACAGAAGAAATACACAGCAAGTAAAATTCACCATGACATAACACAGAAAATTGTTGAGGCAGTTCACCCCTCCTGGGCTACCTCTGCCGGTCCAAGGCCCCCCAATGGCATGTCCTTGCTCTATTAATTTGCTCAAAATGGTTACACAATGAAAAATATGCCTAAGCAGGCAAAAAAAACTGTAAATTCAACTTCAGAAGATAGAAAATAGCTATAAATGGCTTTTGTTTCACCTTAAACAGTGAAATACAACCCAATACAATGCCTTTTCCATGATGGCTCCTTCCTCTTCCCTGAAGCAAAAGCTCCTGTAGATCACCTTTTTTCACTCTAAAACCTATCCCAAACTCTTCAAAAAGCTAAAGAAACCCAAAATTGACTAAATTTTTATCTTGTTTGGTCCAAAATTAAGAAAGTTATGGCAAAAACAAATTTTTTGCCCAGTGTCCCCCAAATTCCTCCTCCAAAACTAGAGGAACTCCAGTTAGCCCGACCAAAATGGCGGTCTGCTCGAAATTATTGGACCCGCTCCAAATCTGATGGAAACCGTTAACTGTCAGTGGTGGCATTAACTGTCAAGTTGGGCTGCGTTCACATGTAGCCTCCGCGGATTAACTGCCGGATAAGCTATGGGTTATCCGTCCACCAACCTTGCATTTATTGTTGGCATTAAACCTCGGCACATGATGTGGTTTGTATAATTGTCACCTCCCCGCGGTTACGCCTTCCGCTAGAGTTATGAGTCCCGGTCATGTGGAGTATGGGGGCTGGCCCCTTTTGCCGCCCAATCATACTTTAGTTAAACCATAAATATAACACAACTCTAATGATGGTTAAGATCTTCTACGTAGCTCGGGCGGTCGGGCCTGTGGGCTACCAGTCGATAGACTCGAGTTTTAAACCTGTAGACATACAAAAATTTTACCACGCCATCCAACTCTGGCCTGGGGCGACGTGGCCACGTGGCACCCGTTAATTGGCCAATTTACAATAAGTCAAGTTTCCATTTGTCAATGTCTAATTCGTGCTCCAAGAAATATTCCTGGAATATTCTTTTTTTTAATAATTTTTTCAAAATTTAAAAAGTCAACTTTGGTCAAATCAATTTTGGAGTTTACTAGAGACTTCAAACCTTAATAGCTTTCACATACGGCCTCGGTTTTGAGAACTGTTCACGGTGCCAGAATCGCAGCGACGAGACCTTTCCGTTCGTTTAGATTGCAACCATTTCTGAGCACTTCCATTTTTGAGCAATTTTCTTAACTTGGACATGATCTCCTGATCAACAGTGGAGATGCTCATGACAACAGAGCAAAAGGACATCCATAATACAAGGTTTGTCATCTAGGAGAAGGAGAGAATGCAACAAATACACCTGCAATTGGAAAAGGTCAAACAACTAGTTGGAAGATGAAGTTTGATGAAGTTTACAAGAAAGGAAGTTGAAAGACTCATGAAGAGTAGTCCATGAATTTATTTCAACCTAGGGAGTCTGATGCAGGAGCATTCTTCAAAGTCCATAAGACTTAAGGGTCTTATTACACATTTAATAAAGGGAGTGGGTTCCCTTAATTATTTTGTTATTTTCCTAAGTTTAGTTGAGTTCTAAAAATATTTAAATGTAATTTGATTAATATCTTGAAAGTTGTAGTGATCTTAGGGATACGTGAGCAATCCTAGGAAGAGTGAGGATTTTAGAGATCTAGAGGTCTAATATAGGATTTGGTTGAGTAAAGAGTGGAATTGAGAGAAGCTTTAGTGAATATTGAGAGATTGCTGGATCTGAACTATAATTGGTTCATTATTCCTTTTTGTATATATTTGTAAGCATTTTTTGAAATAAGGAGGTAGGCGAGGTTGGATAGAGAGGTTGGCTCGAGGTTCGCCTGAGGTTGGCTAGTGATGGGTATGAGAGCATGATGAATTAGAGAGGTCATTTCAATGTATGTGTTCAGGCCGGCAGAGGCCGTAATGTTGTAATTAGATTATATTTTATTAAAGATTGAATAATTTGTAATTATTATAATTTTTTTAGCCGTGGCTTATAACTCCTGTATGATTGTATGGATTGTGGTGTGCTGTGTTGTTTAATTATAATTGTTGTTGAGATTTCAGAGTGGATTCACCAATAGGATGGGATCCAAAGTAGTGATTGTTATGGAGTTTGGAGACTCTGTGTATTAAACCAACAATTTCACAGTTGAGAGAATGTCAATATCCAAATGAGAGGTGATGGAACACCTTGTAGCTGCATAATTTTATTGATGAGTCGTGGACGAGAGTAGCAGGGAGGAATGGTTTGTCGCAGAGAGCACAAATGTGCTTGTTTTCTTAAAATCCCAGAGGATTCATAACAGAGGTGAGAAGGAGGAATGAACAACCATGATTAGATCACAAATCTGAAAGGGGAAAGATGAACGGACGAGATCACGTTGCAAGATCATTTGGTAAGATTCGATGCGATGAAGGGTTAGCAGGATGACCGTTAGATCTGAGTATAGATCAATGACATACAACGAATCGCAATATCGCAAACTAAAGGTTTAAATTTTAACACTAAGACATCACAAGTATGTTATTTTGTTTGCAATGTCGCATGGGGCAGCCACGTGTTGGCATAGCGCATGAGCGGACACCGCAAGATTTACTGTTTAGTGTTATCAGTAAAGAGGTTGAGTTTGCGAGAAAGCGATTGTGATAAGGCGAAGAGGTATAGCAGACCGTTGGATCTGGCGAAGGGCTAGGGGAGAGATTGCGTCACGGCTTCGCATCGGCGATTGTGTTGGTTTCTGTTTAAGTTGCAAGTTAAAATTTCCGAGATGCGACAAGTTATGATTAGTTGACGTGTTGTGGACCCGAGAACCTTGTTCCGCGTGTATGTAAAGTGATTTGGGTATGTGTGACCTGTTTAAGGTGAGCGTTGTTTGATCGCTAGTGTATGTATGTTTATAATATTGTCAGTTTGAAATTCGCTGTGAGATCTTGAGTTTATGTGGGTCATAACCCACAGGTACAAGGTTTTGTTTAAAGTGCGGTTTCGACTGCATCATAAGACAATTATTTTCAAGCTAAGAAAGCTTCTAGCAACACTTCTTAGTTCTAACCTTTAAATGATTCAAAAAAAAATAAAAAATAAAATAATAATAATTCAATGAAGACCCATATACCTTTATGAGGATAATATAAAGAATGTTGAGAAGGATAATAATTTTTTTTTTAATAAGATGTAAAGAATGACTTCCAAAGATAAAACCTCTTAACACAATTTTTTTTCAAACCATATGCAAATACATTCATTATAGAAATAATACTATCTCCAAAATAATATGTACATAGAGGATAATATAAAGTATATTTAGAAGGATAATATAATTTTTTTTAATAAGATATAAGGAATGACTTCCAAATATAAAACCTCTTAACACAAATAAAATTTTAAACCATATGCAAATACATTCATTATAGAAAGAATACTATCTCCAAAACAATATGTATATACTATAGTTAAATTCAAGATCTCCATATTATAACCTCTTCCATGAAATAAAACAATTTCTTTCTTAAATACGTTTTTTAACATTTAAAATTAAATAATTATTTTTTTCTCTATATTAAATTATTTTTTATTTCACTTTGTTTTACATCCTAAAATTTTATTAAATTCATAACCAAAACTCCTTCCTTTAACACTCCCCAAAATGTGTGAGAGTCAAATTCTTCCACATATATATACCCTTATAAATACTCATATCCCCTTGATGTTATCAAATATATTTAATTATTTAAAAATTCTCTCATGTAATATGATATTGGTACATATCATAAAACTAAGTGGAAAAAGATAAAACCTAGAAATGCTAGCTCTAACAAACAATGCTATGGAAAATTAGGTATATGTCCACTCACTATTGGTTGAATGGTATGTTGAGATTACTTTGACGAGGAGGCCCAATTTCAAGGATAGTCTAGAAACAATGGAATTAGATATCTCTCCACTCAGTATTGGTTGAATAGTACGTTTCGATTACTTTGACAAGGAGACCCAGTTCCTTGTCAACCCAGTTTCAAAGTTTTTTTTTTTTGGGTTACAGGTAGATGTTTGAACAAACAATGCAGAAATAATTGATCATTAATCACTCTCTGTCATTTGTGAGAAAACACAATAAGCCTAGATTAATCAGGTTTGTGTAAAGTGTTTATGGTAATTTCAGGAATGAAATTGGGAGTGAAATTTGGTTGTAAACAGCAAGTTATTTTGAAAGAGTAAGCATCATAGAGCAGCATACAATTGGAAAGGATGCTATAGCTCTTTCAAGCATATAAATATTACAAATGCAAAAACTTCTAAGAAATATGAAGCTAAAATGAAAAACATTATGTTGTTTTTTAGGAAGAATTTTTTTGGCTCCTAGCAAATGTGAGTGCCTGTATTGCCCATTTTAGGTTGTGTTTTGATCTAATTAAATCAGAAGAAATAATTAGGGGAGTTTTTCTCTAGTTTGCGAGAGTCAAAGCGAGAGATATGATCCAGGTATTAGTATTATTGCTTAAAAAGATTACATAAGAGTTAAACTTTAGTTTTATATGTAGGGTTAGTCACAAAAGAGATGTAAGAAAATGGCAAAGAGCAATGTAGAATGAGGACGATACGCATATGTATTGAAGTTTCAGGGGCACAGGTCTAGTCATAGAGCCAGGTTTTTGCCCCCTTAGAAGTGTTATATTGCTTATGGGCAATGCCAGTTACAGTGAGATTGCAAAATAATAAATTAATTGGAGTTCAGATCAGTAAAATGAGTTAATTTTCCATATTGACGAAATAATGATGTTGAGTCCAAGCCTCATACATGCATATAAAACACGATTATACTTTGTGAAAAACTACAGCCTAATTTTACAGCTATAGGGTCATTGGCACAACTTAAAATTCTGCTCACAAATCACAGTAAAACACAAAACATGAAATTATTAGATATGAAAAAATCAGAATGAGGTAATCACTGCATATGATAGTGGGCATTCAGTAAAATGGGGAAAAGAAGAAGTTAGCTTTATGGCTGGGGTTGAGTTAAATTTAAGTTCATAAGCATTTATATGAATACGATTTAAACTGTACATAATATGATAAGTGATGACTAAATGTTATATATTCAAATTTGTTGGACACCAAAATTGGTAGATGTTGGTAAACTTCCAAATTAGTAATTAAAATTCTCAGTGTGAGAATTTTGCTAATTCCATAGAGGTGCCATAGTTACTCCAACAAGATTATACACGGCATTATAATCATGCTTGAATTACTGCCAGTGTAACTGGTGATTGTAAAACAAGGTGGTCAGATGAAGAAATACCAGTTGTTCAATAAAATGAACTGCTTCAATGAATGCAGAATGTGTATGTCTGAAACCCTAACGTCAAAATTTGAAGAAACGTGTTATCAACTATAATCCCGCATATTTAATGGCGTGTCTCGATGATATTGATACCTCGACTGTGTGTCCTAACCAACAAAATAACTAAAAAGAATCTATACATAGTCAGACGGTGCATGCTAAAAAGCTTACAATATCTATATATATATATATGGTGAGGGATCGTTTAAGATTATGACATGACAAGACACCAAAAAAGAGCAGCATGGTCGCATCTTTTCAGACCTTATTGAAAGCTCACCGTGCTCCTAGTCATGTCATGGCAGACATCTTTTGCGGCTTTTGAGAGAGCTTTAGTTATCATTGACAGACAGACCTAAAAGCAACATAGGCCCTCCTTCCGGGTCTGGTCCTGCTGCAGAAGTTGTTGGCCGCCTTCGAATATTTTCAGTATTGATATTCAACGAGCAGTCAATGGCCCTGGATTTTGGTCGTTGCAGCTGTTGCGCCATTGAAGGCGCAATAATGGAGGATTCACAGCTTCCTTGCCATGTTAAGCAGCTCGTTTCCTTGCTTGTATCATCTGTACCAAGCTGGAGAATACCATAATTATTTTCAAATATTTCACCGTGAATATCGTTCCCGTGCTTCTTGGTTTGATGGTCGCTGCTAGATACTGAAACAGCGCATGCTGCAGTGCGCCTCTCCTCTTTTTTGTAACGGATTCCGCATGCATTGCAAAGAGACTGTTCGTAATAAAAACATAAACTCAATCAAATTAAAATGTAGATAAACACCGTGAAGAGGCTGTAAAGGATATTAAACAAACTCCAGTCCCTAGAGAAAAAATGAGAGAAATATAATAAAATCGCTTACCTTGGGGCCCTTGGGACCATTTCTCCACAGAGGTGTGGTGGTAGTGTCACAGTTTGCACATTTTCTTCCAGCAGAGCTTGCATTTTCTGATCCATTACGTCCAGCGCCTTTATTGATCATCCGGACATTGGAAATGCTTTGTTGGTTAAATATGTTTGCATAGTTTTTCCCAAGATTGGTCTGCTTTCTATTGACAAAATTCATGTTTCTGGAGTCCAGAGGTACAAATGAGACATTTGAAGTTGCATTATTCCATCTGTAGAGAGCAGAACATTCAGATGGTCCAATCCCATTTCGATCCATTGATGAATCAGTCGCAATGTTGCTTGCAGCCATCATGGTTTGGGTCCATGGTTTGGTGCTTGTTTTGTTACATGTAGCCGGTGTTCCCAGAGAAAGAGTGCAGTCGATTGTGGAATAATCAGCAGAGTTGGCATCTGAGATGCATTCATCCATACGCCCTATGAGGTCCTCCTCCTGTAATCTCCCCAAGGTTTTGGGCTTCTGCCAAGGTTGATTAAGTGACTCTTGAAATCCATTATAAGCTCTTCCATTTTCGTAGCTCATAGCATTAGGGATTGGTTGCAGTGACTGGTTAATGCAGGCCTTGGAACAAGAGTGGGAATGAGTATGAGAGCTCTGTGATGGCTCCCGGAGTTCTTTGTATGAAACCTCACAACTACCAGGGGGACCAAAGAGGTCAAGACTGGTAGGCTTGGCAGGAGAAGGCCTGAAATTGCAGCTCTCAGCTTTGGTGCAATACATGGCAAATTCTGAACTCTTATAAAAACACTGTTCAATACTTTATAGACTGATATGATACTGTTTAAAACTTCAATAACTGCAAAGTACATGGATTGATTGAAACATTATTGGAAGAAGGGAAAGCAGCTAGGAAACCTATTCTGAGAATATCTTAGTACCATCTGTTGAAATATATGCTGAGAGAAGCAGCAGCTACTCTATACTCTACAGAAACACATGCTGAGAGAACATCGATCTTCGTTGATTGGAATGTTGCGACCAGGACACGGGAGCATGCTAATCCATCTATCTTCAGTAAGTAATGTATGTACCTCTCATTCACTGAAAAAGGAGAACATTGATACTTACATTTCATATTCAAAGGTTATCGATCATGGGTAGAAAAGCAGCTTTGCCTGGTCTACTAACCCTATCTTGAAAGAGGAATATCCTCTGGAAAAGAAATCACGCCTCCTTATATCTTATACGACTGTCCCAGTACACATCAGATATTCAGGGGACTATGTGATCAGGAGAAAGAAGCTGAAAAAACGGGCTAATGATGAGTACAAGCCTGCACATTGATTGAAATATGTGATAAAGAGGAAGCTGGCACTCCTATTTTCAAAAACTGATCTGTACCATGTACTTCATGGATCAGTTAGGACCTCGGAAAATGTTGTATGGAGATGCCTTCTTGGCACTTAATCAACCATCCAGCAGGCATGCATGATAATCAAATATGCAGTTGCTATATTTCAATATGATCATTAAAACCACATTAGATGGTTCTAAATGTCTACAAATGTCTACAAGTAAAAACTGATGTGATTTTACTGATGTGACAAATCAGAAAAAAAATTCTCAAGAACTTCACCTATCTATAGAGACTGACTGCTGCTTCTCATACATAGAGACTGAATATCTATTTATAGGGATGTATAGATATATCCCCTTCTCATACATAGAGACTGAGTGCTCCTTCAAGTTTTTTGTCTTCTGAAACTCTCTATTAGAGCCTAGACAGCTTTCAAATGCATATGGCTCCTCTATTAGAGCCTAGACAGCTTTCAAACAGATATGGCTCTTACACCCAATGGAGGTGACATATATATATATATATCCTTTACTATTGATTTTGATGCATAGCTAGCGAACATAAATATATATATGCTCCTGGGTAAGGCTAAATTTTTAGATGCATGTTCACCAGAGCAATAGTTGCCTGCATCTTCTGCAATATGTGAATATATATTTAGCTGAGGGGTTGTATCTATCTTTGCCTTCCTCTATACTAACAGAACAATGGCAGAGAGAAGAGGGGTGATTGAAGAAGAGTGTGGCATTCTCTGAGTGTGTCTTTCTAGGGAAGAAGAGCTTTTATCGAAGGATGTGCAGAAGCTTTAAATGGACATATAATGAGAAGTGTGTTTATACACTTGCCATATAATCAAATTGGGAGTCAGAGAATTGTAATCCCACCAAAGATTTCTTCGGGATAGGAATCTGGCGACCGGTCCACATGCAGTCCCCGGTGCTGCAGAAATTCGTGCTCTGACCTATCGGAGGAGGAGCAATCACTCAATCGGATATCTCTATCTCTGGGCATATGATCTTAACATAGCTCAAATTTAGCTGGGGCTTGCTCGATTATCGGAATATTGGTACATTATTAGCCGCAGTGTTAACGGCTGCACATTATAATATTATTTCCCTAATTTGATTCAATCCCGGGGGCTCGTTTCTCTATCAACAACCGCTGAAAAAGCCCTAAAAACTAACAGTCCCGTCATTGGAGAGTCAAAAGCATCCACGTGACCACGACACGGTCTACAATCAAGCCCGCACCGATCACGAGAATACCCAACGACAGCCCCACTCGCAGTGGCAACAAACCCTAAAAACATATATACAATAATAAATATATATGTATTAAAACATAAATGGTAATAAAATATATAAAACGTATATATCAGTCAACAGAGATCCCGGAGCGCCACCCTAGCGCCGCCTCGCATATCACGACACTTCGTCCACCCAAATCGAAAGCCCGAGAATCATTTCCTTTTTGCTGCTAAAAATGACATGATCCTGGCATGAGTGATCATTTTCTCTGCTAAAAATTGATATCTGGCGATCGTTTTCTGTTCCAAATTCTCTGCTGGCGATCATTTGGCGATGGTTTAGCGCTAGAAAAATTCCATGTTGCTGATCTCGCCCTCCGCATTCTGCGAAACGTAGACAATCCCAACGTCTGTTTCCCACTTATCTCGCAAAGCCTGCCATCATTTTTGTCCGTTTTAAGGCGATTTACGATCAGAATCTCTATGCGGTCAATGTTGTGCCCCTCCAGATTTCTCTTTGAAATCGTACTGTTGTAATGCGGAACCTGCGACCGGGATCCGCAGGCATGTGCAGGCCAGGCGCAGTCTGCATGCATGTGTACTCACCCTATCAGCCCCCGCCATCCGTGGCCTGCTTCTACGCCCATTATCTAGCAACTATCACTTTCTATTTTTGTCCATGTATCGATTCCGCTGGCGGGATATATATTAGTATATACACATTGTATATATGTACATCTCTACAGAGTATACATCCAGGGTCACGTGAGTGTATGATGATGACCCAGCTAGCTGCTGCTTCTTCTTCTTCTTCTCTTTTACATTGACTGGTGACTTGGTCCAAGTTCCAACTTACACACCCTGTCGATGATATCGAGATCCAGAGCGCCTGCTATGTCATCATCATCATTGCTACCACTGGACTCGACCATTCAATTCTTCCTCTGCTTTATCCTCGAGATCTACTAAAATAATCACCCCATTGATTAACATTACAGTATTCAAAAATAATTTGTGAGTTCTCAACATTACAATTACGAAAGTTGCAAAACAACTCTGTGTTTTTCATCATGTGACACCATGATGAGTCCCCGGATTCGATAAAGTTGCAATCTGTGCTTTTCTACTGCGATCTTCACGCTCAGATCTTCTTCTGCTCGTGGGTATTGTTTCTCTCGCGTTGTATTGTCCGAGAGATTATTACAGTCCCGGCAGATTTGGTCTCCAATTCATCATCCAAATTATTTTTATTTTTCTTTCTAAAGCCCTACCTAAAACCCTAGTACCCTAAGCTCACCATCATGGTTTCAACTTCGACCCATGGTTAATTCAAACCACGTCCTCCTTCAAAACCCTAAGTTGGGGTTAGGGAAAACCCTAACTGAATAAGGCAAGAGGATGCAGAAATCCCCGTGATCGTGTCGTCATATGAGTGTGATCTTCGAGAGTTGCTTCGCTCTTCACGACTCAGACGTTGTGGTCACATGGCAAAGCTTGAGATGAAGTATATTGGGATCTCCCACACGCCCACCGATTGCGGAGTGGCATTTTTTGGGGATCCCAAACTCAACTAATCCTCGAGAAAATAAACTAGATTATGGTCACAAGCAGGGGCTAGAGATTACGATGTGCTACACTCCTAAATACAGACGTATGAAGCAGCCTTTGACCTGAGAGTTCAATAAATCCAAACATGACAAACCTCATTCGAAACGGAGTGATTATCCGTGGACCAATTTTTCTTTGAATTTGTTTGATATAAAAGTTAAAGCGATGTTTAATTTTTGAAGGATTTTTTCTTCGACTTTGTGCGATATAAGGGTTGTAGGGAGTGAGTTGCAGGGAGCAAGGTAAAGGGGATGGTGATTATAACGAGTTTTTTAATAATTGGGCGATCTAATTTTTTATTGGAATGTTAATTTTTATTACTTGCAATGTGTTTTTTATTATTATGTTTTTGACCTACATCAATAAATAAATAAATTTGTAGGAGGGAACAAGACTAAGAAAAAAATATAAAATAAACCAAATTGCTGATTATATAAATAATAGTATATAAATTGACAAACCAAATTGTTTAAGTGAATTTATGAATACAATTTAAGTTAAAAAAGTCATAAGAATTATAATAAGATAAGAGATTTACTAAATTGTATTGTTTATTATTTTATCGAGATGTATATTTAATATTTAATTAAGATATTTAACATTATATTTAATTAGTTACATATTGTTATTTTTGAAGAGATTTTTTATTTAAAGTATTTATTTGATCAAATTTTTTTTTGTCAAATTTATAGGGACTGTAATATATTATTAAACATATTATTTAAATTAGGTGTTCAATAAGGTATAGGGATTGCAATACATTATTAAACGTATTATCTAAATCAAGTGTTTAACAAGATCTATGACTAGGGGAGGACTTACATAAGTACTTCCACAAACCATTCATTTATGTTATTTCTTAAGCTTAGTTGTTGGGTAGTTGAAAAATCTATGAATAATTAGGGAGGGCTTACATAAATACTTCCACAAACCATTCACTGATGTTATTTGTTAGGCTTAGTTGTTGATCTTATCAAAAAAAAATCTTTGATGTCACATTTTGGTATGCAAATTTTGCATGTATATACATGAACATGGATGACAATTATGTCTATTTATGTTTCACACCTATTTGATAATCATATATGTACTTTATATAGAAACTTATTTATAGTTCAATGATGGCATGCAATAGTGCCTCACATATTCTAGTTTGTATTGTGGGTCAAGTCCAAGATCACAATGCATTTCAGTGCATGTGGAGAATGTAATTTCTTCATTTTTAATGAAAATTTAACATTTTAGAATAAATATTTTGTAATTTTAATTTAATTATCAGTAATTATTAGAGGATGGTAAATATTTAATCTAAGGAAGACTCACATAATTTATTAATGATAAAGTGTTGAGATTTATTTCAAAGATAGTTATGTTTTTTTTTACTTTTCAATTAATTAAAAAATTGTGATGTTGATAAGTTTCAAATTAGATTTGGTTTTTATTTATAATATTGAACTCTTGATGTTTATAGTTAGTATATAGTGTTTATTTATTTATATATTTTTATGAATGTGTATGTCTTAAGCTTTATGGTTGGTCTACTATATTTTTATTATTATATATTTTTCTAAATGTATATATGTTTGACTCATCTCTTAATTTTTATATTAAATAAAGTTATAATTTAGTTAATTTTTATTTTTTTCTTTTTTTGAATTTTGGCAATTTAAAATGTACAATAATTTAATATATATAGCTATGTTATTATAAATAATTCAAAGTTTTGAAAATTTTAAGAGATATTTAGTTTACAAAATTGATTTGTTTATATGCAAATTATAAACAAATTATTACAATTAGAAGTGAGATTATTTCATTTTCTACTTCTAGTTTGCCTCACAACTTCCAGCAGAGGAACTACTCCGCACTTGCAAGAGGAGGCCAGATTAATTTCAAGCTTGTGATTTCTGGGTGAATCTCCACTTCTAGTTTGCGTGCCAACTTCGAGCGAAGGAACTACTCTGCACTCGCAAGCAGAGTTTTGGTTTCAGGCAATGAGTCTGTGGTTGTGCTAGTAATGCAACGATGTGTTGTCGATACTATCTTCAAAGTTCTCATATTTGGGTAGTGAATCTAGGTTCGCGAGTTTGTGGAGATAATCGTTCTGTAACTCCAGCTATTTTAGGTCGGATTAATTTCAAGCTTGCGATTTCTAGGTGAATTTATACTTCTAGTTGCTTCACAACTTCCAATAGAGGAACTAATCTGCACTCTCAAGCGGAGTTCTGGTTTTAGGCAGCTAGTCTTTGGTTGTGCTAGTAATGCAATTACATGTTGTCTATATTGTCTTCGAAGTTCTCATATTTGGGTAGCGAATCTAGGTTCTCATATTTGGGTAGCGAATCTGTGGTGATAATATATGTAGCGAAGTTCTGGTTTTGGGAAACAAGTTTGTGGAGATAATATTTATTTTGGAAACACATTATGTGATGCCTTGATCTCTATTTGGAATGAACCTCTGATGAAGGAACGAAGCACGATGGGAGATAATGAGTTTTTTAGATTGGAATTAGCAGAGTTATCTCCCCAGGGATGTGCCCTAAGAGGTATACATCAGATTGACTTGTATAAGAGGAAGCTCCTCTTTTTCAAATTGAGGACTTGGAGAAATTTGATTCTCAAGCAATGCAATACATAGAAGAAGCAAGATCACTATTTTCTAGGGATACAACCTCTAAGGTGTGGTGAGTGCAACCTCACATTGGTTCTGCATGACAGGTGCTCACGTTCCCACTTACCCTCCTCTTGTTAAGTTTTGTTTTATTACGTTATGAGTACTTCCCCTCATATTTCTAAGCCCCCCTCTAGCAAAGGACGACCAAGTAAAATTACCTTAGAGATTATTTATGAGTACGTTGAATATTTAGAAAGAAAATGACACCTTCAAAAGTGAGATTAAAAGACTAAAATAACAACTACATAATAACTCAGCCCTAAATAACACAGAAAATAACATAGATATTAAACCCATCAAAGATGAAATTAATAAACCAATTGTACTCGACCATGAACACCGTAAAAGAGACTTAAATATTATAATTGCGAGTATAGAAGAACAAAACAATGAAAACACATTAGAAATAGTTAAAGAAAAATTAAAAATAAAATCTCAAATTGAAACAACCTATCTCACGGAAGCAATAAGGGTCAGAAAGATACTTAAGCATAAACACAGACTAATCTGTGTTAAGGTCAGTTGTAATGAACATAAATTGGATATACTCAGGAAATCCCCAAGCCTAAAAGGAATAAGAATATTTATAAATGAAGATCTCATTCCAGAAGACCAATATGAACTTAGGGAAGAAGTACAAAAGGTCAAGGAGGCAAGAAAGGCAAGGAAATGGACAATCATTAGGAATAGGAAAGATATTATTAGAGATAAATTCTTAAGTACGAGTGATAAATAGGGACTTGCATCACTCCAGATATTCTTCTGGAACTACCGTGGATTTCCATGGTGTAAATGTCCTATGTTAAGTTGGATCTCGAGTGATATTGACCTTATGCTCTTAGTTGAAACTTGGGAGCATGATGAATCTAGGGTCCCTCACCTTGACGGTTTCACTCTTTGGTAATTTTGGAATAAGAAATCCTCTCGAAGGGGCTTTGGTGGTATATCTTTCTATATAAGGAACATTGTGTCCTCTCACATCTGACTTCATAAAATAGACCAATTCAATCAATATATTTGGATCGAAATCTCTGATTCTACCACCAATAGGATATTTCTTGCAATCTGCTCTTTCACTCCTCTCAAATCTACATCCTATAAGAAGAACAACTTGGATAAATAATTGTCCTTTCAATACCTTAGAAAAATACATCTTCAACCTGAGGAATGAAGGTAATATAATTTTTCTTGGAGAATTTAATTCTAGAACTGCTACTAACCAAGCCATTACGTTAAGTAACAACTCTAACCCCAACCCTTTGTGGCTTGATGAAGATAGTAACTTCACTAATAAACTCAAGGGAAAATTTGAAGACATAATCGAGAAATTTTTCACCACTGAGCTCCTCAAGATTTGTATTTCCCAGGACCTAATCATATGTAATGGTATTAACAAGTGGCCCCTCTTCATTCAGATGACCTGTTTCCATGGGTTGGCCAGCAGTGTTATTGATTTTATGATTTCCGACACTCTTTTCCTCAGCCATATTATAAAATTTAAGCTAATTAATAGATTCGAGCCTAACTATGACCACATACCTCTGCCTTTATCCCTCAATATTTCTATGCATACCACCAACATGCAGGATACCAGTGAAAGCAAAAGACACATTCGCTTCGATAGAAGTAAGGACAACCTCTTCTTAAGGGATTTAGACTCCATGACCTATAATAGAAACATTGATCAAATTTATTAGCATTTCACTACTATCCTTTCCAATACCATTAGAAATTTCTCTAATGAGACCTTTTTTAAGCATAATAATAGAACTTCCAATCCATTGTATAAAAAATATTGTAAAATTGCCAGAAAGCAATCATAGACACTCTTAATGAAATCACTAAGCTCTAAAATATCAATAAATACAAAATATCCTCAAGCGGAAGAAGAGGTCATATATTAATAAATAACATATCATCTTATCCACCTTTCTAAAGTTGTGCCCAAAAATATTTGGTGGAATGTGCTTGTTCGTAAAACCAGAGATAGTCATTATATCCCTTTAGAAAACTAGAACAACTATCTTAAGAAGTTGTATGACTCTCCGGACACTATGGGAACCACCTTAAATACTCCTGTTATCACACATAAATTTTTAATTTTTGATGGATAGGGTCATCATAAGCTTCACCTTGTATCATTAGGTTAGATCATTCATTTGATGAGAAATTCACTTAATCATGTTTATTATAGGTCATAGACACTTCATGAGTCTTGTCATTAGGGTCATAGCCACAATAATCCACCTTGAGTTCACTTGCATAGTCATGAAATTTAAAAAAAGAGAGCCACTAGCCAGTTTTACACATTTTCGTAGTGAATTCAGTGTAAAATAGGCAGATTTCACTACGAAACTGGCAAATAATTCCGTAGCGAATATGAGGATTTTTTTGTTTTTTGAATTTTGAGCAGTCAAATTCAAGGGCCGCTTCTGGGAAAACAGAGAAGTATTATAAGAAATTGAGAGAGGTTATTGTCAAGAACATATCAAATAACATTAACCTCTTTCACTTTTCTCAAAAGTGCTACCAATTGGGATATTCTGAGATGTCTTTCGGCCCTACTTTCAGAATGCAGAATTTTCTTGTTTTATACATGTTTTTAGAATGCAGATTTTGAACAGCTGGAAATGGTTTTCAAAAACCCAAGAGAAGTTTTTCTTCAAGGCATACTGACCTACAAACTCCTTCAATTTTTCAATATCTATCAAGGATAGGGAGATAAGAGCTCATCTCTGAACCCTATGTTTTTAGAAAAAACAGAGTCATTTTATGGATGAATAAACTTGCTAAAGGTGAAAATGATGTTTTTTGAAGAGGGTAAGAGGAAATTTCTCATGATCATATTTCATTATATCAATTTTTAGACCTACATATGAAATTTGGAAGAAAAAGGAAGATTTTGGATTTTTCTCCATTATCAGGTAGTTTTGTAGCGTGCTCCGGGCTTGAAGGCCAAAAAACGCTACTAAATTTCTGAAGATGTTTTTTGCCTATTGTTGTAGCCGCTATAACACCACCCAAAATTTTGGGCATATTAGAAATTTCGGGTCCCCCTCTGCTTGCTTAGCCATTAGGGTTTTGACCCGACCATCAGTTAGTGACACCTCCGTGACCTATTCCCACCAAGCCCCGTCACTGCACTCACTCATACAATGCACGCCGAACCTACTTGTCTTGTCACCTTAGGGCAGGTTGTTGTTGTCAGGAGTTATATTTCCATCAGTCTACCTTTGCATGAATGTTCGCCCACTGCCCATATTGTGCATGCAACCTCACACTCTACATTGATTTGAGGTTTGTAATTTGGTGGTCCTCCACACATGTTAAAACATCTACGTGATCACAGCCATGGATCAAAGGTTATAGCCTTGCTCTCTTAATTTTCACTTTGGCACATTATAGTCTGTTGTCTCTCCACCAGGTTGGAAAGAATCTTTTCAATCACACACATGCACATGAGCATTATGTTACTAAGCTAAGGTTTGTTTATATGAGAAGAGTAAGCCTCAAAGGCCAAGCATTGTGTTTGGTATGTTAATATTGGAGGAATGTCTAGCATTTGAGTCGAGTCATGATGGGTTAGTAATGGTCACTCTCTAATCTTGAAACTACATAGGTTGAGCTTAATTTAATCATATTCGATAAAACCCCGCTTAAGCATGCAACTAAAAGTATGTTATTTAACTAATAACCTCACTGTTATATTGCAAATATGAAGTGACATTAGATTATTGACACCCTAGATTGGTATGCTAATCTTTGATTTTATTTTATTTTATTTTGGTGCTCATATCCTTTTGAAATATGGCATGCAGGGTGATGCAAGAAAGAACAAAACACTCAACAAATGTGAATAAGATGAGCACAATAAGAGCGAGGCCACATGTGTATGGGCGTTGTGTGTGGAGTTGAACACAACGCCAGTTGCGCACCTCAAAAGGAAATTGGTTGAAGATTCCATCGTTATACACCGAACAACGTATCTGTTTAATTGAAAGATCCATTAGTGTGACATCATCAAATACTCTACGAGATAAGGTTCCAATTATCCATGTGAGCTACACATGCCCATCAAAGGGGTTTTGAGCATGGCATGGTGGGACCCTCTCCTTGCACGCAGTGATTCTTCAACATGTGGCATGGTTGGTATTAAATGCGGGTAGAAGATTAATCCCTTCAAATTTGGGCTATATTAGCACATCCAAAAGGCCTTGGAATTCGTTTGGTAACCGTGGCAAAGGGCCAGCACACTCTGAATTAATGTGTACAGACGTAAATGACCTAAGAAATATTTTGACAGTTGCGCGCAGTGGAATAAAACAAAAAAGGGGGTCATGATATGGCATAAGCATAAATATGTATCCATAAGTTTCACGCCTTATTGGCCACCCATGGAGTCATATTTCGTGGAAATGTTGGCACGTAATGAATACACATGCATTCTGGTTGCGACTGCGTTGAGATTTGGTGCTCATTGTGAAATCCATATCTGTTGGAAGCTCGTAAGAGAAGAAGGGGCCTTACACACATCATGGGGAATGCGCATGATCACATCATGAAATTGCGATTGTACAATTCATTCTTTGCTGGAAGACGCATCCAAGGAACATCTTATATGCTCAACGCACCTCGGAAACCCGATCACCCAATTGATAAAGCACAAATGGACATGTCAGGGACGTGCAGTAACTACACACAATATTTTCTATGATGATTTGCCCCTTTCAAAGTTGATGAATTCGGGTAGGAGAGTAGTCTTCCAGGCTGAGGAGATATGAGCCTATCCTTGGGTTGTTTCTGTAATGACTTTGTCCATGTGATGGCTCAATGTTTCCCACTACTCTGGTAGTGGCATTTTACAAGGCATGTGACCACACCAGTCACCAGGTCGCAGTTAAATCCCCAGCTTATCATCTGAAGACGAGAAATCACCAAGAACGCGACCGGTCGCTGGGTTGCCAAACTGATGGAGCAAGTCAAACCTGCCATCGGCATGGCAGTGCGACCGTGTGACCTCTGCGACGTCGCATTTCACATAAAAACATTGAGTCGCACTATCCCTCAGGTCGCTGGGTCGCACAAGCTCAGCAACAAGCCAACAACGCGACCTCCACTACACTGCGACTTTGCGACTTTGCCAGGAAGTCGCATTCTCCCTCTAAGTCGGGCAGTCACATCACATCACCCCATCCAACTTCCCAATTCATTCGGTATGCGACTGGGTAACTTTTAGTGAGTTGCACTGCCAATGAGGTCGCAAAATCTCCCCTCAAGAAAGCAGTCGAAGCTGCGACCTCATTTCAATGACAATATTGCAACCTAGGAGCACCATAATTTGCATTCGTGAACTAAGAGAGCCTATCGATGGTGTTTGGGAGAAGGAGCGCAACGATTTGCCTCACTGTGGTTCCAAAACATCAGATGCGTCAACGTGCAGGATTCAAGTTACGAAAAACAGGTCCTGGCACTTTCGCACGCATGCCAAATTATGACCTTTTAAACCCCATTTCAAAGGGTCTCCCCCTTATTGATATCTCAGTGCAAACCTTTTGAACATGGGAGAGGTATCATTGGCGCATGTCATGGTTTCCATTGTGGAGAACATAAGGAGGGCGTAGTCCCAGTTAACACTCCACCTCCAATGGGTTCTGGACCAACAGGAAGTATGAGCTAATATCAGCAAGGCGAATCTCTACCCCAACCTGCAAGGTTGATGGCCCTGATGACAGAGGCATTACAACATGTCTGTTCTGGAAGTTGTAGGTTCAACTGTTTATCCATAATGGCATCATAATTTTCTTGCCAAATGTTCTTGATACGAGATTAAGGAGTCAATATTTTGCTGTCGAATTTCGATACAGGGTCACGAGGAAAGGCTGCAAGAAACCCTCTTTTTCCTTCATTCACAAGGGAGATTTAGGTGATATTTTTATTTCTGATAATGAGGGCAGGGGCATCGATAGCTTCAAGACTTGTGAGTCAGGATCTCCAGATGTCTCCTGCATTGACTGGATAAAGCTCAAATTTGAAATGCATGGCATCACAATGGGAGTTGAGTGCATTATCAACCTTAAGCCAATGTGGGCGTGGAAGAAGCGGTTTTTCATAAAAATGTGTATCTGTAATATGATTTGGAATTAATGAAAATGCATCGTCGACTGCGTAACAAAAGACAGTCAACAACTTAAAGATATACCTCCTTTATGTGGTCGTTGGATTCTCCTTTGTGGGTATTCAACAACCTTAGCTGGGTCTAGAACTTCAAAAGTCAAAGATGTGGAAGGATCCATCTCATCAAGGTCTCTCCCCTTATTCAGAACTTGTCATTCTTTATTTTCACCACTGCAACAAGTCATTTGTGTGGATTTAACATGCGAGGATAATTTTATTATGGCACTGAGCCCTCAGTGATGTGTAAGCAGCAGATCCATGTCTGTACCCGCATTTTATAAATTCATTTCTACATGGTGCGATGTTTAGAGAGGATGAGGGGGCATCATGTCTCATCGACTGAGCCACGTCCCTATGAAGTAACAGCTACCAAAACAAGTTAAACTACAAGATCCACATTTGGCACTCAATCCATAGTGATACCAATGGACATTAAAGTGATTGAAGAGGCACAGGGAAAGCCTACACGAGCCATTCTCTCTGATGACATAGTGGCACAAAACTTGACCACACAGGGGTTTAAATTTATCATTTTCACTCTTGAAATTAATTAAATATGCCTCTAGCATTATTATTCAGTCATGAAGACATGTAACCTACGCTATGTGATTGTAGGTGGAATCTTTTGGTTTGCACAAAGAGCCAGAGTTTTTCCCAATAAGCAAGGGGACCCTTTTCAAAGCAAGGTGGATTCTCACGAATCCCCAAGAAACTCACTTTAAGCTCAAAGGAACCTGGTCACTTTCACGAGACAGAGACGTAGGAAAAGGAATCTTGCTATGAAATCCAGAGATCACCAAAAGAAGAATGAAGGTCGCAAGTAACTCAAGGTAGCAAGTTGCAGATTTCTCAAGGTCGCAGGTCGCAGAATGATCAAGGTCATAGGTCGCATACAACCCTAGGTCGCAGGTCACAAATGGCCTACGTCGCAAGCCATCCCAATAGTCGGGAAGACCAAGATTCAGCCGCAACTCAAGAGTCATCTCAACCTATATGTACAAATTTAGGAAAGGATACAAGGACTTTAGCTCAACAATGAAAGCCAACATAGGAGAGGAATTGTTGCTGAAGATCTAAAGGCACTCTGCTCTTGGTACCAAGTAGAGAGAGAGATATCGAAGCTAGGGTTTTTTTATCATGCATAGGAGATGAATAGCCCATGTTCCACTATTGGGTTTTGACGAGTTGTGAACATGTATTTGACATTGCAGCAGCATAAATAATATGTTATCTTTCTGGCATTGATTCACGCGCTTGTTTGTGGTGATAGTACTAGCTGTCTAATATTTCACTGTGTTGTGCGGATGCTTTCTTGTATGCAATTTATTTTGAACTAATTAACAGTGGTTGCTGTTAGCCCCCTATAAATTTTTTGACAAGCAAAGTAAGGGGGTAAATTTTTTTTGAGCCTTCAAGGAATGCATCTCCCCTGAAGACACATCATCCTTGAAGCCTCCTGTGCCTTTGCCTTGGATAAAACCCCACTGCTGTTCCTAGTTTAAAGGGCCTCACTGATTGTAAAAAACTATGCTCCAGAAAGGCCTACATTTCCCCTTGTATCCTTGCAGAAATGCCCCATCTTTCCCCTCTGATCCCCTAAAACCTCCCAAAATCCCCTTTAAATCCTACAATTTCCCTTGGCTTGGCCCGTTTTCCCCTTTTTCCCCTTACCATTACCCTTTCCTAATCTAAAAATGCATTGAAAGGGGAAAAAAACCCACGCTTCACTCTATATTAAGGCCTAGCCCCTTTCGGCCCACCCCTGCACCTTACCCTCCACGTGACCCAACGCTGAGACCAAGCGCCAAGGTGAAAGGCACTTATCTCAGTTGAATATCGGGTGCACTTTAAACCATCGATCTCTATAGATCGGACGGTCATCACAGGCTCCAGAGTGCCCATGGCCCAACCTGTTCACCGCCCGATTGAATATCAGCCGTCCGTTTACCCGTTGATCCGACAGTCCAAAATTCATCTGCCCCGGTAGTCCCCGCTCGTGCACTATTTAGAAATCGCCGGTTTCCATCACATTGCGTTTGGAGGTCGGGCGGTATTCTCCGTTTCAGAGCGATTCCACTCACCGATGGATGCATGTCACGGGCACTGTTTGAAAACCACCGCCTCATCGCGCGTTATCGTTCGGCGTTTGCTGCAGCACGATATCGCTGTGCGCCATCAGATCTGCGATCACCCATCCAACGGTTGTCTCTCCATGAAGATGCGCGTAGGTTAATCAAAGGCATCCGTACCCCTGGCCCACCGTCCATTGCCCTCCGACGTGTTTTCCACCGTCGATCTCCTCCTGAGATCTGACGGCCTAGATTAAACACACGCCCGCAAATTAATCCCGTACTTCCACATCATCTTTCCACGTGTTTTTGTTGCATTGTCGCCCGTCCTTTTATATATTCCCTTCAAAGGTCAATATTCAAAGATTTTGCATTAAAAATTGGCTGCACTCTGCCCAGTTCACCAGACCATGTTTTGCTGTTATGCTGCAGTTTCCACCGTAATCCTGCACGTTTTCGCCATCTCACCAGTCTGCATGGCCATCCTCGTCATCCACATTGCATCCACCACCTCCATGCACGTTTTTATTAATAGGTTTTCGTGTTTTGCAGGGTTATCAGAGGGTGAAAACCGCCATGATTTCACAGTCTTTATTACAGTGGAAAAAAAGCAGAAAGGACCATTTTTTAGAGGCCGAGATCACAAAGAAAGCCTGGGAAGGAACCATGACAGGACTTGCATTAAAAAAGCAGGGTTAAACTTTGCAAAATATTCCCCAGAGCCATTAAAGCACATATTTCACCGATAGAGACAGGAGATGGAGCAGCAGAGAGTTTGAGGCACGAAAACGAAGATATTTGAGCCTTAACTCAGTGGTTTAGAGGAAAAGTACCTGATTGAAGATGTCATGGATCACACAGAGGATACAGAGCGCATAAATGAATGTATATCAGGTTTTCTACATCAGCAAAATTTTTTCCCCATGAAGGGACACGGTACACGTTTGGTTTTAGTCTACATTGTGTCTAAGCAAAGACTTCCACCCTGACGAAGCAGTCCTGATGCTATCAGAGCATTTGATTCATAGAATGGCAGACCCTAGCATCATCTATTTACCTTTTTTTTAATTCACCAGAAGTACTACAGAGTACTGCAGCCAAAGTACACCAGAGACATATCGGAGTAAATGGAGGCTTGAAGAAGATCGCTCCTTCGTCCAAAGGAGTAGTAGGGATAAATGCACAGGATTTAAAACTAAATGGGTTTCGGTCCTCTTTCTTTTCTGAGTTTAATGCTTCATTTAATGTTTCACCTACCTTCTCTGCTCCACTGGAGCTATTAATTCATGAAGAAACTCATTGTAAAGGTTGTTGATCAGTTATCAGAGAATTGCGAGCAGCTTCTTTTGAGACGTAGTCTCTGTGTAAAGTTGTAAGATAGGCTGAGGAAGATGTTTTCTAACTTAGTACCCAGCTATTGGCAATGTTGTACTTGACTGGTGTTGTGTTTTAATATGACAAGAACATTTCTTTGGATCCTGATCTAAAGCAGCGGTGATGTTTTTCTATCTCTGTATTGGTGTTTAACTTACATTCCATTTCATTTCATTTCTACTGGTTTGCATTAGAAATTTGGCATAGGATTTACCCTTGTTAGGTACCCTATGTTTCTTCTCTCCTTGCCTTTGATGTTTTCTACTAAATGTGTTATCTAAGAATTGATTTCAGTTGATTTAACCAGTGCAGTGGATGTTATTGCCTACTAGCTGATGTATGAATTAAATGAATCTGTTCTTAGATGTTCTTGTTAGGATTTAGCTGGAAGATTTGGGAACACTAGCTATTAGAGTTAGCCCTGTCCACTAGGATCCTTGTGCAACCAGCTGGCCTTTCTAAGATCCCTCAAGCTGGAGGCTGAAGCATTGAGAGTTCAAAGTCTCTCTCTAATCTCAGGTCTTTAACTTTGTGTTCTAAACCTTTATTGTTCCTCCTCCCTTACCATTCCATACCACACTATCATCCTTAAGATCCAATGTTTTAGATGACTAGCCCAACTGAAAGCCTGCATATTGATTAGCAAGCAAATCCTTTCCTGACTCCATTGCCCAATGGTCTTAAATGCTCTCTGGAATACTTCACCTCTGCCCAAATCCTCTTTGCTCATCCTTGTCTTAGATTGAACCCTTTTTTTCTGATGACTAGCAACCAAACAAACAATCAAACAAACAAACCCTGTGCCTATAACTAGCCTAACATCTTAAAATTTGAGCTTCAAAAGACATAAAACTTGCTCAATATAGAGTGATCCCTCTCTAGACCCAGGAGGGCTAGATCCTGAGGTCTGAAAGTGGTTTGATGTTGTCTCATCTTTTGGTCTTGCCAATCTGGCCAAAACATGGGAACCCCAACATAATGGCGACTCCACTGGGGAAAATCTGAGTATTTATCACCTTACTACATCATAAGAACCTCAGAAACCTACAATATCTGGTTAGGTTGGTAGTTAAACACTCCTATTCACAGATCAACCTCTATACCATTGTTGTGTTTTCTCCCACACTCTTAGACAGAGTCTGGAAAGGGCCAGGTAGCCTCCAGATCGCACACTCTTTCAGAGGTGACATATCTGGTAAAAGCCCTCCCAGTCAATCTCTGGTTAGAGTTTGATGTGTTGTGAAGATATCCTTGAAAAGGGACATCTCATAAGCACAGTGGTGGACAGTGTACCCTCCAAAAGCATCCTAAACCTTCCACCTGGCGACTCCATAATTCCTAATGTTTTGAAGAAAAAAATCTCTTGGTTTTTTAAATACCATCTCCAGCTCTCCAGAATCTGCATTTGAAAAACATGTATAAAACATGAAAATTATGTTTTCTGAAAATAGGTCCCAGATACATCTTCGAATCTCCAAACTGGTAGCACCTGTGAGAAAAGTGAAAGAGGTTATTTTTCCTTGTTTTGTGCTTGATAATAACCTCTCTCATTATTTCCAAATTCATCTTTGTTCATCCATAATCCTCTCTTTAATCCTACTACTCAAACAATAAAAAAACACAACAATTTCCTTGTTAGCTCCAGCAAAAATTCAAGCAACTTGAACTGGTGCATGCTTCAAAAAAGATAGGATCCTCCACGAATAGCTTAAGGTTCATGGGCTTCTATGTTATCCACAGAGCCTCCTTCGTATGCTCTCTTGTGCATGACCATATCCCTTTATAACCAAGTTTCCCTCTTAAACATTTGACACCTATAAAGACAAATTGGACAACAAGCTGCTTGCCACAAAGCTAAAATTTTCAAAGGTGACACATGACCAATACATGCTAAGGCTTAAGGGTTAATAAAAGAGAGGAGCTTGGGTGAAAAAGATGAAATTCTTAATATGAGAGGGAAAATGACAAATGGAGGAATAAAAGTACAATGATGACAATCACTTATGATTTCACATGTTGGATAATTGTCATAACCTAATATGTGATCTCACCTTTCCCTAAAACCAATAGAAAATAAGAATTCATCGATCTCCTTTTAGCAAATGAGTGCTATGAAATGTTTAGGCAGTTTCATAGCGAAATCTACTATTCTGCCATTGTATTCGCTATAAAACTATGAAAAACTAGACAAGTGGCTCATTTCTTGATTTTAAGGCATGGGTGTGAAAAATAAATGATAAAAAATGGATTTGGTTGACATGACAACTCAAAAATGGTTTTTTTCTTACATAGGCTAAACATGATTTTATAAATTCTTCATTAAATGCATTACCCAACATGATATAACATGAAACCTATGGTGACCTTATCAAAACAAATTTTGAAAATTTTAGTGTGATAACAATTGGATTATTATTTTGTTGATGGTCTATTTAGACTTGTTGCTCTCTTCAGTTGTTTAGCTAAGATTGCAGTGTTGTTTAGCACAGGGTGTTCCCCGAGCGAGAATCCCACCTCTATCATTGAGGGACTTCTAGTGCCCACTCAGGAAGATTGTTTGCACTGCATTTCCACATTCCAGAAATTGGCCAAGCTACAACTTTGTTCAACAGCGTATTTTTTGCTTCAAGTTGTGTTGTGTTGCAGGGTGCAGCATTGGAGGGTTGAGAAACCCAACTTCTGAGCTTGTTTTCTAGTGGAGGGAGAAGGCCTTCATTCGAGAGGCTTGTAAGGGAGATTATTGAGCTTCATTTCATTATTTAGCATCGGGCCAAGGTACAACTATCCGTTACATCGCAATTTCCTGAACGGATTGCTTTATTTCAATGTGCAGTTGTAGTAGAGGGTTGGAGCCCTAGTTGGGGGAGATAGATTTTTAGTGAGGGGATCAACCTCTCATTTAGAGAATATATAAGAGGAGTTTTCATACATTTCCAGATCATATCAGCCACATCCTATCATCTACCCAGTTGTAGATATTATTCAGCCCTAGGGCCATATTTGTATTTTCTGCATTTTTTGTATTTCAGGAAACCCTTCCCGGGTTATCTTGGAAATGTGTTTTGGATCTTAGATATCTACTCCCAAAATTATTTGAGCCATATAATATCAGATCTATGTATTGACATTTCCCAGCAATAGTTATATCTATTAGCTGCACTGTCTTAGCCTTGGGCATTATTGTGTAGTAGTGTTCTTCATATTTCATGTACATGTTCCCTTAAGGCTTGTTTTTCCTAACTCGAGTGACTTTTTCCTCAAGAAATTGTATACATTTTGCTACTATAATATTAATATGATGGCTATATGACCTTATTACATTTGATGTGTTGATTTATCACTACTATTTCCATTTTTATGTTCAAATATTGTTGCGTCACTATTTGGGAATATTACACTTTTCATCTGAACCTAAAAATTCCTCAAAATGGATAGATGTCCTCAAGAAAAAAAGGAAAAAAGGATCTTCAAAAAGATCCATAATCATTTTCAATTTCAATTGCTAGTATGATAGTAAATGTATGGGTTATGTTAGGATTTAGAGTTCTAGTCTTCGGGATTTTGTTTCATTAGGGGCCAATTAGTCAAAATCCATTAATTTTCACGTAATCTAAGGTTTTATTGTTTCTAGATACTAGATCTGGTGAGTATCCTTTTGGGACCAACCAAGAAAATTTCTAATATCGCATGTCCATAGTTGATTAGAATGTAATACAATTTTAAATTCACAAAACACAATGATATTATATTTGTGAATCCATTTTTCTACCCCTCTTGTAAATGTCACTATGAATTGTAATTCATGTGAATTGTTAAACACTCACACAATTATGAAGGAAATTAGATCAACATGAGATACTTTTCTCTTCGCATGATGTACATATAAATACATATTTTCTAACCCTTGGTTTCAAATTCCAAGAGGTATCTTGGACTTCCATGACAATTCACATTCGTCCACACCAACTTGTTGTCGCTATGACAAACACCCTTCAAAAGTTTTCCTACACTTGAATTTTGGAGCCTCCTTGTGATCTTATGATATGTCATTTCAATTTTTCCACTGTTGATTCATGGTTAGTTCATGTTTTCCTAAGTGATAAAATCTTCTTCTGAGAATCTATGTGTCGAAGCCACTTTCTTACACATTCTTAGATTTTTATGCATTTAAAGCGACTCTCTTCTAGCAAGCTTAGTAGTTAATGTTTACCCTTAAAAATAGGCATTCTGCAATCCTTAAGAGTAGTTCCTAAAGAGTCTTTGGAAATAGTTCATTCAAAATCCCTTGATACAATAACTATGTAGCAGCTAATGATAATGACTGCGCAACTCCCAATGATAGTAAATGTGCAACCCTTACTGACAGTGACTATGAAATTCATAAAGACAGTGAATGCACAATCCATGAAGACAATCATTGCACAATTTTAGTTGGCAATATCCCTCACTCTTAGCTGTCAGTACCGTATAAATTATAAGATCTCAAGGTGATTAGATACTTCACATTTCTTGCAAAGTTTTCATTATTGAAAGCCTTTTCAAGATTAAAATGATTTAAAAAAAAATGAAAAGAAAGAGAAGAGGGTATAAAAAACAGAAAAAGAGAAAAATAAAGAAAACCCCAAAAAGAAAAAAAATTGAAAGTGTTGCAAGTTCAAATGCCATTACTCATTAGATAAGTTTATCTAGTCATACAGTTTAATCATGATTGGACAATTTTCAATTTTTGTTCATAGGTTAGACAATAAATATCTACCAAACTGCCTAATCTTGGCTTATCAGTAGATAGGTATAGAATGAAATTGGCTCAACAGTTTAAACTGAGCCAATGGTTGAAATAAGGATACGTGTTAGTATAGAAATTTAAAAGAAAAATTATTTAAGGGTTTTCTAGTCCAAATGTACCCTAAAAAAGAAGAAAAAATGTTAGATGAGTAGCTTTGGGTAGGTAGATGTGCTGAGGAGGAAAAATGGAAGGAAAATATGAAATTTATTCGAAAAAGTACAACATCAAAAGTGTATTTTCCTATGCTACAAGGAGAGAATCAAAACAAAGAGGATTCACACTCAAAGGTTGAAAAATGAATCAAATCCTAAAGTTTGGAACTAATTTATGTTCCAAGTCATTTGGGCATATTTTATGTTTAAAGTTTATCTTAAGTTCCAAAGTATTAATATTCCCTTGGTTCTAACCTCCAAACTCTCACATTTTCTTTTATCCTAAAGTTTATACTACTCTCCGACATATATATTCTCTGATCCCACCATCCCATCACCACGTCACATCCACAATTAACCATCCTGCAACTTTCCTGACATCCTCGCTCATCACTTCATATCTAATGCTCATCAACCCTTTTCGGGCCCCCCTCACCCTCCGAACTATAACAATAGGGGGGGCGGGTGGTCTAAAATGGGTAGTATCCCATACCACTGTTCCTACTATGTGTCATTCCGAGAAGAGTTCACACCCCCCCTGTCGATACCACTGACCACCTTCGACCCCCTCCGAAAAGAGGTTTCCACCGTCGACCAAACCGCCACATCCGTTTGACCATTACCAATGTTGTTGCACCACGTCCAATGTCATCTATCCACTCTGCCCTATCACATCTCTTCCCTCCAGAAGCCCATTGTGTCATAAATGGTTGGTCTGTTATCCAACAGACCCATGCCAACCTATGCCCAAGATGAGATTTTCATTATCAATATTTCTCATGTAAAATTTAAAGTAAAATTGAGTTTTCACCTCCTTGATGATTTCCCTATCATTTCCAATTAGCAACGTATCATCCACATACAACATCAAATAAGTAAACTGATCACCAACTAATTTTAAATACATAGAGTGATCCTCTTTGCTCCTTTGAAATGGATAAACCACTAGCTTTCCCAAAGATTCACCTCACTCTTCACGGCTCAAATGGTGTGGTTACATGGGTAGACTTAAGATGAATTATATTGGGATCTCCCACACACACACACCAATTGGAAAGGGGCATTTTCTAGGGATGCCAAACACAACTAATCGTCAAGAAAAGAAACTAGGATATGCCCCAAAAGTAAGGGCTAGATATTAAGATGTGGAAGACTCTTAAATGCAGACATATGGAACAATTTGTGACCTAAGAGTTCAATTAATTACATGATAGATTGTATGTCCAAACTCTAGATGTACGAAACAACCTTTGACACACTCATAGCCCATTAGTGGTTAGGTTTAACTTCTTCGATTCTTAAATAGAGTCACAATTTTGACTCTTCTAGAGTCTTCTTCATAATGATCACATAGCTACACCCTTTTCCATGAATAATGGGAGATGACATGGCATCCTCTCGAATCATGGTGGCCAAAACAAGATGGTCAACTTTTAAGTGGTATAATAGTAGTAATTTTTTAATTGCGGTTGTCATCATCCAATATCCTAGCCTCAATGATATGCTACGACGAGTATCCGTGATTACGCTTGTTATAGTGGAAAATTATATTATAGTTCAAGTGAAGTTGTCGTATACAACTAGGCGTGTGTATGTAATTCATTAATAATCCATAAACATATTTTACTAACCGGTATTAACAATTTACAATAGATTTCCACAAGTAATTATATGTATATATATAGTCTAAATTGTGTGCAAGATTTCGTCAAGAATTACATGAGTTGAATTGGCAATTATAGAGTATTAACAACACCTCTTATTTTTCTATGACTAAATACCAACCTAGACTCATCTTAACTTTGAATCTATCAAGAGAATTAAATCTCTCAATGTGCATGTTCAGAGATTTGATCATCTTTGCACTTGATAGATTCAGAGTTAAAATGAATCAACACTAATTTAATTATTAATAATTATTAATAATTAATAATATATTTTTATTTTTATATTTTATATAATTTTACTGAGTCAAAATATTTACGTAACAAAACATAATCTTACAACATCTCTTCCATAAAGGACTTCTTAGTCCAACTAGTTAAAACTAATTGTTCTATTTTCCTTAATAGTTGCTCAACAAAATAATAACTCAGTATCGCGGAGGAATAGTTTCTCGGCCTTTGTAGTGAAAACGTTTGCGAGAATCATTATTTTTCACTCTCGAGGAAGAATGGTGTAAAAAATACAATATTCTACTTATGAGGCCGAGGAAAATATGAGCTTATGGCTCGTAATCTTTGATCTAATGTAAGTTTTAGAAAGTTATCATAAATAACGTTGGTATTTAAAAAGAGCCTCTGTAAGAACTTCACATACCATTTGTAAAGGTTGGAAATAAAAGTTAGAGAGTCCGAGAGGGAAATATGATTCCTTTCTCAGTCCTGAAGAAACAGGACCGATATAAGGGGGAAACCACTAGCTTTCCCAAAGGACCAAAGGCCTAACAATGTGGTCACATGGCTACGCCTGAAATGAAGAATACTGGGATCTCCCACACCCCACCAATTGTGGAGGGGCAGTTTTGGGATCCCAAACTCAACTAATCCTCGAGAAAAGAAACTAGATTATGGTCACAAGCAGGGGCTAGAGATTACGATGTACTAGGACTCTTAAATACAGACGTATGAAACAGCCTTTGACATGAGAGTTCAATAAATTCAAACGTGACAAACAGCATTCGATCCGGAGTAATTATACGTGGCCGAATTCAATTAATAATAGATTTATTACTTCGAATTTGTATGATGATAGAGTTCTAGGGGCTAAGGCGTAGGTGAAAGGTGAAGCTCTTGGTGCTTGTGATTATGATGGTTTTTTAGGTAGGATTTTTATATTTTTAATTTAAATATTAATAATTATTAGATTGTGGATGGTTAAAATTGTTTAATGTATAAAGTCTTAAATTGATCTTGATATTAAAAAAAAAATTAATAATTATTAAATGTATGAAGTTTTAAATTGATCATAATTTTTAAAAAAATCAATAATTATCAAATGAATGATATATATTTAAATAATATAAACTTTATTTTATATATATTATAAGTTTTTTTCAATTTATATCATTTTAATAATAATAATTGAGGGTAGTTTAATTGGTGATCGAAGTAATGTGACTTCTCAAAAAAATTGAGAGATCTAAGGTTCACCTCCGAAGATTTACTAGTAGCTACATGTCAGGTTGGCCACTGAGTTCCCCTCGAATACAAGATAATAATAATGATAATAGTAATAATTTAGTTAAGTTTTATGATTTGTTTTTTCTTAATGTGAAATGTATTATGAGGTAAGTGTCTTAATGTTCATTATGCATTGACAAACATACCTAGAATAAACTCCACAAAAATGAATGATATGTACCTGGAAAATGCAATTCCTACTTATCTCAGTTGCAACTTTCTATGTAAAGGAGTCTGTTCCTATTCCTTAGGGTTTTTTAGATTTAGTAGTTTCCTAGATTGGTGTGTGGTTGAGATATTCTCTCAACCAACTGATTGTGTATCCAAGATAGTTTCTCTATCTTCAGACAACACTTCTTGTATATATGTAATATCATAATTGATCAATGATATAGTGTGCATGCTCAAAATTTAAGTTTGTATCAAAGCCCGTTCGGCCTTGGCCCCTCATGGGCCAATGAAAAAAGTATGTATTTGTATTAATATTCGTTTGTCCATCGAGAATCGTGACAGTGGTGAGTGATCTGCTTGAGGGAGTGTGATGTTGATATTTCGATGGTGCCCATGTTGTTGATGCAAAACGACGAGAGCATTGTGAACTCGTGCGGTGAGCATGGAGATCTGTGAAGAAGAAAGAGTCGATCTGCGACGAAGGATGGAGAGTAAATGTGAGTCACTTTAGATTGATTTGGAGATTTGATCTCAATCCAGATGGAGCTAGAAGAAGGGGAAAGTTGTATAGTTAAAGTTCTTATTTCCTTTGCTTCCTACAAGCAAACAAATATTGCAGGAAAACCCAGAATAGGAGCAAAAGAGAAAGTGCAGAAATATCAGACCTAGACAGAAAAATAGAGAAACTAAAGTGATGCAAGCCTTTGAAGGAATCGAAAGTGAAGGCCCTCTGCGTGAAGGCCATGGAGATCCTGGTCGAGGAGAGAAATTTCCAAAAAGTTGACGCTCCCATCACTACTTGCGGAGACATCCTTGGGAAATTTTATGATATGAAAGAGTTGTTTAACGTGGAGGGAGATTTTCCACAGACCAATTATTTGTTTTTAGGAGATTTTTTTACGGAGATTTTTACTTTGTGGAGACTTTCTTGCTTCTTCTTGCATTGAAGGTTCGATATCCTGATCGAATCACACTTATCCAGGGAACTCATGAGAGCTGACAAATTAAATGGGTATGTGGATTCTATGATGAATGCCTTCGGAAGTATGGATCAGTAAATGTGTGGTGGTACTGCACAACCTCACTATAATTCTCAACCGCTGGTACAACATCAATGGCATATGGACATGTTCTTTTATTTACTTGGCCCATAGTATGGATCGATGCACAGCGTTGGATCCCACACGACAACATTGGATCAACGACAACAGCTGGTGGTGCCCCAGTAGACGGTAGTGCGTCGGAGCTTGGTGCGGAAATGCAAGCAGCCAACGGGGCAGAGCATGTGAGGAAGCCCAATGTGCTCGTGAAGCCCATTGAAAAAGTTCTATTGGATAGGCAAAGGATTCAAACACAAAATAACACAAGTATTTCACACATGAAACACAAACGAGTTGTGGCTCTTCTATTAATCAACGAAATTCATTCTCACTCAATCACAATGAATACAATGAACCCGGTGAAAGGTATTTAACCTATCTTGACATGCACACACTCACATAACTAAACTTGCTCATCACTCACTTAACTTACTCTCTAATTCACTTACCAAATTCATCTATCACTCAACTCAACTAACTCACTTAACTGATTGTCTAACAATGCATGCGGGAGGTAATTACATATTTTAACACTCTCCCTTAATTACGACCACTAAACTAAAACATAACTCATGACAACTCAAACATGCATGCTGGTCTATGTCACAGCTAGGCTTACAACACCCAAGTTTCTTTTGTGAAACTCAAACAAATATACTGCTAATGGCTTTGTAAATATATCAGCTAATTAATCACTCAATTTACAAGGCTTCAAGTGAACTTCTCCATTGCTCACAAGTTTTCGAATAAAGTGATATCTAGTATCAATATGCTTGCTCTTTTGATGAAACACACTATTCTTGGATAGTGCAATCATTGATGTGTTGTCATAGTATACCGTTGTTGATCCTTGTTGTTTCTGCTTGAGTCCATCCAATACTCTTCTTAACCATACTGCTTGACATGCTGCTACATATTCTGCTTCTACTGATGATAGTGTCACAACGGGTTGCTTCTTAGATGCCCATGCTATCACTCCTGAACCAAGATGGAACACATAACTGGATGTGCTCTTCCGATCATCCAAAATTCCTGCAAAATCACTATCTGTGAATCCAATCAAATTTTTATTTTCTGTACTTGCGTACATTATGCCATAATCTCTAGTTCCTGTTATGTATCTCAGAATTCTTTTTCCAACACTCCAATGTGTGTCTTTTGGGGTCTCCATA